>JAMPIV010022055.1:465000-510000 GCA_024509875.1 Oreohelix idahoensis
GCAGAATTGTTTACGTTCCGCAAGGTAAATGCGATAATACCAGGTAATTATACCGGTCATACGCTTATCCATTCTATCAGTCTGACAATCTTTTGAAACGCGTCGGTCCAACATTTGACCCCAGGTGAAAAGCTGGTGACAATACGGTCTCGTCCGATCGACATGAAAAGAACCCAAGATTGTCTGTCTGGGTTGCCGACGTCAGTGTCTGTTTGTGTGGCAGATTACTCAGAGGGTAGATGCGTTTATCGCTTTTTGTGGGACAATCCCTAGTGACTGTTACAGATAATCTGTCTGGGGGGACATCTTGGCGAAAGGCATTAGCCAGGATAGTGCACAGATTTGTTTGTGTGAGTTGCATAAAGATGCCGGCGGAAATATTACCGCATGATTTGAAAGAGGTCAGGCGTTGGAATATTAAATTTGATATTTTAAAACACGTGGGGAATATTTTGAAATTAGACACCCCAACCCAGTGCTAAAGAGCTTAGGATTCGATTAAAGTAAGAAGCTGGAATAAACTATGGATCCTTTTGGAACATCCGACGGAAGCACCATCTGTGATGTGAACTGAGAACTGCACATATAATGTTGTGAAATCAGAAGACACGGAACAGAGAGACTGCAGCGCACGTCATATGAGCGACTCCCAGAAGCCAGAGAGACATCGGACTTAGAATTCCTATATTATAAGTGACAGATCGAAGTATTTGGGAAACGTAAAACCTTAAAAAGTAAGCCCGCCTTTATAAATACAGAGACTGAAAAACTTAAGGGACCAGGACTTAAAATATGAAGACTGGAAACCTAGGAATTGGATCACCCGTCGTAAGAAAAACTTTCCCAGACCAAGTGTTCCGCAGATTCACCCGTAATAAAAGGGATTCATAATTTCCAGACCAAGTGGTTCGAGATCATATAACCTAAATTGCTCGTGTCCATTCTAACCTTCGCGAGGAGATTGTGTATTCCCAATACTTTGGGGTAAGTGTAACAATTATTTTACAAATGTAAATTTGACATGTTTTCTTGCTAAGTGGTTATATATAGGAGGCTGGCAACCTCAAAAAATGAAACTAGTATATTCATAAACCACTACAGCAAGCGCTGGTGATCTCTTCTAGCTAGTCGTGCGGAAAACCCACAGCAGAGGTGACCCCAGACTCCGACTCAGTGATGAGTTATGATGATTACATCACATGTGCCTAAAGTGTATAATATTTTGTGAGATATATGCACTTTATTGTAACTCAGGCAACTCATTATTCGCGCTGTCCAGACACATTTTTCCTGTTAATACCCAGAGGAATATGGTGAATTTTATGCATCTTCCCTGAGCTACACTGTGTACTCGAGAGTTTAATTCTTCTGAGAGATTAACATTGGTGGATGGACAGCGAGAATGCGCCTGTTAATTTGCAGTCCACAAATGTACTTAGCAGAGGCTTTTGTTTTCCTATTTTCTTAAAGTTCCTGGTTACAAGCTATCAGACGGTTCGAAGTACTAAAGTTACTGTGACGGTATTGCCTCCCCTGCTTTGCAGTAGTGGTCCAACAGTGGCAAAAACTCAAGAGTATCTAATATGGGCTTCAAAGGTGTCTACCTTCGCACAAGATTACTCTTGGTAGATATGTAGATAGAAGGTTAATGACACTTCTACAACAAAGCAATGTTTACAAGAAATTCAGAGAAGCGAAAACAATGCTGCGTTTGGCTTAGCACGTTAATTCTAAAATCTGCCGAAAACTTTTGTGACGGATTAAGCAATGGTTTATGTTAGCTCGTTTACGCCCCCACCTCTGATTAACTCAGGGGAATTCTTATTATACTGGTTTAGCTCAGTTTAGAGTGTGTGTAGTAAATTGACTGAGACAAACATGCAGTAACTTTAAAATGATTGAATCGAAGTTAAATTTGTAAAATTACAAATAACACAATTTAATAATCACTTAAGCATCAACAGTTTGAAAATAATTGAATAGTTTAGAAGAAAAGCTTCATCATTGATGGATAATAGAGACGATAAATAAAAAATTCACTTTGGCAGCTTATATATGGGAAGAAGACAGCTGATAGAATGGTCTGGTGCTCTCTCTTCCAAACCTCTACACCTCACGGTAGAAGGGGAACGACTAAGTAAGTAAGTAAGTAAGCTTATATATGGAACTTAGCTGCCAATGACGGTTCTTCTCTTTCTGATGGGTTGGTTCTTTTTACACTGCTCCCGCTCGTCGCTGGTCAAGGTTGTTGAGTGTAGCTCGTTTCCCAGAAATGTCAAGGAGAGTCTACAAAGTTGGTCCTTCGTCTTAAAGCGTAGGCCACTTGTCCCTTCTTGTTCCAGAGATAGTACTTTCTGCTGGTACCACCAATAACTATGATAAAGAATAGAAACGAAACGCTCTTCTGAGTATTGCGTTTCCCGACACATACTTATGTGTCCCCTTTCTTCTATTCTACTATCCCATTTATCTCAGAATTTACCCTCGATGAGAATTAAATTTAATCCCTCGGGATAAAACTTTCTTTTACATTTAAATTGAATAGCTTTAGCTTCACATTACATTTAAATGAAAAGGTTAATAGCTCAGAAAGAATATGTTTACATTTACATTTCCACTGATTGAAAAGTGTTCACAATATAAATTGAATTTGTTTTCATTTATGTTTTCACTGATTTGAAAAGTTTGAAACTTCCATTAAATTTAAAGTGCATATGTTAACATGGACATTTACACTGGTTTGCAACTGTAAGAATGTACATCATTTCTTTCATCTTTCCCTCCCTGCTTCATATGGAACTCGGGACTACTTTATGCTTCTAGTTCTCTTTACGAAACTAGCAATAAAGCAATTACCAACCCATTGCAGTGGTGGTTCATGAATCATCATCATCTATACGCTGAGATTGCCAGCTTCAAATGACTGGGACATCCACTAGCGATTTTCACATATTAAAATTTACATGGCAATATACATATGTATGTTAGCACACATGTTAGTAATGAAATATAGAATGTAAAATCGCAACTTACGCCAATCCTGGCTCACAGAAATGTTTGCTCAGATGAATAAAAGAGACTTGAATCGGCCTCTTACACTCGTCTGGGGTGTCGTTAATTTAATAAGTTCCCTCTCTGACTCTGTGTGTTTCCTTCAGTTTCCTCAGACAGCGGCTTTCCTTATTAAAATGATAGAGATTTCCTGGGCTGTTTTTGTAAGTCCTGATAAATACTCAAATGAAATGTGTCCGGTCTGATAAAATGGAATTCTGAATTCTCACTGGCACGTCTGGTGTCTTTTGGCAAGCGTGAATCTCACAGGGAAAAAAACCACTGAAATGTGCCAGGTTATATTCACTGTCTTACCCCACTCTGTTTGTTATGGGGCTCAAATGATCAGCCAATCTGCTTTGAATATTTTGCGGGACTCATCTTGTGCAAAATTCTAAATATTACTTTTCTGAAAATGAGTTGTAAACATCCGATTGCCCTGTGTACCAACTTAAAAACGCATCGGTAATCTCACACGCGAATGTGTGTAAGATGTAACACTTTATTACTTTCGCTAAAGTAATGTCATCTGTTGCTTGAGCACACGCAAAATCCGTCTCTTTACAACCTTGGCGGAGACGCACCCGTGCCTTATCAGTGATTAAGCAGATTGCGCTGAACGATGTACGTGTTAACATGTGTACTGATATCTGCCGTGCCTGCGATTAACCAGCTTGGTTGTTGATAATTTTCTCTGAGCCGCTCCTGCAAATGTTTAGTATTATCATCCACCAGGAGTGTCAGATAAACAGACAAGACACAATATATTGAACTTAGCGAAAGAATGTAGATACATAATATCTGCTACTTAGCAAAGAAAGAAAGAAAGAAAGTGCGACAATTGAAAGCACTCAATAAAATCCGTACCACAAATGTATCGATTCCTGCCGTAGTGAAACATAGATTAGGAAGAAGAAGGGGTCGCCCCAATCCATTGTGTGACAGTTACTACGCCACTCGTGTGAGAGAAGTACACTCATCACCAAGAAGTGACGAAAACCACAGCTGCAGGACTCCCTTATATCAGTTACGTGCTTTTAAAAAGGCACGGCAAAAAGGACATAATAATTTGCTGACCCTAAATCTCTGTGAAGAGAAAATTCAATTCCAATATAAAAGTCACCAGCATTTTATTTATTTTAAACTGTCACTACTAATTGAATATTAAATTTGTTACATGTTATTTTAAGACCAAACAAACATAGTTGATTCAGTTATTACATGTATGAAAAGAAACGTATGAACCAAAATATTTAATATACATATATATAAACATACATTTACCTCTAAACAGAGCTATACCATTATAAGAGGAAATTCGATGAATTAATTCAGCTGGGGTCTTGAACGGGCTAAAAACATTTGCTTAAATCCTTCACAAAAGGCGACGGGCAGATATAAGTTAACAAATGTTCAGCGCTAAGCAGCATTGTTGTTGACTTCTGAATTATCTTACGAACCATCCCGAAAGGTAGAAGCGTCTTTACCGTTCTATCTACATCTCTGCCAAGAGTAATCTTGTGCAAAGGCAGACACCTTTGACGACCCATTTAGATACTCTTGAGTTTTGGCCACTGTTGGACCACTACTGCAAAGCAGGGGAGGCAATCCGTGACAATTACCTAAGGCGTGCCGGGCGGGAAATCATCCGCTTATGGATAGATTACAGACACGCACTTGACATTCGGAATGTTGTAATAAGCTTCGGGCAGAATTATTACGAAGATATTACTTGAGATAAAAGTAAGAAGTTATTTGTAATCACTGACGAGAATAGTACGGAAATCTCACTTCCATATTTGGAAGACATGACCTTTGCATTAACGCACAGAAATTTCCTAGTGGAAATATTTTGAATTACTCTACCAAAACGCACAGGTTTTGAAACGATTCGAGGGCAGGCGAAACATAGGAAGAACAAAATTCATGATAGGACCCTACCTAAATTGTACGAGTATTACAGTACAGCGGGGGGAGCGAAGTGTAATATAACCTGACACTTTAGGTAGTTTAGAATACTGTGAAAATTCACCTCATGCCGAGAAGACAACCAGACCTTACCAGAGTTAAGAATCGCAGCAGATTTCATTTACCAGATCGGACTTTGCTGGAGCATCTTGAGGACTTGCAGCCCAGGAAAACTCTACCATTTTAACACGGAAAACCGGAATCTGAGGAAACTGTAACACAAAGTCAAAGTGGGAACTTTTTGCTGAAATAACTACACCCCCCGACCACGTGTAAGAGGCATCTTCAAGCTGCCTTAAACTATTTCTCTGAGCCAGCAGTCTTTGAGCCTAAAGGTTGACGTAAGTTGTACATTTTAAATTCTATATTGTGCATTATTAACATGTGAACTAATATGTATATATTGACATGTGCATATTAATATGTGAAAATTGCTAGTGGATGTGTAAGTCATGTGATGCTGGCAACCTCAGCATATAGAATGATGATTTCATGAACCACCACTGCCAGTGCTGGTGACTGCTTTATTGCGAGTTTCTTACACAGAACCAATAGCAGAGGTAGTCCCAAGTTCCATATGGAGCAGGAAGTGAATGATGAAAGAAATGATGTACATAATCTATATTATTAACATTTTCAACCAGTGTAGATGTAACTGTAAACATACTCAATCTATATTGTTAACATCTTCAAACATGGTAGATGTAAAGGGAAACATATTCAGTTTATATTATTAACGTTTTCAACCAATGTAAAGGTAAATATAAATATATTCAATTTAAATGTATAAAACGTTTTCCGCTCAATGAGAATAATATTAATTCTCATCGAAGGTAAAGTTCTCAGATAGATGGGATGGTGGAATAGCAAGAGAGGGACACATAAGTAAGTGTCGGGAAACTCAATACGCACAGGGTATTTGTTTCTCTTCTTTTGTAACACTAGTTGGTGGTACCAGTTGAGGGTACTATCTCTGGAACAAGTAAGGGTATAAGTGGTCCGAAGTCGACGATAGACAACATCATCAGACGGGTCTTAGAGACGCGGGACAAGCTTGGTCGTTACTCCCTGACATTTCTTGGAACGTGCTACAACTTTCAAACTTGACCAGTGACGAGTGGGATCCAGTCATCTATCTACGAAGAACCAAACATCAGCTGGAGCGAAACGGATAAACTAATTGGCAGCTAAGTAGAAATATAAAAGCTGCCAAGTGAACTCTTAACGAATACTCCATATCATCAATCGATGATGATTATTGTTTGTTAAAGAATTATTCATTTTATTAAACTGTTAACTATAATTAATTATTACATTTGTTACTTGTATAATCTTGAAATACGGAGGACCAGATATAGTACAAATCATGACAACAATTTGCCAGAAGATATGGAGTACTAAAAAATGGCCAAAAGAGTGGGCGCAGTCATTAGTAATACCGCTTCCAAAGAAAGGAAATCTAAAAATGTGCAAGAATTACAGAACCATTAGCCTTATTAGTCATCCAAGTAAGGTGATGTTAAGGATACTTTTGAACAGAATAAAACAGAAATCAGAAGAAATCTTGTCCGAGAAACAAGCTGGCTTTAGACCAAAAAGAAGTACTGCACCTCAGAACACATCTCGAAACACATCTCCAGCATCAACGCGATTTATACCATAACTTCATCGATTTCACAAAAGCCTTCGATCGAGTCTGGCATGAAGGCTTATGGCAAATAATGAGAAAATTCAATTTCGATACCAACATCATATATATTATTGAAGCACTTTACAAGGACGCAAGCAGTGCTGTTTTTGCAAGCAATGACATTGGAGAATTTTTCAAAACAACTGTAGGATTTCATCAGGGATGTATCCTGTCCCCAGTGCTCTTTAATATATATCTTGAACATATTATGCAGGAGGCTCTCTACGATTATAAAACAACCATATCGATTGGAGGCCGACCTCTTTGCAATCTACGTTTTGCTGATGATATCGATCTTATAGCTGGAACAGAATCAGAACTTCAAGACCTTACCTCTAGACTGGAGAAAGTAACAAGAACGTATGGGATGGAAATTAATATAGAAAAAAGCAAGATATTGGTGAATAGCCATAAGAAACATGTTCCGACCAAAACGTTATGTTGGGCAAACGACCAACAGTTTACGTTAAATGGAGGCAATGTAGTGATGGAAGATCAAGTAGAAATCAAGACAAGACTTGAGATGGCCTCAGCTGCCATGACAAGGCTGAATGTGATCTGGAAAAGTAACATCAGTTTTCCTGTGAAGATCAAATTATACAAATCACTTGTATTATCTATTCTCTTGTATGGGTGTGAGGGCTGGACACTCACTGCAGATACGGAGTGAAGGATTCAGGCTTTCGAATATAAATGTTATAGAATAATTTTGCGCATTTGCTATAAAGAGCACAAAAACAAATGTCTATGTTAGAGAGAACATAAACACCTATGCAGGCCACCAAGAACTACTTTTGTCAGTAGTAAAACGTCGAAAGCTTGCCTGGTTTGGGCTTGTACGCATTGCTGAGGACAGAGAGCAGTGGAGAACCCTGTCTGCTGATGCTTCCACCATGGCACCCCTACGACCCATGACGGGTTATGGGTTGAGATGATGACTTGTATAAAGACAAATCTAAGTCGAGTTAATCATTTTGAATGTACAACAACCGTATGTCTCAGACCATTGCTTAAATACACTTGATCGGAGCTATACAATAATAATATTTTCGCTGAATTAACTCATCTGGGGGATTAGCACGAGCTAACGAAATGTAAGAAAACCCTATTCTTCACAAAAGTTGACGGCAGATACCAGAGTTAGCATATGCTCAGCCTCGTGCAGCAATGTTCTCGTTTTTCTGAATATCTTGTTAAAACTGCCTTGAGGGAGAAGCATCATTATCCTTCTACCTACAACACTGCCAAGAGTAACCTTGTGCGAAGGTAGACACCTTTGAAG
Organism: Oreohelix idahoensis; assembly: GCA_024509875.1. NCBI lineage: Eukaryota > Metazoa > Mollusca > Gastropoda > Stylommatophora > Oreohelicidae > Oreohelix > Oreohelix idahoensis. The sequence continues at coordinate 472,992 of JAMPIV010022055.1, forward strand.
ACCCACATTAGTTACTCTTGAGTTTTGGTCACTGTTGGACCACTACTGCAGAGCTAAGGGGAGGCAACGTGTGACAACATTAATGGTGAGGAAAAAGTAAACCTGGATATTAGACATCCCGTTCTACATCAGTCTTTCCTTTTCGTTCCCTCTGGAGCATATCGCTGCAGCTGTTGCTTGCCACCGATTCCTATTTATGGTCATCTTTTTCAGCTCTGTCATTGATATCCTGGTTGTTTTGATCTCTACTTCTGCTGCTCTTTTCCAGTTATTTTTTGCCCTCCCATTCTTCTGTTCTCGTGTGGGTTCCAGTCCATGACACTCAGGGCCGGCTTTACGCCGTTTCCCCCGATTCCTCGAATCGGGTCCCTCGCTTAGAAGGGCCCCGCACAGGGCATTGACAGAATGATATGAAACTATCGCTGGAAACGCCTTTCTAATGTAAATTACTTGACGTAAATGACTACATCCTTTGTGAAGAACTGAAAGCATTAAAGCCAATTGTTCCATCTGATTATTGCACTTTCAAAAATGTCTTGTTTACAATAACCGATCAACAGCATTCCAAAATTTATTTATTGCAGCGGAATCTTCCTGATTAGTTCCGCAAACTTTTCCTTAGGGGAAAGGAGCTTCTCGAGCTGAATATAATGAAAACATGTCAATAATGCAGGTAGGCCGATTAAACAGCATGGAAATCACGTCACGACCAAAGCTTACTTACTTACTTAGTTGTTCCCCTTCTATCGTGAGGTGTAGAGATTTGGAAGAGAGAGCGCCAGACTATCCTATCGGCTGTCTTCCTCCTGGCCTGGTTCCATTCTAGTCCTCGGTCCTTCAAAGATTGTCTAATGTTGTCCTCCCAGCGGACTCTGGGTCGTCCTGGGGGTCTGGATCCCTGGCTCTTTGTTTCCCATGTTTGTCGTGGTAGCCGATCTTCTCCCATTCTGCAGACATGGCCAAACCATCTTAGTTGGGACTGTTCTACTTGGGTCTGCAGGAGGTGGGATTTTAGGCCTTGGCGTATCGTCTGGTTGCGGACCATGTCTCTTCTTGTTACTTCAACCACCTTCCTCAGATACCTCATTTCTGAGGTTTCGATCTGGCTTTTTTGGGTTGTAGTCATTGCCCATGACTCGCATCCATATGTCAAGACTGGGACATAGGTGGAGCGGTATAAAGCCATCTTCGTTTTCTTACCAACCTCTCTCTTGCTGAGGAATCCTCGATTTATGGCCTGAAAAAGTCTTACAGCTGCTGCTTTTCGAGTGGCCAACTCTTCTTTGATGCCTCCCTTTCGGTCTATAATAGCTCCGAGGTATTTAAAGTGGTCGACCTGCTCCAGGACCTGTTCTCCCAGCTTAATCTGATGTCTTCTTTCTTCTCGTGATATCACCATGGATTTTGTTTTAGAGCTGCTTATGACCATCCCTCTCTTCTCCAGCTCTTCCTTCCAGACTTGCAGGTTGGATTGGAGATGTGCCTCTGATTTAGCAATCAGGGCAACATCATCAGCAAATGCCAGCTCTGAAATACAGACCTGTCTCATCTTCCAGTACCCCACTGAATACTTTCTTGTTATCTCCTTACATGCCTTGCTGACATCATCCATGAGGAGTATGAAAAGATAAGGTGACAGGATATCACCTTGTCTTACACCAGTGGTGGTCCTGAACTCTTCTGACTTATGGTTTGCTGTCCTCACAAAATTTCTGCAAGACTTGTAGAAGCTCTGTATAGCATGAATCAGAGGTGCTGGAATGTTCTTCCTTGCCAAACAGTCCCAAAGTTTGCTCCAGGGGACCCTGTCAAACGCCTTTTCCAGATCTATGAAACAAAGATGGATCTCCCTCTTATACTCAAGGGCCTTTTCACTCAGCTGTCTGTGAAGATGAGGTCTTGGGTACTTCGGTTTGCTCGGAATCCGCATTGGACTTCATCCAATTGTGGCTCAGCTAGACCAAAGCTGCGGTATATAATGCCTGCGTCATTAGCACGCTTTTATATGGCTGCAAGACATGGACAAACTGTGCTTAGCAAGATAGAAGGCTCAATACCTTCCATCTACGATGTCTACGTCACATCCTTGGTATTTCGTGGAAGGACAAAGTAACGAACGTCGAGACTATCACGTGCTGGCCTTCAAAGTATGTATACACAACATTGGCATGGCCATGTCCGCCACGTGGAAGATGGTCGCATCCCCAAAGATATTTTCTACGGGCAACTGGCTGAAGGCAAAAGAACATCAGGTCGACTGCAACTGAGATTCAAAGTAGTGTGCAAGGGAGACATGAGGGCACTGGGCATAAATCCGACAACCTGGGAGCATGAAGCTGCCGATCTCCCCAAGTGGCGATGATCCCTACGGCACCACCTCAGATTGGGCGAAAAGAAGCTCTCACAACTAGCAGGAGAGAAAAGAAAACTTCGAAAGAAACAACAAAAAAGCAGCTGAAAAATAGCAGCTGAGGGCAATCATCTCAGGCACCATTCCCATAGTAAGTTATGACTGAAGGTGGGTGCTACTGTCACATCAGTTAAACATCAGCTAAACGTGAAGTAATGAAGAGTTTAGAGTTAGGTAATATACTGCAAGATTTTGCCGAACAACCCGTATTTATAGTTACGCTGTTTGGTTATTTTCTGATGGTGTCCTATACACCTCCACGTTCTCTCTTTGATACCACGCAACACTGAGGTGTTAGTCGAAGTATCAACAACGCGATGACAGACCAAACTCCCTTGGTCTACGAGGCAGTACAGGAACGCATCATAGAAATCCTCAACTTCCTGATAAACCTTAAATAAAATGCTGGATGGTGAGTTAAACTGAGGAACCCACTCATAGCACACTATGTCCAAGGTGTCAACACTTATACTATCTGTGGATGGAATAGAACTGGCGCAGGTATGAATTTGTATTTGTGTTTGTGTATGCGTTTGTATGTGTTACAATCCCCAAAGTTTATAGGGGTTTTTTTTTTGGGGGGGGGGGAAGGCAGTGTTCACGTTTCTTTCTTGCAAAACCAGAGGCTACACCAAATCAGTAAGTCCTGCGGCCAAGCCTGTGTTAATGGCAGTATTTGTAGTGCCAAGAGCCGAAGGATTCTCTACCCTACCTAGAGGGTTTTCATTAAACAGGCTTAAATGACTTTCTTCATTACATTCATTTGTTGTCGTCAATAGAGCGAACCTTGCAACTTATATTGCTAGTCAAATACAGCTAAACGCCCCCGACAAGATGAAATATTTCTATGGTCAATAGTTTATATAGAAAGCGACACCGCCCACGACAAAACTATAGTTGACTATAGTGTCTGATAGTAAGTGGTTGATAATAGACGCGTGGTCGGTCACATGGTATGTGGGGGTCTAGACGTTTCGTCACAAGGATGAGGGGAAAGGGGGGGGGGGGGGGGGGGAAGGGAAGAGTAGTTGAAACTGTAAGTGGCAGTAGGGGTAAAATGCCAATGCTAGATGGAATGATAAATGGTAGAAACATTCATGGATAAGATTGGCCTGACGCGTTAATGGTGGACTTCGCAGTGCACGCATTTAAAAGGTTAGTCCCACAGCAGATACTGCCGTAGGAGAGTGATGTGTTACAGACTAACCACATTATGTCCAGCTCTTTAAGAGACGCGGTGATTAGTTCCCTTCCTTGTCACTTTTGCCGTCTCTAACTTACGAGCAGAGTCAGATACCCATTTAAATCTGGATCAAATGGAAGAACGCTCTTACCCGCTTAACAAGTCTGGCGCTGCCCACGCTGGGTAGGCATATTTTCATTAATGAAGTGTAATAGCTGTCACGGGTAGAATGAACAACATGGATATATGCCTGAACACGCCACATTTAAAAGCCTGCAGAACAACTTTAAACCAGTCTAGCTTTAGTGGTGACATGAATGGCTACCTGGGACTGAGGAAAATTACTAACGCAACGCAGCAAAAATACTTCACCTGTTATGCAAATATCTGATACAACTGTTACCGCAGCTTCCTACAGGAAGTCTATTAAATTGAGCTTCTGTTGCAGGTAGTCTAGTGCCTGCCAAGAAAAAGGAAGTTAGCCGTAAATAAGAACATGGAAACTAACATGTCAATACGAAATGGGCTTTATTCATTCAAATTCAAATGATTCGAACAATTGCTCGTTTGAAAGAATTAAATAAATACACTTTATTCGGAACACGATGAGTAAACCTTGCACAGTGAAATAAAAGTAAACATTAAAAATGGTAGAGAATTTAGTCATTAAAAAAAAATACAACTAAGCAAACAAAAGAGTGTAAAGTGCAGACAAAAAAAAAATGTAGCGTCACTTTAAACAGGAAAAAGGAAGTCAATTGTGTGCAGGTAATTGGGATAAACATCGTTAATAGAAATTAAAGTACATTAAAATAAAAACTGAAAGTGGAAATTACAATCACAATTAAAAGTAAATTCGAGATAAAAGTCAGTGTTCTTGTACTCGATGCCAAGCTTTTGACGATAGACATGAAAGTAATCAAACAGCTAATTTCATTAACGAACATCCCCTCTGTTAACGTCTGCTAAAATTCTCTAATGGGAATCTCTCATGTAAGTTTGATGATTATCGATTACTACCGCGACTACACTTCGGCCTGTATTAGAATATTGCAAACGTATGATATTTAATACATTTTAAAAAAGTAATCAAGAAGCGGTAGCGAACAGACAAGAAATATAAAACACGTGAAGTAAGGAAAAACATTTAAAAAAACCCGTGTATGAGTCTTGATATTAGACTATATGTTGTACGAGCTTCCGACGTGACCAGAAGAATTCGAGACTTTTTTTAATGAGAAGAAGATAGAGGCCATAAGACAGACAGAGAAAAATGACTTTCGAAAACGTGAGATATCGACCATATATAAAATAAAAGATGCTTCAACATGGAATAAAACAACCTTAGATATGCAGATGATACCGTGTTGTTAGCTGAAAGTGCGAACAGCTGAGTTACAAGAAAAACATTTTCAAACTGATAGTGAAGCAAGTGAACAGAGTACCGTGTTGTTAGTCGAACAGGAGTTACAAGAATATGAAGGACTCGAAACATTAAGTCATGAATTGAGACATTAAAAGAAAAAACTATGATAATTAGCAAAACAGACGATAAACCCACATTAAAGATAAGCGTAAATGGGAAAATCCTGGAACAAGTCAAGAGCTACGTATATCTTGGTCATATAATAACAGAAGATGGCAGATATGAAACAGAAATCAAGAAGAGAATAGGAATGGCCAAAGCTACATTCAACAACATGAAACATATACTGACATCCAAACAATTATCTCACAAATTAAAACTGAGAATCATAAAGTGTTATATATATTCTGCATTTCTGTATGGTGCAGAAACATGGACGATGAATAAGCATTTGGAAGAAAGAATTGAGGCTCTTGAAATGTGGATATATAGAAGAATGGGGCGTATCTCATGGAAAGAGATGGAGACATTCGAAACAGTGGGTTAAACTGTGTCGACGCACTGTTTCGAAACAACGGCACAGCGGCTCTTTTGCCCGTATCGGGGAGAAAGAAGTCTCTTATAGACAGTACCGGGGCGGGTATACATGAACTGTGTGAGACAATTTCCTCTGTTTTTACTGTCGTGTGTGAAAATCTATGGCGTTTCGTGTGACCACAATTCAATATTTTTACACGTCTTCATTATGATGTAATAAAACGTAGATATGATGATAGCTGCAGTATATGGGAAAATAATAAAAAACAACAATAATAATAACAGTAATAATAACACATGATATCAAACTAGAGTAAGGTAGTTTTGGTAGACAATGATTCAAATCCACACCGAGTACACATATCAGCAGAGCTAATAAAGTGTCTATTACATTTATACGAACACACGGACACTTTCAACTTTAACATAGCGCCTAAAACATTGACAACTGCAGCACTGACACAATTTCCAGTGTCTATAACTTCTCAGCAAAAATAATATCACTTGTAAAATCAAGTCATCATAACACATCCGTGAAAAATATGACATGTTTGATATTCCATACTAATGTTCCGAACGGTTTATTCGAGGCAGACACGAACTGAAACTGTGTCCATGTATCGAATCTGTCGGACTGTCGGTGCTGTTTCGAAGCATTGTTTGATACATACACACAGTAGCCATCTCTACTCTGCAAAACAGCGTGGCAGACAGGAACCGACTGTATCGACACGGCAAGAAGGCTCTGTATCGAATCGTTCGGGTACGATACTGTATCGAAACATTGTTTCGAAACATACACACAGTAGCCATCTCTAATATATATATATATATATATATATATATATATATATATATATATATATATATATATATATATATATATATATATATATATATATATATATATATATATACACACACACACAGTCAATCCCCGCTATTTGTGTGTTCCGTAATGATGGATTCGCTCATTCGCGTTAGATAAAGTGTAACTCATTTTTTTATCATTCGCGGACACCTCGCGAATATACACGGCCATGCGCAGTAGGCAAAAAATTTCAAGACGCATACCGCGCAGCAAGGAGAGGCTGGCTCCTTGATCTCATGGCTTTCTTTGTGTTTTTACATGTCTTTGTCGAGCATCTTTTAATCAATGTTTTTGCAGTTTTACGCTGTTTGTGATTATTTTTGGAATTAATAATGGCATCCAAGCGTAGTGCATGTGTGTTGGCGAGTGTGTCTAAGCGAAAAAAGGCTGTGATGATTCTCAGTGATAAAGTACGTGTGTTAGATAAACTTCGTTCTGGGATGTCTGTGTGAAATTTTCTTTATATTTTAATTTTAAATGTTCTATGTAAATATTTTCAATTTTTGTTTTCCAGACCCTAAAGAACATGAGGAAGGAAAAACAATGCCCTCTCAAATTTATAAAGGACAAGCAAGGCAAATTGCTTACTGCCCCGAAGGAAGTAATGGAAAGATGGAAAGAATATTTCTCAGAACTCCTTGATGGTGAGCAAGGTCAAACATCAGAAATGATAACCACTAGCACAGAAGAGGAAACCAATGGTGATGAAAATGACATAAAGATGGAAGAACTGAAGGCAGCACTGGAGAAAATCAAGATGGGCAAAGCAGCAGGGCATGATGGTATAACACCAGAAATGGTTAAGTACATGGGAGCATCAGGCGACCTGTTACTCTTAAGGGTCCTACAGGCAGCATGGTGCAACAAGACCATACCAAAGGATTGGGAGATCGCCATCATAACACCAATTTTCAAAAAGGGTGACAATCGACAGTGTGGAAACCATAGAGGCATATCCCTTCTCAGTGTCCCTGGAAAAATCTACTCTAGAATCCTAGAGCAGAGACTCCGACGCCTAGCTGAGCCACGATTGGATGAGGTCCAGTGCGGATTCCGAGCAAACCGAAGTACTCAAGACCTAATCTTCACACTCAGACAGCTGAGTGAAAAGGCCCTTGAGTATAAGAGTGAGATCCATCTTTGTTTCATAGATCTGGAAAACGCGTTTCACAGGGTCCCTTGGAGGAAACTTTGGGACTGTTTGGCAAGGAAGAATATTCCAGCACCTCTGATTCATGCTATACAAAGCTTCTACAAGTCTTGCAGAAATTATGTGAGGACAGCAAACCATAAGTCAGAAGAGTTCAGGACCACCACTGGTGTAAGACAAGGTGATATCCTATCACCTTACCTCTTCATACTCCTTATGGACGATGTCATCAAGGCATGTAAGGAGAGAACAAGAAAGTATTCAGTGGGGTACTGGAAGATGAGACAGGTCTATATTTCAGAGCTGGCATTTGCTGATGATGTTGCCCTGATTGCTAAATCAGAGGCACATCTCCAATCCAACCTGCAAGTCTGGAAGGAAGAGCTGGAGAAGAGAGGGATGGTCATAAGCAGCTCTAAAACAAAATCCATGGTGATATCACGAGAAGAAAGAAGACATCAGATTAAGCTGGGAGAACAGGTCCTGGAGCAGGTCGACCACTTTAAATACCTCGGAGCTATTATAGACCGAAAGGGAGGCATCAAAGAAGAGTTGGCCACTCGAAAAGCAGCAGCTGTAAGACTTTTTCAGGCCATAAATCGAGGATTCCTCAGCAAGAGAGAGGTTGGTAAGAAAACGAAGATGGCTGTATACCGCTCCACCTATGTCCCAGTCTTGACATATGGATGCGAGTCATGGGCAATGACTACAACCCATAAAAGCCAGATCCAAACCTCAGAAATGAGGTATCTGAGGAAGGTGGTTGAAGTAACAAGAAGAGACATAGTACGCAACCAGACGATACGTCAAGGCCTAAAATGCCACCCCCTACAGACCCAAGTAGAACAGTCCCAACTAAGATGGTTTGGCCATGTCTGTAGAATGGGAGAAGATCGGCTACCACGACAAGCATGGGAAACAAAGAGCCAAGGATCCAGACCCCGAGGACGACCCAGAGTCCGCTGGGAGGACAACATTAGACAATCTTTGAAGGACCGAGGACTAGAATGGAACCAGGCCAGGAGGAAGACAGCCGATAGAATAGTCTGGCGCTCTCTCTTCCAAACCTCTACACCTCACGGTAGAAGGGGAACGACTAAGTAAGTAAGTAAGTAAGTTTTCCAGGGTTTTGTAATAATGTGTGTGTGTGTTTGTATGTGTCTTTGTGTGTGGATATGTGAATGAGTGAATGAGTACTGACAGTGTGAGTGAATTGGTGAGCGAGTATTGGTACACCTAAAGATTGTACATTCTGTACTATTACAAAGAAAACAGTGTATAAAATACATTTATAAAATGAACAGTATAATAAATTATATGTTTTTTTACAAGAAAGGTACACGAATCGATGAGTTTAAGGTGATCGGTAGCAATAGTGTATGGTGAACAGGGTCCCGCAGTAACCTAACCCTGTTTTTTCAAATAGGAGTAATGGTTCCGTATTCGCGGGGTTTCCAAGGAACCTAACCTCCGTGAATATTGAAGATTGATTATATATATATATATATATATATGAAAAGTGACAGATAATGAACAAGTGCAGATAATATAAATATCTGTGCCACTAGAAAAGCAACAAGAAAAAAAAAACGTCACAAGTATAGAAATGTCTAAAAAGACAACGTTTAATATCTCAACACAGTCTGCATACAAATTGAAAAGCCGGGCTTAAAAAAGCCGGATACATACTTCAAGTGCTGGAGCAGACGAATATCATTTGCATAAAACAGTGAAGGTCATTATCACACAGTCTGGAAATATATACATACATTTTAAAAAACAATTTTTGTATGAGTGTGTGTGTGTTTAACTATCAAATATTACAGATGTCGGTTAATGGGCAAGTTTAGCACAGAATTCTCAGACCAGAAACAAGAAAACAGACGTTTAGTTGTCATCGGTGGTGACTAACCGTTCGGCGCTAACTTACGGCAAGCTTAGGCAAACATCAGTTTTAGGAACTACTTTTATTACTGCTTCTAAATGCACTGATACAGAGAAAAGAAGGTGTCAGTACATTACGTTGTAAATAATAAAAGTGTATAGACTGATACAGAGAAAAGAAGGTTATGGCGAATGTTCAAATATTAAGACTTTGTGGTCAGGAGTAATCATTCTTATCATAACTTAATAAGTGTTGTCGTAGATTAAATTTATGTGGACAAAATAAGTTGAAACATTTATTGTGAAACTTACATAAAAGTTACTCACTATTAAAGATATGTTTAAAAAAAATACTTACTACTTAAATGCTTAAAGTCACACCGTGACGTATAATGGAAATATAACCTCCTGTATCCTACAGCCTTTCGTGACCTCGGCGTAGTTTTAAGATTCGCTAACTCAGTCTCGCAATTCTCTGCCTGTCTGACTCACCTTTTAATCCACGCCTCTTTTTATTTGACCATAACAAACGAGCTTGTTTACCAAATTTCGCAACCTGTCATTCATAGCAGGGGGCGAACCACGTTCGTTAACGCAAGTTTCTCACGCGAGCTGATCTGTCAATTTTACGATAACTGACTGACAGCACGTGGAAAACACGTGGAAGAGTAACGGCCTTTGAAGATTCTCAATAAGGGGAGCAAATCCTTTGATGTTCGTATCTACAGGGAAAGATAACTCCGTGATCTCAAGAAACAGGGAAAATTTCGGACGGAAGCCGCTACACGGGTTAAGCCTCTGTTGTCGGTTAGGAACGGCTGACAGAAACGACCGTAAAACCTTTTATCTGGGAAACGTAGTTACAGATTTCTCTGCTGGGAAACAGAGTGTGAAAAGTCACATATTCTAGAGATCATAACAACATGATCGTATATAGACTGCGTCTTTCTCAAATCAGTTATCAGAGTCGCTCAGAATTTTTTTCGTAGAGTGTAAACACGTTATCTAGAACCATTGGGAATAGGTGGTTCGTGGTGTTTTCTTTCTGGATTTCTGATAATATATAAATTTGTGCTTAAGCGTATTAAAGTGTTAACAGTTTTAGCATCTTAAATTCACTGTGATTTTCTAGGTGTTAGAACCAGTGAAAAATAAGGCGTAGCTATTTTTATTCCAGATGTTTCAGTTGTAATGTTAATGTAATCACCCGCTATCACACAGAAAGATACGGTTTAGCTGACTGAATTAAAATGCTAGGTAACGGATAATTGACGGAATAGAACTCACGTTTATTTCATCTTGTGTAATTTAGTAAGTGACTGTTGTTTAAATATCATGCGACTAAACAAACCGACGCCGACCCTCTAATAGCTACTTAGCGACAGGCGATATTTGTTAAAGTGCGCGTATGGATAAATTAAATGATAACTGACCAGATAGGAATAGGCTAGAAACAACGTGTGCTTATATGTAGATATTATTAGCAGTAATTTTTTCATAATGTTCCTATATCCTTAGGGCATGACCTGATCAACGGCGACCAGCGGGTTTTTTATTTGGCTTTATCTTGGGCCTTGTCTCCATTTTACTGATTGGGTTAAAGTTGTCTTCTCTTGGCTTACGCGTCTCCAAGTTTCAGTTGTGAACAGGACGGGCCACAGAGACTAACGAACATTTTAATAGTAAATTTTAACTGGACTTACAAATACCCAGATATTTTTTTTTTTTTTTCATTTTTATCAGCCCACTGGGGTGTGAAAGATATAACAACTCTTCCGACATTTGATAGTCGTTTACAAGTGGATATTTATCCAGAAGAGTTACGCTATTTCAGAATCGGCACTCACCAGAGCCAGCCGATAGGATTTACCATCATCATTAAGTAACAATAATTAACAGTTTTAGCAATCAGATGTTTTCCTACTGTTTACGGTGAACACCAGATCTCAGAAAGTCTCGGCATTAACTATCCAAGGTGACATTGTGTATCCAGGAAATCAACCACCAAATTAGGCGTTTCCCCCTTATAAAATTTAATTATTGAAAGGAGGGACTGGGACCCAATTCGGACGATAATTACTCTGGACCTTAAATACATATTCATGGATTATACGTCCAACAGATTGTTTCACCAAGAATAGGGTAAGAAGCGAGAGTGTGTGGCCATGTATGACAGAGAGAGAGAGAGAGAGAGAGAGAGAGAGAGAAATATTTTTCTTTAGTACAGGAAACATGATACCATCTGCACTCTGTTTGACTATTTTTTAACTTTATTGGAAAACGTTTAGTGGGAACTGTATTTTTTCTTTACTGTCTACACTGTAACCTAGTGCTAACCTTTAACCTTTGGGGTTATTAACTTGTTGGGTTCTTATCTTCTCAATGAGGGGAGGGCATAGGTATTCAGTTATTTTTCTATGCATGTAGTTCTGACTTATGTGATCTTTCTTTTAGATATTCGATGTTGTAAAGTTTAATGATAATAAACAACAAAAGAACTAAACTTTGTGTGTTGGTCAGACCCATACCCAAATTTACCATAGTTTTTCACGTTTGAGAGTCTTGTTGTCACATAGCTGTGTGTGTGTGTGTGTGTGTGTGTGTGTGTGTGTGTGTGTGTGGTTAGGTAACTTATATTTCTCAATATAACGGGATGCAAGATTGTCTTATACTAAATTATAGTCGTATAGACAGGCTGGACTAGATAAACTACTCAGTCCAGAGACAGATCTTCTCCTTAACTATTCACTCGTGAAAAATCTATTTCTTACACCTTTACTTCTCACGTATTATCACCATCTCCTATACTCAGGTGGGACCTTAAATAACCTTAAAACCTATCTAAGCACGACACACACATTAGTTTTTTTTCGGCACATTACTATTCATTCTCCAAAGCCCATCTATTTAAACACAAAATAACATTTATAATCGCAGTTTTTTTATTCCCTTATTTAAAAATTGTTATGTTAATGGAGTTATTTCGTTTTGTTTTACATTGTTTTAATTATTACATAAAATTAACTCAATCAATGCCAGCAAAAACTTGCACGATTAAAATGTACCAAGACAGGGAGCTGCATGCAAAGTTTCAGTTTACTACGATGAGTGGAACGTAGTGATTTTCAGCGTCAAAGATTTGAAACAGACAAACAACGGTCGTGTCTAGTTAATTAAAAGTGGTTAAAGACACGAATTATAACACATTCTTGGCTAGCCAAATTATTTGCTGCTAGCTTGAAGTTACCAAAGCTCTAATAACTATAACCATTGCAAATAAACACTGGCAATAGCTGTGTACATACTTATCATCACATCCCATTTCGCTCTTAATAAAGAATGGAACCACACCTGAATCTGATCCCCTGGCAGGAAGCCTGCACCAGACAATTCATGTGCTGGAGCAGCAGTGGTTTCTGTAGCCATCTGTTTTTAGTTGCATCTTACGACATGCTCGACAGAGGACCAATCCTGTTCTTTCTTTGTCTGATCAGAGACTTCAACGGAACTAACTACACGGGGCGCATATGTATCTCTATGTATCTCTGTGTATCTCTATATATCTCTATGTATCTCTATATATCTCTATGTATCTCTATGTATCTCTGATAAATTGCAAAATAATATACTTTATTCACGAGCGTGGGAGACACTGCTCAAGGAGGTATACAGCGATGATCACCGCAATTACTTCAACTTTGAGGAGATAAATATTTATTATTTTGTTTTATTTTATGTCTTCAAAAACTATCAACAGATCAGACAGGGGTTATGACTTTCACAGCAGGGAACGTCAGATCGATAGACTGCAAATGAATTTAATGACAGTGTTGGACTGTCGACTGAGGCACTATCTGCAAGTCCCTTACAGAAGTACGTTAAAACAGAGATGACTGACACGTTTGTCTGCTTTAACATAACTTTAAAAAAAAAAAAAACGCGTGCCCGAATTTAATATTATAAATAATATACTGTGCGACAAAAATCACCAATACATGCTAACAGGATTGTGGAGTCCGGTAAACAATTTTCAGAATCCTGAAAATTTAGATGACCGATTCCCGACTCCGCCTACAATTTTTTGTTCTTACTAGTCATATTGCTTAAAATTCGGAGTCGAGTCCGGATATTATATATATCGACTCCAACTCCATTAAAAAACGTCCGACTCCCGACACCGACTCTACAGCCCTGTATGATAAGCAGTATTAATAAAAGGTAAAGATAGTCCCATAGTAGATTCTGTTGTAGGGGAGTGAAGTGTTAAAGACTTCATTATATTAGGTCCAGCTTTATAAGGTAGAGGGTGACCAGTTCTTTTCCTCCGCTGTCTTTGCCTTCCCTAACGCAAGGGCAGATTTATGTACCTATTTACAGCTAGATAAAAACTGCAGCGTGACGCTCCCTGTTTTGAACCCGCAACGAGGTAGCTATGTCACGAAAGGCAAACGCTCTAAACACTCTGACAATCGGCACGCTTGCTGAATAGTATAAAAAGGTAAAAGGTGGTCCCATAGCAGATTCTGTCATAGGGGAGTGAAATGTTACATACTTCAATACACTAGTCCATATTTATGATGTGGGATTGCAAGCTCCGTTCCTCCTCTGCCTTTGCTTCCCTAACGCAAGTGCAGAGTCAGGTACCCATTTACAGCATTGTATACTGCAACGTGAAGCTACCAGGTTTCGAACCTGCAACCCGATATCTTTATCGCCACAGGCAAGCTCTCAAACCACTCTGCCAAATGGACGCTTGCTAAATACTGTACATAAATTTATATATTTATTTCCTTACCAGTTTTACAGCAGCCTCCTCATTAATTGACATAAACTTACTACTTGTGTATATAATATGTTAGATACACATACACATGAACATATTAAAGGTACACTTAATTCAACATATACATACAAAACACGCCTACAGACTAACATATCAAATGAGCTGTACAAATATAATAATGCAAACTATATTGATTAGTACATACGTAACTCTTTCAGTGAACACATTACATGCACGCACGTTACATACGCATTATGCACGTGAAGGCTATATAACGGCACACATATATCAAATGTACACTTATAACGTACGTACGCGTGTATCACATATCCGCACATAATACAACAAAGCACATAAATAGTACCATCACTTAGACTCATACAAGAAGAAAGAGAAACACCAATACATATTGCCAAAGTTTAACAGAATCGTATTCAGTTGGGTAAATCCAAATGATCTAAAGCAGGGGTGAGCAACTGGTCGATCTCAATTTACCCGTAGATCACAGGGGATCACTTGGTAGATCTGAATGTGACGGAGGAGGAAACAAGAATGAAACCCCAGGTAAATTTAGGACTAGCTCTCTACCACAGGCGCTTAAAAATGTTATATTTCCGGGTTTAAAGATACCATCACCGCATTCTCAGTGAAATCCCGCAATCTAGCTGACTAAATGTCACTTAATTCGTGAATTTCATAAAATAGAACGCAATCGTTTCTTTAAAGTAAGTTATGTAGTTTTAATTTTCCAACGCTCTGTCGCTGGGATTGCAGGAAGCAGCTCTTGCAGCAAAGATAAAAGTTGCATATATGCTGTAACGTATTCCGTATTCCACTTACTCTGAAACCTGAAAACAGGCATGATTTTCTAATAGTAGATATTTAGAGAGCTCACTGCTTCTAAAGTAGATTCCTACATCTCCTGGGTCGCCAACCGCTTATCTAAAGTAATGAAAACAGAAACCGAAATAAAAGCCAATACGTAAATGTTCTGTGATTTACATGTGAGCTTAAAGAAGTGTATATCTGTTGCATCTAAACTATCACTTACAAATACGTTATGTGGCATCTACATCATGCATCATCACTTGAAGCACTTGGTACATATTGTATATTGCGAAATTAAATTTGGTTTTGTTTCATTATTATTGTGATATCCCACATTAGCTAAGTGCCGCTGTATATATTCTGATTTTCATTTTTGTTTTTAACTAACAGAAAATTGCTATATGATGTCATATTTTTCATCGTGAGATGCGTATTCTTTCTCCCTGTCCCAAGCATGTCCCTATTTTTCATATGTTCATTTTCTTCTGTTGTGTCTCTTTTCTTCTTGATCCGCTTAGTCCAAGGACAGCAGTGTTATAGCTTTCACTTCTGCTGTCATCTGTGCGAGACTTCCTTGTTCGTTAAGTGTTCAAATATTCCAGGTGAGAAACCTGAACGTTCTATAAGGTGGAAGGAGGCCCAGATTACTTTCGACTTTTTTCGTTGGGACTGCGTTATGAACAGCAGTGACGGATAGCTTCCTTCGACCTGAAGACTGAGTTAATTTACTTGATTGTTGATTGCTTTGAATGAAGTTTAATTTATGCGAAATTAGCTATTCGCGGTTGCCCGGAAGACAATAAATTGCGAGGAAAAAGACAACACATTATATTGTGTCAACAAGTCTGCTCGTAATGATACTATACTATTAAATAAGCAAATGTCTTCGTGACCGTTCTAGGCGCGTGAATTAAGTTCCTGCATGTCCCATAGTAGCTGTAGTAATATCTGTACATTCCGAGCTGTGTCATTCTAGTGTTTTTAAGATGGCACATATTTTGTATAACACGACCGGCGACTCCAGGACAACCATTCTTAAGGTGCTCACCCAAAAAACGCACGCACGCACGCGCGCGCGCGCGCACACACACACACACTCACACACACACACACACACACACACACACACACACACACACACACACACACACACACACACACACACACACACACACACACACACACACACACACACACACACACACACACACACACAAAACCAGTACTCTGTTCTAACGCTACAAGTAATATCTTCCAGTTTCTAATTTAACTGATAAATTGTATATCAGCTTTTCATACAGCGCGCTAATTTGGCTTTAACGAGTCTCGCCCTCGTGCCATTTAAGATTCAGACAAAAAAAAATTACAAGCCTCAAGCCTGGCACTGAGTGATTTAGTAACAAAGATCGACAAGCTCTTTGACCGGATATTCTTAGTTAAGAGCGCAAAGTGCCAGAATGGTTAAAGCGATTGCGTCTCGAGCCAAAGTTTCTGGGTTAGACAACTGGTAGCATCACGCTCCAGTTTATCTAGCTGGACATGGATATGTGACACTGCTCGTAAGTAAGGGAATACAAAAGGCAGCTAGGAAGGGAATAGGCCAGCACACCTCATAAAACAGAGAGTTGGAATAGTTAAGCCTCTAAGTCAGCATCTGCAACCTTGACCTTTTATTTTTAGAACGGACCCCTGTATTTACCAGGGGTCTAAGAGAAGACAACAAAATAATGTTCCCACATGCAAGTCGTAAGAGGCGACTAATTGGAGCTTGCGCATTGTGCTGGTAACCTCATGGTACCAAAAAAATTGGTACAAAAACAAGCGCTACAAGAGGTTCTGATGCTTGTTCTATCTTGTTCTATTTTTATTTATTTTTTGTTCTTTGTGATTAAAAATTATGTTAAACATTATTTTACTAGTATTGTATGTACTATTTCCTACATACACACATATTACAGGGCACACTGAGTAAGTGTTTTTCCCCTCGTTGCTTGTCATCTCAGTGCATTATGTTTGTGCCAAATCTGTCAGTTAGAACAGAGCGACTATCGTTGCTTGTCATTTCAGTGCATTATGTTTGTGCCAAATCTGTCACATTAACGACGAAATACCCAGGTCACAAATGCACTGAGCAATTGCTTCGCGTGTAAACACCCCTAAGAGTAACAGCGAAACAGATGTATGGATTAAGATGTAATATAAAAGTCAACTATTACATAATCTACCTCGTTTAAACTGGGCAAAAATTAACACAGTATGAAACACAAAACACAGAATGAACGCACTTTAGTGCAGCTTTCTAATCCAAAGTTTACTTCAATTTGAGGTCGCGTGAACCAAGTAGACAATTTTATCTCAGAGACGTCCGCTGTGAGAAGGCTGTCGACAAACAACGCAAGCTCGTAGTTAAAACAGGTGTACTTGTACTGTTGAAAGTTTTTTTTGTAACTTTGAATTCCACACAAATCCAAACATATTCATCGCTGCTATAGCTCGTATCACCGGGCCTTATAATGGAAGCCACGATTACATACGCCTTAAATACACCCGCACTTCGACCGTCACGCGAGGTCATATTTTTACGACTCTCCCGCTACGCGTTTTTTTTTTCTTCTGTGTAGCTCTATTTATTATGACATATACACGTCTGCACTGTATTCTCCATCTGCATCTACGCGTGTGTAATTTTGAATTTAAAAACATGCACTATATTTCCCGTTCATAATATTTCGTGTTACAGCGTTAGGCTTTCCTAGATTTATACGATACACAGTGTTGTAGCAGACAGTGGGGTTAGATATTAATATTTTCTACATATCAAAGGATGCACTTATCACTAATGTCGTCACACTGTCTCCGACGCTATCTATCTATCTATCTATCTATCTATCTATCTATCTATCTATCTATCTATCTATCTATCTATCTATCTATCTATCTATCTATCTATCTATCTATCTATCTATCTATCTATCTATCTATCCGCCCGCCCGAAATCCGTCTGCCCGCCCATCTGTGTATCTGTCTGTCGGTACGTCCTTCCGACCACCCGCTTGTCTGTCTGTCAGTGTGTCTGTCTACCTGCATGTCCGTCCGTCTATCTGACTGTCTGCCTGTCCGCCCGTTCGTCTGTCTGTCTGACTGTCTGTCTGTCCGCCTCTCTGTCTGCCCGCCCGCCTGTCTGTCTGTCTGCCTGACAGTCTGCCCGCCCGCCCGTCCATTTGTCTCTCTGTCTGCCTGCCTGTCCGTCCGTCCGTCTGTACGTATACCTGTAAACCTGTCTCCTACAGCTGCTACG
Source organism: Oreohelix idahoensis (assembly GCA_024509875.1). Classification (NCBI taxonomy): domain Eukaryota; kingdom Metazoa; phylum Mollusca; class Gastropoda; order Stylommatophora; family Oreohelicidae; genus Oreohelix; species Oreohelix idahoensis. The sequence continues at coordinate 491,302 of JAMPIV010022055.1, forward strand.
GCTTATTTCATGCGATCATCAATATATGCTTGTCTCTGTAACACCGCAATATTAATTTAGACACATCAAAGCACTCTGTCTATCTTAATATCGTAATCCAGATTTATAATCAAATATTGGACGATGACAGCAGCACGTCTGCATGGATCTGCGGAGCATAACAATTACTATGTAGTGGCACTGAATTGTTTTCTCACTGTTCACTGCACTGGACCAGGCTTCTGGAGTATCGACGCATACAGGTAATGATAGTCTCATAGCTATACATTGGCAGTGGTGCATCACTTCACATATCAGGGGTCTGCGTTCAATGATAAACTCTCCGGACACAGAAATTGACAGTCGTATTGACAAAGCTGCAGCCATCTTTGCTCGCAGGACAAGACACAACGCGAGTTTGAGGAAACTCCAAACTCACATTTAAGACCACAGCTGCGGTATATAATGCCTGCGTTACTAGTGCGCTTCTTTACGGCAGCGAGACATGCACAACCCATGCTAAGCAAGAAAGAAAGCTCAATACCTTCAATCAACGGTGTCTACGCTACATTCTTGGTATTTCGTGGAATGACAAAGAGACAAATGTCGATGTGTTGCCAAGTGCTAGCCTTCAACGCATATATACACTGCTTAGACAGCGCAGACTACGCTGGCTCGGCCATGTCCGCTTCATGGAAGATGGTCGCATCCCCAAAGATATTTTTAACGGACAACTGGCAGATGGCAGAAGAACAGTTGGGCGACCGCAGCTGAGGTCAAAGATGTGTGCAAGAGAGACAGAAAGGCACGGGTCATAAATCCAGCAACCTGGGAGGAGGAACTGTCGATAGCATCAAGTGGCGATGCTCTCTACAGCGCCACTTCAGATTGGGCGAAAAGAAGCTCTCAAAACAAGCAGAAGAGAAAAGAACACGATAAAACGGACATCAAGAAACGTGAATGCTGAGGGATATCGCGTCAAAAGCGCGTTCCCATAGTCAGTTATGACCATAGGTGGCTACTAAAAAAGTAGTCCCATTACAGAAACTGTCAGAAGGGAGTGAATTGTTAGAGACTTCCTCATATTAAGTCCAGCTTTTTATGAGGTGGGGTGACCAGTCCCCTTCCTCGCTGCCTTTGCTACTCTAACTCACGAGGAAAGTCTAGTACCCATTTACTACAGGTTAGACTGGTACGTGACGCTACCAGGTTTCGATCTCGGAACCTGTTAACTGCCGCGAGAGGAAAGCACTCTGGCACTGACATAGTTTTTTGTTAAAAATAAAAATTGTGGGTGACGACATATTACAGAAAACTATACCCAGAGTTAGAGCGTCCGACTGAGTCCACGGGTTCTAGGATTCAAATTCTAGCAGCTTCACGCTCAGTCTACCCAGCTATGAGTGGTTAAATGATTCTGCCCTTGAGTTACAGAAGACACAGCCAGAGAGGAAGGCAACTTTATAAAGCTCAGTCTACCCAGCTATAAGTGGCTAAATGATTCTGCCCTTGAGTGACAGAAGACACAGCCAGAGAGGAAGGCAACTTTATAAAGCTGTCTACCCAGCTATAAGTGGCTAAATGACTCTGCCCTTGAGTTACAGAAGACACAGCCAGAGAGGAAGGCAACTTTATAAAGCTCAGTCTAATATAATCAAGTCCCTTAAACGCTTCATTCCCCTACGGCAGTTTCTGCTGTGGGCAGTGGCGGATCTACATGTTGGGGGCCGTGAAGCTTGAACTCTTGGAGGGGCCCCTTTTATTAAAAAAAATGTTGGGGATGGGAAAGAAACGTATTATAGAAAAAAAACTGTACTTGGGGGCACTGAAGCTCAAACTTAATTAACTTTATAGTAAATCCGCCTCTGGCGGTGGGACTACCTTTACCTTTCACGCTGAAAATAAATTATTATTAATAATAATAATAAAAGCTGCCCATTCTGTACTGTATTTTTAAGTCTTCAATTTTCTGTCCGTGCGCTAATTTCACGGCAAACATACGACCATATGTTACTCATTGTCTTACTGCATCTGTTGGAATTAATCTTCAGGTTGAAATAGGAGAGACCACCTTAATAACATAAATAACAGGATAATAAATTGTGTTACGAAACTCATCATTGCACCTTTTCTTGTTAGTAATTATTCGTCAGCGCACGAAAATAACGCGTAGAATAACTTATACCGTTAATTTATTTCCCTGTAGTGTTCCGATGTTGCTTATGAGTTGTTATTTATCGGAAACAGTAGAAGGTTGTATGCAAACCAAAACCTTGCAGACGTTGGGAAGATTACGGGAGAGTTGTAGGAAAGAAAAGACTAATATATGAACATTGCTACTAGAATTACATTAGCATTCGTCCTGATAAGAGTTTTTGTTCAAAAAAAAAAAAAAAAACAACAACCAAGCCTTTGCATAAAGAGAATATTGTGAACGTGAGAGAACATGGTAGGATGGCTACAACGTATACGTTCAAATTTATGATACACAAAACTGGAATCAACCATGTCCTTCTTCGCCCTCCACATCAGCTGTGCTGTTATTTAATTATAGTACATGGATCAGCTGTGCTGTTAATTAAGTATATAACACTTCTCAGCTATGCTGTTAATTTTGTCTCTTGCTATGCTAATTCCCTTTCTCATCACTGACAGTTTCTATGCTCACAATGCTGACAGAAATGGTACGAATGTGTACTCATCTCTTAAAACAGTTCTCTTATTTTTTTTTCGTACGCCCGCTAATACTCGAGGCGAAATCTCAGGTTATTATTTATGTCTAACCTGACATTGATTTTACGTGAGTATCCCTTTTTTCTTGTACAGAGACAGGTGTCCCTCGCCATTCAGGCAAATACTCGCCGATTTCGGAGGTACCCATTGCAGCTGGGTCGGCTCAGGAGCCGCCAGTCCCTGGTCGACGACACTCCTTCAAACGTCATCGCCAGGTCTCGAGTTAATCCAGTCCAAATCCCGGTCGACGAAAAATCCTCAAATGCCGTCGCCCGGGTTTGATCCTGTATGACCCGGTCGCCAGAGCGGTGTTGTAACCACTACGCTAGCGCGGCTCCCTCTTATAAAATTGGAGGTCTGTGTCAGGCGGCTTCACCCATCCTCATACAGCTTCTCCCTCAAATGGTTGGTAAAGGAAGTGAGATTAATCTGCTCTTCATGTGGAGCCGAAAACCTGGGAGGACATGTTCTAATGGTTGCCCAAATAGGCATGTGTCTGGCTGTCTGATTTTCAATTTTTTGTTGTTGTTAAGCAGATGTTTTTTCAAAGTGTAATGTCCGGTTCTCAGTCTGAGCAATGCTTCTACTATATCTGACTCTGGGTGTTTTACAGGGTGTCCCATAAGTCTGGCACCGTAGTGCTTTAGTGGCGCATGTAACACTGTGTGCTTCATGACTGGGTATCAGGTCTGAATTTGTGAACTAGAAAAAATGGTGGACACAGTGAGCAAGCTATGTGAATGTGTAAGTAAGTTTTGTCAATAATAGCTTTTTGTGCTGTCGTTTTTGTAAGTACATTTCCTATGATGCCAGATGTATGGGACACAAAGTACATGCAACTTTTCATTGAAGTTATATTTTTTACTATTGCTTTCATCTCCTCATTTGTTGATCTGTCTTGAGTTTGAACTTACTTTCTCCTTCTTTGGCAAGTCTATCTGCCTTCTCATGTCCAAAAATCTTACAGTTATTAAAATAAAAAGAAACAATATCAGTACAAACACTTTCACTGAGATTAACAATTAAAACTCGGTATACTAAAATGTACAGATCTAGGAAGGTACTAGACAAACTTGGCTGTTGAGGTAGAAAGGGGTGGGGGGGGGTGGGGGGGGGTGCTATGCATTGGAGTATGTGTCTCGAACAGTTTCATTCACATAATTTGGAAAAAAAAAAAAAATATATATATATATATATATATATATATATATATATATATATATATATATATATATATATATATATATATATATATATATATATATATATATATATATATATATAAACATACTTAACATGTGATGTTGTAGATAAATGTAGTAAAATCTTAACAATATTATAAATGTAAAAATATTTTGTTTTAATTAATTTTAAAATGACATACTCAAATATCGTAATGAACAACTGATTAGAAATCATAAGGAACGACTTGCACAAACTTCGTAACAGACGACAAAATCAAAAATGTCGTAAATAACAACTGACTCTAACATCGTCAATAACTACACTCTTCTTCTTCAAGTACCGTGCCTAGTGGCGTAGGAGATCATGTGTCTCCACAACTTCCTGTCTCCATACAATTGATCAATTCTGCTGTTGACTTCTTTCCATGCCACAATGTCAAACTGTCCAGTATTTGCTCTCTTTATCTTCCCCTATCTCTTTTTCCTTCAATCTTACCTGTTGTTACGATATATTCCAGCTTTCCTCTTCTCATAACATGCCAAAAAAAATAAAAAATAAATAAAAAAATAGAAAGGGGATTGCTTCTTTCTAACTTGTGAAATAAGTTTCCTTTGTGCATTGGCCTCTCTCAGGACATCCTCATTACTCTTTTTGGCTGTCCATGGTATTTTTAACATTTTTCTATAAACCCACATGTCTGTGGCCTCTAGTGTCTTCCCTGCTTGTTTACTTCTTGTCCATGACTCACTCCCTTATGTCAGGATTGGTTCTATATAACACTGAAGAACTCTCTTTCTTACTTCCAATGACAAATAATTGTTGCATAAAATACTCTTCATTTTATGGAATGCTATTTTTGCCTGAGCTATTCTGCTCTTCACCTCTGAGATCCATCTTTCATCCGTTGTTATTAATGTGCCTGTGTATTTGAATTTATTGACCTGTTTTAAAGCTTTTGCATTTACTTTGATAGTGCATTCTGGGGAAGCCCTTTTATTTGAGACGCTCATTACTTCTGTCTTTGTGCTATTAAGGGTGAGGCCTTTATTTTCACTTTCTATCACTACTGCATCACTACACACTCAAATATCATTAAAACTCAAACTTGGTAAAGGACGACATACTCAAATATCGTAAAGAACAACAGAGGAAAACATTTTAAAGAATGACAGAGCCAACAATCATAAAAGACGACACACCCAAACAACATTCTTCTTCTTCTTCTTTGATCCTTAGCTGCCGACCGTCAAAGCAGTCAGTGGCCATCACGCCTAGTGGCGTCTTGTAGGGCAACAACAAATTGATACCACTTTGCTCGGATGGTGGCCATCCTTCGTACAGTGCCCCAACTCTGGTTCATTCTTTGCATCTCAGCCTCCACAGTCCTCCGCCAGGTTGTTTTTGGTCGGCCTCTCTTTCGTTTTCCTTCAGGGGTCCAAAGCATAGCCGTTCTTGTGATGGCATCGGGGTCTCTTCTGAGGACATGACCAACCCAGCTCCAGCATCTGCCAGCTGTGTGCATGTCCTCTTGCTTGCTACGAGTAAGCAGATCTTGGTTAGTGATGGTATTCGGCCAAAAGATTCGGTGAATTTTTCTTAGGCATGTTGTGTGAAAAGAGGAAACAACATTAAGAACGACAAACTCAAACATCGTAAAGAACGACAAACTCAAACATCGTAAAGAACGACAAACTCAAACATCGTAAAGAACGACAAACTCAAACATTGTTAAAAAACAACAAACTCAGACATCGTAATTGTAGCGCTGAATTTTGCGTGCCAAATCATGAATTCGTATTTGATATGATTTGTATCACGAAAAGGCATCAAGTTTGAGAGTATTGTGTTGATAGTGGTAGTCCATATATGCTGTCACGCAATTTTTGTCATTTTTTTCTATTTTTGTTGTTGTTGGTACTACTGAAAAGCAACAACGTAATCGAATGTAAATTAGTTACTTAACTCATCATGACCTTTCAACTCTCTAAGGATCATATCCTTTATGCCAATACTTCCTGTCGTTCAGTCTCAAACAATAGGACTAACTTGACATTTGAATTAATTCTGATTTTTGTATTGGACGTGATTTCTTTTAATCTCGATACATACATCAGACCGTTGTCGCGGTTGTGATAACCTGTTCCTGTTTTTGTTTAAATATTATTTTAAACAGCACAATCTATTCAGTCTGCATTTTGCTTTCTACTGTGTCGATTACATTATTTAAAAAAGCAATATATAATTTAAAACAATTTAAACCAGTTAAGGTTATAACAACTATCCGCTATTTCAGCTGAGATTATAATATTAACTGGTAAATATATCCGGGAAAATAATGACGGGGAAAGAACTAAAGCTGACTCTTAACCTTTCAGCATGTGCAGCGCATTTAGAAAACTGGGAAACTCATTTTGTTGATTATTAATGAAGTTATTTTACCGATGTTGTAAAGTTTTTGAAAAAATATTTTTGGCTGTTGTTTTTTCCCCAAGGGGTGTAATGTATCCTCTTCCGTGTCAAAGGGAAATAATCAAGCGGCAAAAAATATATTAATAAAAAATATTGTAGCTTTTTGACACTTTACTTGTGTTTCCTATTTATTATCTACACTAACATAATTACCGATGTATGTTACGTCGGTCGGTCTCACTCAAAATAGTAACTCGCACCAGAAAAAAAGTGCGCAACGCACGGTGTGCAACTTGCGCGGCGTGGGTGTTATATAAAACAAATACTTTGGTTTTTTTTTATTTATTCTGTCACGAAATTAGTAGCGCTCGACAAAGAAAAAGTGCGTAAAAATTGGTGTGCATGAGCCAATAACATACCAAAGTGAATTGTATTTGAACGGTTTGACACATAATGATGAAGATGATAAGATGGATGCCCAATTTGTTAAAACCACTTATTATCAGGGAACACTCTTTGAAAACAATCCACGCACTTTCACACGAAATGTTGTCATCAAAGATCTTTTAAATTGAATCTAAAATAACATAATTCTCGCCGTATGTACGTTGGTCACAGCTGAGGAATGCAACCGTGATGAAAAATTGTATTGTTTCCATTATATATATTATCTCGAAAATAGTTACAATCAACAAAGAAAATCGTTCAAATGACGGTGTTCATGAACAGTTTGATTGCACTGAATAATGGAAAGACACCAAAAACACTCTAAGAATGTAATTCTATCTGCTCATCCGGGAACGGAAACAGCACACTATAATTAAAAACCCGTAAAGTTTGACGGGTTATTGCTAGTTTAAAATATAAATGCAGGTTGTGTGGACAAAAGATGCACGCAACATTGAGTGTCTTGCAGTTAGTGCAAATGTCAGCAGCGCACGATTTTTATATAATTTCCAGACTCCAACTTTGGTAATATAAAGTTTGTGAGCCAGTCAGTCTATGTGTTTGACCAGTGAGAAGAGGTGCTAGTTGATCCCAATGAAACAGGCACGGATTTTTGTGGAAATGCTATGATCCAATAAGCGTGGAACCACCTATTTTGGAAAACGTGCGTGTCGTTCGTGAATTAGATAGAAACACATTCTGTATGTCAATCGGTCTGGAATTGTGTAATTGATGGAAGAAGATATTCCTTGTGAAGGATGAATTCTAAACGGAGAATGCTTCACGTGTTGTATTTGGGAATCATACTGAAGGATGTTGTATTATATGTGATTGAATCAGATATGTTGAAATGATGAATTATCGTAAAGGCGTAACAACATTAAATTTGTGGATCGGACGGACAACATGGTGTTTTGTTAGATACTTAATTGTTGAGGACTTGGTCGCTTGAACTTGTTCCTGTTAACCCATAGCGTTTAGTTACTGGGACATTATCCAGTGTTCGTTGATGCCTGCTTACAATTATTATTCGCCTGCGCCAGCTATTTAACAATAACGAATTACAGACTAACAGTAAAGAACGACAAACTCATATATTGCGAAGGGCGACAAAATCAAACATCTTAAAGAACGACATACTCAAATATCGCAATGAACGAGAAACTCAAACATAGTAAAGAACGACAAACTCAAACAGCGTAAAGAACGACAAACTCAATCATAGTGAAGAACGACAAACTAAAACATAGTAAAGAACAACAAACTTAAACATAGTAAAGAACGACAAACTCATACATAGTAAAAAACGACAAACTCAAACATAGTAATGAACAAAAACTCAAAAATAGTAAAGAACGACAAACTCAAATTTACTTAAATATGACAAACTCAACATTGTAAAGAACGAAAAATCCAATCAAAGTAAAGAACGAAAAATCCAATCAAAGTAAAGAACGAAAAATCCAATCAAAGTAAAGAACGAAAAATCCAATCAAAGTAAAGAACGAAAAATCCAATCAAAGTAAAGAACGAAAAATCCAATCAAAGTAAAGAACGAAAAATCCAATCAAAGTAAAGAAAGAAAAATCCAATCAAAGTAAAGAACGAAAAATTCAAACATAGTAAAGAACGACAAGCTCAGATTTCATAAAGAACGATAAACTCAAACACCGTAATGAACGACAAACTCTAAAATAGTAAATCATCTCTTACATCTTCGTAAATGTCAGTCACGGAAACATCACGACCAGACAGTACCTTCATGATTTCAGCCCAGGTCTTCCCTTCCGCCCTGATGGTAGTAACGAGCCAACAACAATCTCTACTTGAAGTAACATCAGTGGCACCGATGATCGGCCCATTAAACGCCGGTAATGGAACGGAAGAGGTCTTTATTATCACCATCGACGAGAGATTAAATTAGTGTTCATCAACGGTCTAATAAAAGATAACATCACAGGCTAATGAGCTAAACAGGCCTTTTAAAATGTTTCTTCCGTTGCTTCTGAACTCAGCACTTAAGGAATGACATTTATGAAAGACGAGTTAATTCATCAACATTAGATTACACATTTTTTTTTTGGGTCCGGGAATCATATTTTCTCGACTAGTCTGTCTCGACCAGCGCTTCATTCTCCTGTGCTTTGTGTTGATTTAATCGTTTAGCTAGATGTGCAGTTAGTTAGTTGACTGCAAAATTTAATGGGATAATAAATCTATTCGTGGCACATTCCTGTGACTATACGGCACTTGCAGAATGAGAAAGCAAAGTCATTTCTTTATTCACAACGTCATTATGTTTCTCTAGGGATCGTCACTTTTGTACAATGTATTATGAAATTTACCATTTACTTTCATCAAGTTTAAGCGGTGCTGTTACTAGTTAAAAAAAAAAAAAAATCGTCAACTTCACATAAGACATCGTCAGTTATTAAACGCAAAGTCTCCAATTTGCACACGAGTCGCGGGTTTACACATGGCATCATCAAGCTTACACACAAATACTTGACGTTTCACAAACGGAATCACCAGTTTACACACAGTTAACTAAAAACTGGATTCTCCCTCTTCAAAATATGACCATATTTAAAAAGAAAAATAAATGTCGCATATGTTGCAGCTGTTATTCTGATGAGTGTCTAGCCTTCATTTCATCTGTTTCCCATTTACAATATGTAGTTTTTTTATCTTCCTAAATCTTCGGGAAAGAAAATTTGTTAGGCCTTTCGACACACGTGTGTCGGGGCGATTATTGTTTTCCATAAATATCTCGTCTAAATGGCTGTTTGTCTGCTCTGCTTTAATGAAGGGCCCAATTAGTTAAAGTAGTAAGTAATCTATGGTCTCTCTAAAATCTCTTTCCTTGGCTTTGGGGCTAATTAGTGGCCTAATGAAATGCATGACGGACATCCAGACAATCCTTACTGTGATACTAAACCATATACTAGTATACCACTTTTTCATTCACCCCTAGACGTAAACATGGTCCGTTTATTTGGGAAATTCGATTCCGTTCCGCATACAATAATTCACCCGTCGTCTTACTGAGCCCAAAGACGTTCGAGGTCAATCTCGGGAACCACCTCGGATGCAGCAGTTTTCATGGATGTGTTAAAGTTTGCTTCTGAAATTAAACCGCCTCACAGCCTAACTCCTCTAGCTTTTTCCTATCTGTGTAGCATTACAAACATAGTGCGTTTTTCCCATTTTGTTGTTAGTAATGCTTAAGTGAATTATTTTAATTGTAGTAAAATCTGCGAGAATAATCGCTCATTTCAGTAAGATTTTAGTCATAAAATGATAATAAATAAACCCGCCCTATTGTGTCTGACGGTGATACTCTTACACGCCAGCATAGCGCTGAATTTTGTGCCATGGAACGGCTTAGAACCGATCCCACCGTTACCTACCCGCTTTCCTTGTGACGTACATTTTTAACATTTTGCCCGATCTGATAGAGACTGAGGCAAGACGTACAATTAACGATCTTGCGGAAGTGTGCCGCCAAACTACTGTCTGAATTAACGTAATATTTAACTTTAACGCTTGTAATTAGTAGTAATCCTTACAAATTTGGTAGTGTAACACGAGACAACAGTTATAATTAACGCAAATTCTTATACCCCGCCGCGCCAAACCCCGCTTCGCTTGACACGTTTGCCATGCATATATACACGCTGCGGCAAAGCCAACAGAGGCAAACACGCAGACAATTTTATTTCCTCCTCGCGGTAGTATTTCTGACGTCACTAAAACAAGTAGTTATTTGAAAATACATGCTAGCGAGAGATGAGAGAGGGGGAAAAGATGGCCGTCTTGTGTTAAATTTTTATTTGACGATTGCCGGTGATAAAAATTGAAAATCTAAACCATAATGAAACTGACCATAAAAATCATATAGTAGTATAGCTTAGAGTCCACTGAGCAAGAATATGTTTTAAATAATATGGTAGTCCAAGTATTAGCCAAGTTATTGAGAAAATACTAAATGTCTACGGACGCGCGACCAGACAGACTGTTGTTCCTGCTTGTTTTTTTTTCATAACGTTAGTGGGGACGCCAGCTTAGAAAAGAGGCATTGAGGTAAATTCAAATTCGCTTGGGTAACAAGAGTATAGGAGGAAAAGGGAGCGGTAGGTAAATTGTTACCCAAAACTAACATCCTTTTGTATTGGCGTAACTAAAGCAGGCTGGCCAATCGACTACCAGACACCGAGTTTGTTTGGAATTATTTTTGTTTTTCAAAAACTACATTTGAATTCTGGTAGTCGCAAGCTTTCCATTGGCCAGTGCTAATAGATATTAGCAAAAAGCTTTCGCTGCTCAGTGCCAGTTGAACAAAACTTTTCATTCAAATACGCTGAGATCAGCTGTGTTAATTTTAAAATTAAATAAAGAAGTATTCACAGTCTGGACAGTGCAGAAGAAACTGAGGCCACTTCTTTGCAAGTCAGCGTCATTTGTTTATATTTCTTGAAATTTGTGGTAAGAATGCTTTATGAATTAATATGTTTAATCCCACTGCCAAAGTTAGATACTGCTATTGGGAAAAGTGAAGGACGTGCCGGGAGCAGACATTGTTGAGTCCTCACATTGAACTGTATCTAACTGATGTATGTTGTCATGATTGTGTTTTAATATTATTGCATTAGAATATATTAGTAAGCCTCCGTGTTCCATGAACACTGTTCAACATGCCTGAAGCATTTATATTTAAAAAGGAAAATAAGAGAAAATCATACAAAAGGAAATGTGGTTACTCCACATTATTTTATTGAGGAAAACTATGTAAACGTACAGTGGCGTATCTGCCATAGGGACCTGAGGTGTGGTCACAGCAAGGTGTGAGTCATGTAAAATTAGGGGCGAGTGCACCTGTAATGCACGCGAGGCTGACACCATATCACCGTAGGAAAATAATAAATATAATAAGTGATCAGATATAAAAGGCCAGGGTGTCCTTTTGTTGCAGAGGTTTTATTTCCTGTTGCCAGCCGGTAACAGGAAACCTGCTGAGTGAGAATAAAGCCATCAAGTCTCCGACCATTCGTTTATGCTGTCAAAAGATAACGGGAGGAGCTTGGGCATTTTGAGAGATCGAGATTTTCCGCAACTTCATACTGTATTATCATTCTTCAAGGAATCCCAGGTGATGTGTTAAGCATCTGGGTATATCTGACACTTTCGTTTGAATAAACTCTGGTATTTCAAAATCATACTCAGGAAGTTTATGGGGTGTGATGAAACTAAAACCCCTCATACACAGTGACTCTCCCTCTTAGATGAATAAAGTGTAAGCTGTGAACATTCCAACAGGAAAGATATATAGTGACTTTATAGTTATTGGGCAAATTGTCCACACATTTTTAGTTGATCTTTTCTGTAAACTATCTTGTCCTCATTTTTAAAGACCTGTCCAAAAGATATGGCTGGACAGGCAGATTAAGTTGTATAGAAAAAACATTCATTTTTAAAGAAAAACTTAACCACTGGTTTTATTCACTTCCTCGTAGAAAATTAAAGTGTTTTTGTGATGTGTATCATCATTTCATTTCTCCCCTAGACACTAGGTACATCATACACCAGACACTAGAGCCAAAATAGTGACCGTGTGAGATCTAGGGAGGTAGCGTTAGGTTCCCTGCAAATATTTCATCATCACCTTTTAGAGTCAGCGACCTACATGTGCTTGACCTTACACGGTTATTGCAGACACCGATTTCATTCTTTTAGGATACCATCATAACCTCCCCAGCAAATCAAACTTTGCTACATTGATGGTACTTAACACAGAGATAATTGTCGTGTATGATTTATCAGATAGGTAATAGATGTTTATAGCCCTGTCTGAGCAGAGGTGATAGTGATGACAATGTGAAAGTAAGAAATAGTTTTATCACGAGGTGATCGTGTAAGAGTCTCTGGATAGAATAATTTATCTATTCCAGCCTATGTGGATGACGATATTTAAATCAGACGCACTTTCTCTCCTTGTACGAAAATACAAGTTACACTACACTCAAATGCACACAATTCTGTGACAAATACGCACGAACGTGAAAACAAACTATGGATAACATATAATGAATAGGGGTTGACCGACACGATAACTAAAGGTTTAATAAAGTTTATTATCAATAAAAGATCACAACAATAAGCATACACATCCCTAGATTATGGTTTACAGACAAAATGAAAATTAATCAAATAGGTTCTCCCCTCTGGTAAAGGAAAAGAAAGGACGATCCCAACAGAGGTTAATTAACCCAAAAGATCAAAGGTTAACAATAAGTTATGAAATATTCAGTATAGAAAAAGAATAGGTTCCTAATGTAAACTATCCCGTGACTAATCAGATTATTGAGATAAAAAAAAGAAAGAAGAAACCATATAAGTATATGATGTTAACAAAAGACATAAGTTTCTTTCTCTGTTCATTCAATTCACATACACGCAGTGGCCACTTTCAGATGCACTTACCCCAGTAGTTGTCGCAGGCATTCCAAGGAAATACACTAATAAGTAATATATATATTTAGTGTCAAATTTAAGTTTGCCAAATCCAGCCCCAGACTCTCCGCAGTTGCTGACTGCAAATTTCACATGAGTCGCTAGAGTCGGGGTTAAAATTGTACTGGATACAATAAGTTATCTATGCCTTCAGTTGGTTGGAGTAAGGTTCATGCGTGGTGATCGCCGATGTAGAATAAATAGAACATATACAGTTCCTAGGTTGTTTAGCCTCACGTGGCTGAAACGCTAGGTTTAAGTTACACAAATGTTGCTGACACTATATTGCCACAGTTGGCTGATGAGATTTGAGATAAGTAAATCTGGTAATAGCTCTGGCCCAGTTAATATTATAATTCAATGGTTCTATTCTGGTTTCTCTCAGCAAAATGAGGAAAATTGGACCGCACAGGTCACAGCAAGAAGCTCATCAATATTAAATATTCTTGGATGCTTATAATATTATAAGTTCGTATGATCATAAGTTTATATGGCCATAAGAAAACAAGCCGCTAGTTCTCAGGTTTGATCAGCCTTTTTTAAGGAAAAGAACATATAAACATTTAACCAAATTATCAATATCATATCTCTAACACGTGTTAAAAATAGGACCTCTACACCACTCTGTTATAAATTAGATTTAAAACACACGTGTCTAGCTTATCCTATCATTCTGTTAACGCGTGATATGAACACTAGTCATGAAAAAAAATTTACGTAAAATGGATAGAAATAAATAAAAATATGCCGTCAGTAGACAGTTATTTAATGTATGTACTAGTCAATTTAAAACATCTCTTACTGGAAAAATAGCGAGTAATTAAATTTACTTTACGGCTGCAAAGTTAGCTATAAGTTATTTAATTAGCACAGAAAATCTCAGTGAAATATATATTGAAAACTATAAACACACTAAATCACTTCAAATCTAGCATATAAATTACCGCAATCAGAAAAATGAAACACTCCACGGAATCTATTAATTTTCACTCTGTACGAGAAATCTTAAGATAACGAGCTAGTGAATTCAGATAGATTTCTGGCAACTGATCATGGCTATCGGAGAGACATGGTATATATTGAAATGTTCCGTACTATCGTTCTTTAATGCGAAAGTCACACCACTGCCAGACCCGAGCCAATTTGCCGTTCGATTTCTTGAATCAAATGTAATTTTACCACCTCTTGACTTTCATCATCTCCGCCTTGCCGAAAATCATCTACGCAATTTTTACCTGAAAGTTTTACAATCCAAGGTCCGTCTCACTGAATATCGTGTGCTCCCTGATCAAAGAATCAGTGCGAAGATCACGCCATGCTCCGCGCTTCGCTCTCTGTTTCACATAGGGTTATTTTGATTGCCAGATGGCCCCCGGGTTAATTAAACTTGGTAAAATATGTTGCATGTTACAAACGTATTGTCTGGATGCCAGATTGGGTGAGCCAACGATTAGGTTGGCCCGAGGTTTATGTTGAAGATTTGGAAGTAACATCAGATAAGGGATTCATCAGCTTCTGGGGGGAGCGTAAGTAAAAAAGTTGATGCATTAAGTGTGAAGTATTGTTGTATGCGGGATGGTCGGTGGGGAGGTTGGTGGTTGGGTTTGCCCTGACTCTGTCAGGCATGTTCCAGCAGTGGTAAGAATGGTGCCATCAGATAAGTTCAGGACTATTTAAAAGAAAATACTACTGTTGGGGAAGAGTCTGTTGTTGGGTTGTGGGTATGTCTTGGAGGATGAAAGTGTAATAATTCTGGGTCATACTGCTAGTCTTAGTCGACTGGAGGATGGTTAGTGTTGGGTTTTGGGGTACGGTAAAGGATTTCAGAAGAAGGTGGGGTTATTTGAAGATTGGATGTTTTGTAGGCCCCAGAAGGGGGATGCTATTACAATACTGAGATCATTGGTCCACTGACTGTGACATGGGATCACAAATATGTGGGGTACTGTCCATTTTTGACTTTCAATTGGACATAGATGTTGGGGGTCCGTGTTCGTACTTGGATGCGTGCGGGGTAGGAATTAGAAGTGGTAGTACCGGTGATGTAGGTTACGGTTGGGTGTGGGTTGTTGGTTGATCGATGGGTCAGGGAGTGGGGTGTTGCATGGTCGGGTTTGGGGCCCAATGGACATTTAGGTGGGTGACTATTGCAGTGCGTGTAGGGGTAAAGTCCTATATGGTCCGTCTCGGTGGTGTGGGGGGTCCTGTTGGGTGGGACGTAAGTGGTATAATTTTGAGGGAGTGTGTTGGGGTGATATGGATGGGTGTAGTTTTTGTTTCTGGTAGGTTAAGTTGTGACATACACGGAGGGGGTAGAGTGGTGTCATTTTGGAGGATGGGTGGGGGGAGGGTGGGCTAATGGCATGACATGGTGGTATATGAATAAGTTGAAGTTTATGGGATCGGGGTGGAGGGAGTTTGTGGGGGGGTCCGGTTCAGAAGTCGTGGTAAGGGGTTATTAGGGGGGGGTGATTATATATGACCTATTGGCAGGGTGCATCTAACGCTGATGAGAGTGTGATTTTGGGGGGGGGGTGGGGTATGGTGAATCGTGGGTTTGGAAATGTGGGTACCATTTGGGGTGGAAATGTGGGGACATGTGTGGGATAGTACTGTTATCAGGGTCAGGTGCTAGCACTTTGAGTGCTAGACAGTATGGATTGTGGAGCAAGGTGTAGTGTGGATTGATGTTTGGGGGGTGATCTTGACGCAGTTTGTGTATTGGATGTTGGGGTGGGTTGGGTGGATGGTGAATTGTGGGTTGGGGTGGGGGGTTTAGTTGGGGTGTAGGAGGGTTTGGATAGGGAGTTTGGGTTTTAGTGTGATGGGGTGGGACTTTTATGGATATTTATGTTTTGGGGTGTTTATGGGTTTAAGTAGAATTAGTTTATTGTTGGGTTGGGTGGTTTATATGTGGTTTAGTGGGGTTATTTGTATAAAATGTTAGGTTTTAATAGGGGTGGGGGGTTAATTGTTTGTAGGGTTAAGTGGTATTTTGATTGGGTATGTTGTTTTGTGTGTATTTGTTATTGTAAGTTTTGTTTTATTATAGGGAGGGTACAACCTGGTTTGGGGTATTGGGGGGTTTTTTGTTTTATTTTGTGTCAATTTGGTTTTTTGGGTGGGGGGGGTTTTATGATGTGGGGTTATGTTGGTTGTGGTTTTTGGGTTGTGGAGGGGTGGTGGTTTTTATGGTTGGTGTAATTATTGTAAGTATTAATGGTGTAGGGGTATATGGTTATGGGTAAGGGGTATGGGGTTATTGGGGGGGTTTAGTTTTTTATGGTGATTTTTGTAAGGATAGATGTTGGGGATAATTGTGTTTGTGGTTATAGTGGTTAAGTTGGGTAGGGGTTAATTTTTAGTGGGTGAATTTTTGGAGGGTGGATTGATGGGGTGGGTTTTGGAGAAAGGGTGGATTTTTTATGTAAATTGGGGTTGTTGTATAGGGTTGTAGATAATGGTTGATTGTGGGGGTTGATGGTGTTTTTATTAAAAGAAGGTGGTAATTGTTTTATTTTTTTGGTGATTTTGGGGTAGGTAATGTAATTGGTATGTTGTTTGGGGGGGGGGTGGGGAGGGGTGAGGGGTTTGGGTGAGTGGGGGAATTTTTTTTTTAATGGGTGGGATAAGGGAGTTGTTTTTGGTATTTTTTTAGTATGGTGATTAAAGTTGTGGGTTTTGGTTGATTGGTTTTGGGAGGTGTGTTTGGGAATAATTTGGGGGTGGGTTTTTGGTATTAGGTATTAAGGTATGGGGATGGGGTAATGGGATTGTGATTGTTAGAGTGAATTTGTATTGGGTGGGTTTATGGGAATGGTATTTTAGAGGAGTATGAATGGGTTATGGGTTTAAGAGGGGGTTATGGTCGGGAATTTGGATTTTTTTGGGTTTTTGGGGGTTTTGGGGGGTTAATTTGTTATGATTTGTTAGGTAAGAGTGAATAATATGAAGATGATAGGGATTTGGGGGATGTTGGGGGTGTAATATTGGTTTTAGTTAAGGATATAATTGATATTTATGGATTGTTAAGGGGTTGGATTTTGTTTAGTGGATTTGTGGGGAATATGGATGAGTTTAGTTTTAATTAAATATGGGGTTGGATTATGGGGAGTTGTGGGGGGTGTTTTGTGTATTTTTTTGGATGTGGGGGTTTGTGTTGTGGGTTTGGTTTATATTGTGATTTTGATGTTGGGTTTTTTATGTGTTGGGATATTTGACCCCAAAGGTTTTTTTTTGGAGATGGTTTGGGGGTGATGATGGGTTGGGGTGGTATGGTTAGTTGGGGAGTGTGTGTGTATGTTTAAGAGGTATGGAGTGGGTAAGGGGATGATTTTGGGTTGAGTTAGTTGGTTTTTTTAGGGAGTTGGATGAAAGGGGGGTTGGATAGGGGGGTTTGGGTTGAAAGGGATATAGGAATGGTTATGGGTAAGGGGGGAAGGGGTTATTTTTTAGGGTTGATGGAATATGGGGTTTTAATAGGGATAAGATTTTAAGGGTTTTTGATGTGAGGGGGAGGATTTTAAAGGGGGGATGGTTTAATTTTGGGTTCAGGGGGGGAATAAATTTTTATTAAGAGGTAGGTGTAGAATTGGATGGGTAAATTGTGGTTGGTTTTATAAGATTTGTTGATTATTGGATTTGAAATGGAATATATGGTGTTATGGGGTTTTTATGGTTTGGGTAAT
This sequence comes from Oreohelix idahoensis, assembly GCA_024509875.1. Taxonomy (NCBI): domain Eukaryota; kingdom Metazoa; phylum Mollusca; class Gastropoda; order Stylommatophora; family Oreohelicidae; genus Oreohelix; species Oreohelix idahoensis. The sequence goes on from JAMPIV010022055.1 coordinate 509,253, forward strand.
TGGGTTAGGGGGGATTAAGGTTTATGGTTTTGTGATTAGTTTAAATATGGGGGGGATGTATTTGAATAAGTGGGGGGGAGTGGAATGATGGGGTTTAGTTTATGTTTAAGTTGTAGGGGGGGATTGGGACATTATAAGTGATGGTTGGGTGAATTGGGGGGGGATGGGGTTTAGGGGTTGGGAGGGGTGATTGGGGGTGGGGGGGGTATAATGGTTAATAATAGTGTTTTGGGGTTATTTTGAATTTATGGGTTTTTATTTATAAAATTAGTTTAAATTTGGTTTTGGAAAGTTTTAGAGGGTTGTTAATTTTTTATGGTTTAGGGAAAGTGTAGTATGGTATTAATTAGGGTATGTGATTGGGGGGAAATGGGGGGGTTGATGTTGGGGGTAAAATTGTTTGGTGGGGAATGATGGATGTTTGAAAGTTGGGGGTAATTGGTGATGATTATGTTTGGGTTGGGGGGGTGATTAAAAGGGGATGGTTTTTTGGGGGTAATGGTGTTATAGTGGTTGGGTTGGGGGGGGGGGGGGGGGGGGGTAAAATTTTGGTGGGGGGTTTAATTGGAATTGGGGGTTGGGTAATAATGTTTGTTAATTTGTTTGGTGTGGTTGTGAAGGGGTGGGGGTTAGGGATTGTAGGGGGGTTGGAATTTTGGATGGTGGGAGGTGGGGTTGGGTTTAGTTTTATTTTGTTTGTGGGGGGTTTGTGGGGGTGGTTGGGTTGGGGAGAATTTTGGTAATGGGT
>JAMPIV010022055.1:515000-594070 GCA_024509875.1 Oreohelix idahoensis
AAAGGATAAAATAAAATTACTCTTACATTAAAGAATAATATTCTTGGCTTTAACCAAAAATTGGAACTAAATACACCGCGTGTCGCTCGGCATAACATATTATAGGTTTAACACGCGGAGCGTGTTTAATCAGACTCGCTATCACCGCCTTTTATCACCACGAGGTTGCTATCTTGCGATTGTTAATCTTATCTAAATTTCGCAGTGAAATAGCCTCACACTACGTCTGCCTTTCTGAAGAATGAAATAATCGCTCTTAAACTTTCACATCTATCTATCTATCTATTTATTCCATTAAACATTAAAATAGCCACATCGATATAATTTCAGAATCCTAGAAAACTAATGCTAACTTAAATTAACTCACGTGCTCAAGGCATTTACAGCTTGACTCTTGTGTGTCTTCTTAGTCTGTTCTCACTGGGCGGCTCTCTCAAACATAGACCGGTTTCGCCGCTTGCTACCCCTTTTTATAAGCCCTGGCCTAACCACTCACTTTACTGCGCGCTACGCGTCTTAATCTGCGCCACACAGATAACACCCGCGATTATTGCTCCAGAATGCATGAAAACACAGATTTACACAACTAGAGCAAAAACACAGCTAATTCGTAGGCTTATTATGGCCTTGTAATAAATCTGCTTGAAGATAACGTGACCAAAAGGCACTAAACCACATAGACAACATGACTGCCCAGATGGGGCCAGCGCCGAGAACGACAGACCTCAAGATGGCGCTGTCACATATTCCCCGCCTGATTTTGTTGTCGTCCCGACAACTGCACTAAATCAGGCGCTTGAGTCGTATTCTCCAAATCTGGAGGATCACCTTTTCTTTCACTTCGTCTCAGATCATTGCTGGTTACTCTAATGCTCGGACTCGCTCTGTCCATTCGTTGGATGATATATGGACCCCCTGTCATTGTGGGAGCACGAACTACAACGTACTCGTCTTCTGACCACATATCACGAATCTCGGATCTCTCAGCGTCGTGCATTCTCTTCTTCACCAATTCTCCGACCTGTAGTGGAGTAGAACACGACAGCTTGTCACATCTCTCTTTCCGGACTGCTGCAAAACTCTGCAACGGTGGCTCTGCTCTTACGTGCGCCCCTCGTAGCCTGGAAACGTGTCCTTCAACGAGTTTTAGATGAGTCTCCTCCTCTAAATGCCGACCACTTTTCCCGGCGCCCTTATGGTGACAGTTGCCACGGCCATCTCTTGGCTTGCACTGTGACGGCAATGTAGATGTGTTGGTACGCTTAGAGAGGGCGCTCTTTGATGGGCAAACCGATATCAAATGGTCCGGGGACCTACAATGGAAACATCGCTTAGGAAGCGAGCCCTGGGGACACTTGGCTGCCATGTGGTTCGAAAGGTCTCCACAGTTGAAGCATCTTATTTTCCTAGGCTTCCTTGGTGCCCTGGGTCGCCTCCTGCTACCCTTACATCCCTGGCCGCCTTTGACTTTCTTCCCTGCAATAAGCACCTCACACTCCGGTCGACCACCAACCATCTTTATCTTTGAGCCATTCTGCTCCCCTTCTGTAACCTGACTCCCAGCCGCAGAGGGGTCTAGTTTAATGCCTGTGGACATCGATTCTGTACGTGGCCTAGTTCTCTGCATCTAAAACAACGAACTGTCCTGGTACGTCTCTCCTGCTCCTGAGACATCGCATCAATTTTAGCCTCTAATTGAGCCACCTGTGCTCTCAGCCGCTCTACTTCTGCGCCTAATGCGTGTGTATCTGACACAGTCTCTGTTCTTGCCACTTCAACACTGGCAACACCAGCCCCCGAAGCTGCTTCGACACTGGCAACACCAGCCCCAGAAGTGGGCTCAGTCTCCAAAAAACCGTAGGGCATAGTCCCTCACCGACGTGAACGATGCTGTTGGCTCCTTGATGATCATTTCCTTTGCAAGCTTTCTTAGTAGGTCATCTCTCAGACAAGCAGCAAACTGGTCACGAAGAAAGGATGGCGCCAAAGGAGTGACGTTGTTCTGCTTTTGTGCCCTTACAACACTTTCAAACACCTCGTGAATGCGATGGGAGAATTCCCAAAGAGACTCCCTTGCACCTTGCCGGGTAGAGTAGAACGCGGCCATTACTTCTGGGATGCTCCGACGCTCCCCATACACCCTAAGAATGGAATGTAGCATTGCTTCTGGGTCACCGTCATCAGCCTGAATCCTCAGCTCCCTACGGACACTTGGGGTCACACTGTCAAGAATAACATCTGCCTGGTCCTCTTTACTCTCATCTACTCTCCCTACCTCTCTGACTCCAGCCGTAGGCAGCTCTCACACTCTCTGACATAGGTTCCTCAGCCGTGAGGACCCATGCGCTCCCCCAAAGCACCTAGCAGCGCGTGTGTTGCGTGCCGCCATCTTGTTGCTAGTAGAGTTGACTAGAAATCTTGACAAACTGGATGATCCCGTCCCTCGCCTTGCACTGAACTGGGTGTTCTACTGTTTCGGCTGTTGCTGCTTGCTTGCAACCCTCTCAGCAGCAGACTTAACAATTCAAGCAACCCAAAGCCTTATGCAGATCAACATTTAATTCTACCGAACAGAACCGAACACCAAACAAACAATCCAACAAACACCCAGTCAGTGTTCATAGACTGTCTGAAAAATAATAAATAAAACAACGTCTAAGTGAACATCAATAGCATGGATAATAACACTTACCATACAGAAAAATGCGCCCACCTGATATCATCAACTATCTCACACACTCATGCGTGTCGTCCAATGCGACTAGTATGGTGTTGTGCATGAGGCTGGCAATCGCACCGGGTAACATAGGTTGCTACCGAAACCACTACTGCAAGAGCATCTGAATGCTTCATGCTGAGGCAAACCACACCGGTGGCCCCATGCTCCCTCAGGAGCGGAGAAGAGAAATATACATCTGGTACGCCCACGTGCTCTCACAAACCATTGTTCACACAACAATAATAATCAACTGGACATAAAATAATATTCTTCAATACATGTACAACAAATAATCTCAATAATGAGAATTAACTACTACCTCTCAACTGGTCTATCTCAATATTCGTTACTGCACTCTGAACATGTCGTAAGTGACGACTGGTGCGCCTGGCCACAAACGTGTCATATGTGACCCCTGACGAGATTGGGAACTCATCACATGAAACACATTATTACAGGAACAACCACTGTAACAGCATAAAAATGCTTCTGTTGACTTGTGGTGGACACCAGCCGCATTGGTGTTTCCATGCTCCACCGGGAGCAAACAGAGAAACACCTGTCTCAACTTGCCTTACGCACCAGAAATCTAAATGACTATTCTCCCTTCTAAGTAACCACTAAAGATAAACAGTAGAATAATCAATAATCGTGAAATACACTTAATTACTTTTACATTAAAGGATAAAATAAAATTACTCTTACATTAAAGAATAATATTCTTGGCTTTAACCAAAAATTGGAACTAAATACACCGCGTGTCGCTCGGCATAACATATTATAGGTTTAACACGCGGAGCGTGTCTAATCAGACTCGCTATCACCGCCTTTTATCACCACGAGGTTGCTATCTTGCGATTGTTAATCTTATCTAAATTTCGCAGTGAAATAGCCTCACACTATGTCTGCCTTTCTGAAGAATGAAATAATCGCTCTTAAACTTTCACATCTATCTATCTATCTATTTATTCCATTAAACATTAAAATAGCCACATCGATATAATTTCAGAATCCTAGAAAACTAATGCTAACTTAAATTAACTCACGTGCTCAAGGCATTTACAGCTTGACTCTTGTGTGTCTTCTTAGTCTGTTCTCACTGGGCGGCTCTCTCAAACATAGACCGGTTTCGCCGCTTGCTACCCCTTTTTATAAGCCCTGGCCTAACCACTCACTTTACTGCGCGCTACGCGTCTTAATCTGCGCCACACAGATAACACCCGCGATTATTGCTCCAGAATGCATGAAAACACAGATTTACACAACTAGAGCAAAAACACAGCTAATTCGTAGGCTTATTATGGCCTTGTAATAAATCTGCTTGAAGATAACGTGACCAAAAGGCACTAAACCACATAGACAACATGACTGCCCAGATGGGGCCAGCGCCGAGAACGACAGACCTCAAGATGGCGCTGTCACAGAAAGAAAGCAAAACCATCAAGAGATACTGGTATTATAATGAATGTCGAACGCCAAATCTGTAAATGAAACGTGCAAGGTAAGGAAGATTTAAGAACACCCGACCAAATGCGTGATTTGGTCCAGGCAACATTACTTGGTCAGTATTGCCTATTCGCACGTCTGACCCACGCCGTCAGCAGTATTGTCTGTGTGGTCATAGTTTTGGCACATTCAATAAACATTACAACAATTTTATTTCTGCTCTCATCTGGAATAGCTACAAATGTAAATGTAATATTACAAGAGTAAATGTTTATGATTTTTCGTCTTCTGGATATACACATTTCTTGACCAGTTTTGTTGGAAATACAGTTTCCTTTGATGTACATTATTAAATTAAAAAAAAAACCCACAACAAAACAACAACTACACCAACAACATAATGCAACTAGAGTAAACGCCCGTTATATGACGGGAATTAAATTAAAAAGCACCAATACTTTACTGCAATTTTATTTATTCAAATACTTGTGGAAAAATAATGTTAGCTGTGACCATCCGATCGTCCATCAGAAGAGCGCCTTGATTTTCTGTTGTTTTAATCGGCCGGATAGTTCATAACATCAAAGGGGTCTTCAGATACTATGTCACAAAACGGTTTGGGCATGTATTTTTGTGCTCTTTCACACTTTCAGCCCCTCTGGCAGTATCATCTCTTTTTATTCATTTTCATCACCGATCATCTTATTATTTGGATTATTTGGCATATTTTACGCCCTACATTCTTTCTGTGACCACTACCAGACTGTTTACGTTAAGCCAGGTGACTCGTGATAATTCTACGTTTACTGAACCTGTCAGCGAGCGATACTCTTATCATGAAAAGCCGGCTCGCCACCTTTTGATACAGATGGCAAACGTGAAGAGAGATAGCGACTTTGACGAAACTCATTTCAGGGGCCAGCGACAATCAGGCAATTAACACCTGAGTTGCCGTCTGTATGTCTGAGGAAACCATATTGTTTGTCTGAGCTGCCGGCGATCCTTTTGTTTGACTGTCTGGAGAACGCAAGATCACAGACGATAATGATATAATCGTTTCACGGGACCATCCATGTGTGTGATTATCGCAGGTAATCTGTCTGGCGAGTCAATATTTGAAGGTAGCATCTGGACATCAAATAGGTTCCCAGATTTGCTGTGAGTTGGCGGAAATATTACTGCATGATTTGAAAGAGTGTCGTGAAACGAGAGTGTAAACCCACTACTTTGTTAAATCCCTATGTCGAGAGCCCAACCAATTAACGAGCAACGTTCACTAGTCTCGGAGACAGAATAAAATTAGGCTTAAGTCCTGTTTTTCGGATGTCGGTCGCGGCCATCTTGTCACCCAATATGGCGGAAAAAACAGAATAAAATTAGCCATAAGCCCTGTTTTTTCCGGACTCGTCTAGGTCAAGGACGGTACGAGGCATGGTACAAAACTGCAGACAACCAATCAGCTTGCCCCGCCAGGAACCAACCAAACGCTTTCCTTAAGCAGTAGAAGTTACTTCACCTGCCTATATAATCGGGCGAGATTTTATGCAAAAACACGCAACACCAACACGAAGCCAGATACCGACCGACTGAAGAGGAGAAGCTGTCAACCTGGATTTATTGCTTACCTGAGTGCATTGACCTGCAGCCTGCTTCACTAGTCGAGTCAAAACCTGGCCTGTTTAAATCTTGGAGGGTAAATATATAATTACTATAACTTGTAGGAAAATAGGCCTACAGCAGATATATAATGTTGGTATTGGTTGTGTGTCATTTATACTACCTACACCTGTATATATTTAATATATATTGTTTCAATATGAACGTATCAGGTTACTGATTGTATCTTGGAGCATTAGGTATAATGATTGTATTTCCTGATATGATTGACGAAGACGAAGACTAATAGGACTCATGCTTCAATCTATTGTCTCCTATAACTTCAATCTATTATCTCAGACCAACTGAAATATAACCAAAACAGTCCTTGTTAGGACTTATCAATCTATTGTATCATCTAACTCCAACCTAAAGATATCTTTTACGGACAATTAGCAGATGGCAAGAGAACAGTTGGGCGACCACAGCTGAGGTTCAAAGATGTGTGCAAGAGAGATATGAGGGCACTGGACATGGATCCAGCAACATGGGAGGATGAAGCTGCCGATCGCACTAAGTGGCGATGCTATTTACGGCGCCACCTCAGATTGGGCGAAGAGAGGCTCACACAAGAAGCAGAGGTGAGGAGAAAACGTCGATAGGAGCACCAGGAAAATAAGCAGCTGAGGGATGTCCCCTCAGGGGCGCATTCCCATAGTCAGTTATGACTGAAGGGGCTATTATTATTATTATTATTATAACTCCAACCTGAAATACAACCAAACAGTCTTCGTCTCATATACTCCTATCATAAGAACATAACAATATTGTTAGGATATATGTTACTAGCTAGTATAGCACTTGTCAGAAAGGGCCTGGTATATTATAGGGGGAAGGAAATGGTTGTATCACACCTAGGTGTACATATTATTGGATGTATTCATGTATTGAATTTATATTATTGGATATATTCATGTATTGAATTTATATTATTGGATGTATCCATGTATTAATTTATCAGAAAAAATGTTTTGCAAGTAGATACATGTCTTGTCTCGCTATAGCTAACTCATAATGAGCCATGTTGTCATTCATCCTACATGCAGACACCTGAGACACACGCTCCTTTCACCCACACTAGAAATAGGTTGACTTGATGACAGAAATTAGCCCCTATTTTTACTTGTTGCAGGTTTTATTCATGTCATCAAACCTGAGGTCGTATGTCGTGTCAATTCAGCTGCCTGGAACGTCGCAGGATCCCAGTGATTGCGCAGGATCTACCTCTTTAGTCCCCCTCAGTCTTGGGTGGGCTAACGAAACGACCATCAGTGGGTGCTGTGTGCAAGAAACTAAGAAGGACATAACTTTTGAGAGATGAGTACACATTAGTACCATTTCTGTCAGCATTGTGAGCAAAGTAACTGTCAGTGACGAGAAAGCGAGTTAGCATAGCAAGAGACAAAAATAACAGCATAGCTGATAAATTTTATATGTACTTAATTAACAGCACAGCTGATATAAATTTGTTTCCTATAATTGGAAGACTTGTAATATATATAAATATATAAATATATGTGAATAATTTGTGAACTTACAAATCCATTACATTCCACTGTTTCAACATCCACCCTTCAGCACAAGAGTTAACAAAGTCTGAACGTGCACGCCATTCACAGAGAAAAGTTATTGGCGCATGCTCATCGTCCTTTGTACATTTTTCTTTGGCAAGTGTTACTATTTTCGGGACCGTTACGAGCGGACAGAAAGAATTGGTAAACTTATATTTTGTGTGTGAACAAATCAGAACAAATTGTCATTCTGCGCCTCAGAACAGGACACAACCGACTGCGCAGGCACAGGTATACAAAATTCAAGATTGGCAATTCAGCCATGTGTACATGTGGACAGGCACCCCAGACTGCGGAGCACGTACTTCAAGATTGACCCAAATATGACATATTGAGGCAAACCCACTGGTCCAGAGAAAGAACACTGGAAGCAAAACAATACGGACCTCTATATGAACTAAAAAAGACAGTGAAGTTTATACAAGAAACAACATTGCAGATATACACAATATATTTCAAGCGAGCGAAAGAAGAAGAATATTGTGCGTGTGTTGTTGCAATTGCCATTACTATTTGCGCGTCTTTCATTGAACCTTTTTTGAAGAGATGAAGGAGAGTTTGTGAAAATTATTTCTTTCTGTATTTATATAATAGTTCTTCATTAGATTGTACCATTTCTTATTGTCTCGTCTTCACTGCTCCCCAATCCCCTCACAATAAGACACACCTTAAAAAATTTAAGAATGTAACAATGAAATAAGGTTAAAAATAACTTGTAGAAAGAATGTTTTAACCGCTGAGATGTTCCATCAACTGTACTCTTCGGCCGCAGCACTGCTGGACAAAAGATTCAATTTAGCAAAGAGGTCCTTGCAGGCATCTTAACTATTCGTCTCACGTTTTCTCATTAATCGTTCGTCTCCTCCCTGTACCCACCTCTTTCTTGTCTCCTCATCTCAAACAAATTTCCCTGAGACACATTATGATTCTCTCTCTCTCTCTCTCTCTCTCTCTCTCTCTCTCTCTCTCTCTCTCTCTCTCTCTCTCTCTCTCTCTCTCTCTCGCAATTCACATTAAGATAACATAGGTTTTATATTGATTTACCGGGGTTATAATTAATTAACTCAGAAGTAAACAAGTTCACTCACGCGGCATTCATGCATTAGGAGACATACACACACACACACATAAGTTCGGCCATGCATTAGTGGGGGGACACACACACAGACACACACAGACGCACGGACGCACGGACGGACGCACGGACGGACGCACGGACGGACGCACGCACGGACGCACGCACGGACGGACGCACGGACGGACGCACGGACGGACGCACGGACGGACGCACGGACGGACGGGCGCACGCACGCACGCACGCACGCACGCACGCACGCACGCACGCGCGCACACACACACACACACACACACACACACACACACACACACACACACACACACACACACACACACACACACACACACACACACACACACACACAACTGCAGCGTTTTCAATGTAAGAAGAAACATTTAGTCTTTCATTACTGTGCAGTGTTCTGCCTGTCAAGAAAATAGAGATCAAATTAAATTTCGAAAGCGTTTCCATTCACAGCTGTAGATCGTAAACAGATTGATTTAATAATTTATTACTATATATTATTATGGCAACAGAACAGTTGGGCGACCACAAGGTTCAAAGGTAAAAGGTAAAAAATTCCGTTACACGCTCGTTGAGGCATATTGGGAATATGGTGTTAAGCCCATATTTTCTTGATTATCGACACACGAGGGGTGATGTGGTCAGCATCACCCCGGCCGCCTTAACCTTCCCAGAGTTGCTCTGGTACCCAATTCATGAGGCTAGGTCGACCCCAGAGCCGTTTGCGGTCTAAAAAATCCCACCTCAACGGGATCGAACCGTGGACCACCGAACTAGGAAGTCAGTGCATTAACCACCATGTGTGCAAAAGAGACAAGGAGCTGGAGATAAATCCAGCAACCTGGGTGGATGAAGCTCCCGATCGCACCAAGTGGCGTTGCTGCCTACGGCGCCATCTCAGATCGGGCGAAAAGAAACTCTACTACTGCAACTACTACTACTTTTACTACTAGTATAACAACAACAACAACAGCTACTACTACTTTTACTACTACTACGAGTACAACAACAACAACAACTACAACAACAACAACAACAACTACTACTACTACTATTGGTTTAATAACTTATTACTACACCGTCCTCTTCTTTTCGATCTTCGCTGCTCAAGGAGTATTTGTGCCACCACTACAGCCGGTCTTCTTGCAGGAAGCGATCATCGCTCCCCATGGAGTATTTGTGCCACCACTACAGCCGGTCTTCTTGCAGGAAGCTTGCATCGCTCCTCATGGAGTATTTGTGCCACCACTACAGCCGGTCTTCTTGCAGGAAGCTTGCATCGCTCCTCATGGAGTATTTGTGCCACCACTACAGCCGGTCTTCTTGCAGGAAGCTTGCATCGCTCCCCATGGAGTATTTGTGCCACCACTACAGCCGGTCTTCTTGCAGGAAGCTTGCATCGCTCCCCATGGAGTATTTGTGCCACCACTACAGCCGGTCTTCTTGCTGGAAGCTTGCATCGCTCCTCATGGAGTATTTGTGCCACCACTACAGCCGGTCTTCTTGCTGGAAGCTTGCATCGCTCCTCATGGAGTATTTGTGCCACCACTACAGCCGGTCTTCTTGCAGGAAGCTTGCATCAAATTCTGTATGCACTCTTGCTGTGATGGTGTCTGTAGCAACTCGTGATACAGTTGCACGCGGCATACACAACCTCATATTAGTCGCCTCTTACGACATGCCTGAGGTAGCAGTGGTCCTATTATTTCTTTGTCCCCTCAGAGACCCACCCAGGGAACTACACGGGACATTACTACATCTCTGCACGGGACATTACTACATCTCTGCACGGGACATTACTACATCTACTTCTACATAATTTATAAATAATGACCACATTTAATTTTACACACGCAAACAATACAGTTATACTACGGGCATATCACATTCATCATACAGCATACCTGTCGCACGCATGCAAAGCATAACTGTCACACATCATAACTATCAACTATCACACAACACCCGTTATATACGTTCTGTAAACACATTACACATAATAATCATAATAGCCCCTTCAGTCATAACTGACTATGGGAACATCATACATACACCACACGTGAATTACATAAACAATACAATATATTCTACGCCTAAAATATTAACATATCACCCACATTACAGAGATATTACGTACACCAATTATACGGATATCCCCTCAACATTACACACGCACATATATCACATATATCACAAATAAAACACACCTTACACAAAGATTACATTAGGCTTATATTTCTCAAAACATATTAAACACAGCACGTGAGTCACACATAGCACAATAAAACACATCTTACACATACAAGACAGAACTCACACTTATCACAAATGAAACACATCTTACACAAACATTACATATATTACATATTTCACAAATGCATATTAAACACAGAACGTGAGTCAAACATACCACAATAAAACACATTTTGCACATGCAGGACATAAATCACACATATCACAAACAAAACACATATTACACACATCACAATAAAACACAGCTTACACAAACAGCACATAAAACACATATATCACAGACAAAACACATATTACACACAGTCTAATAAAACACAGCTTAAACACAGCACATAAATCACACATACGACAAACACTACACATACGCTCGTATTATACACATAACAATAAAACACAGCTTAAAAACAGCACATAAATTACCCATATCACAAACAAAACACAGATTACACACAGTGCAATAAAACACAGCTTAAACACAGCACATAAATCACGCATACGACAAACACAGCACATATTACACACATCACAATAAAACACAGCTTACACACAGCACATAAATCACACATATCACAAACACAACACATATTACACACATCACAATAAAACACAGCTTACACACAGCACATAAATCGCACATACGACAAACACAACACATATTACACACATCACAATAAAACACAGCTTACACACATCCCATAAATCACACATACGACAAACACAACACATATTACACACATCACAATAAAACACAGCTTACACACACAGCACATAAATCACACATACGATAAACACAGCAAATATTACACACATCCCAATAAAACACAGCTTACACACAGCACATAAATCACACATATCAATCACAATAAAACACAGCTTACACACAGCACATAAATCACACATATCACAATAAAACACAGCTTACACACAGCACATAAATCACACATATCACAATAAAACACAGCTTACACACAGCACATAAATCACACATATCACAATAAAACACAGCTTACACACAGCACATAAATCACACATATCACAATAAAACACAGCTTACACACAGCACATAAATCACACATATCACAATAAAACACAGCTTACACACCATATCACAATAAAACACAGCTTACACACAGCACATAAATCACACATATCACAATAAAACACAGCTTACACACAGCACATAAATCACACATATCACAATAAAACACAGCTTACACAGCACATAAATCACACATATCACAATAAAACACAGCTTACACACAGCACATAAATCACACATATCACAATAAAACACAGCTTACACACAGCACATAAATCACACATATCACAATAAAACACAGCTTACACACAGCACATAAATCACACATATCACAATAAAACACGTGCCACCGAAAGTTATTTCGGGAGGTACGCTCCTTTGGTCAGAAATGACTGATAAGGAAGATCACGATCACACACAACACATAAATCACACATATCACAATAAAACACAGCTTACACACAGCACATAAATCACACATATCACAATAAAACACGTGCCACCGAAAGTTATTTCGGGAGGTACGCTCCTTTGGTCAGAAATGACTGATAAGGAAGATCACGATCACACACAACACATAAATCACACATATCACAATAAAACACAGCTTACACACAGCACATAAATCACACATATCACAATAAAACACATATTGGATTTGGGTAAAAAAGGTAAAGGTAGTCCCATAGTAGATACTGCCGTTGGGGATTGAAGTGTTATAGACTTCACTGTACTAGGTCCAGCATCGAGAGGTGGGGTGACCAGTTCCCTTCCTCATTGCCTTTTCCTTCCCTAACTCAAGAGCAAAGTCAGGTATCTATTTACAGCTGGGTATACTGGAGCGTGTTGATACCGTGAATTGAACCCGGCACCTTAGCCGCGAGAGACCAGAGCGCTAACCATTGCACTTACAGCACACATACACACACACATCACAAAAACACACAACATATCATACACACACACAGATGATGTAATACTCACACGACACATAAGTACACCCTCTCATATTGCACACATCGTACGCACGTCACTTACAGCACATATACACACACACACATCATACCCATGTCATTCACGATACACGCAAATTATGCCCATGTAACTCACGTCACTCACAAACACACATCATTCACACGCCACACACATCATACATCTATAGAATCTGGAGAAACAAACTATCAGAATACAAACAACTATCAATGCAACAGAAATATAAAACGTGAACGCTTGTTGAACGACAGCAAATCAATGAGAAAGCGAAAGCCCACCACAATGAGAATCAATGGGAGCGCACGACATACAGTTTCCGGTAGCTGGGGCCTTGACGTAACCTTGTGCACGGCTTCAACAAGAAGAGATGTGACATAAATATAAACCAAAGCTGGCTTTAGGAGCTGGAGCAAACACATAAAAATATACAAACAGAAATCTAAGCAATCATCTGATGTGCATTGAAAATTCTGGAGAAAAATGCATCCCACGCAAAGAATCAATGCGTCATCATCAGGGTCATTTCCTTTTTCGCCTTTTATGAAGCATAAAGCCACCACTGCAGCAAGACGCCTGTATCACAGTATTGAGGTGGTTTTGTCCTGGTGGCTCCTGTAGCAATTTTATTTACGTGATGAGGTTGTTAGCCCTTTGCACAACCTCATGTTAGTTGCCTCTTACACACTGAGACAGAGCCTGAGACAGAGCCTGAGACAGAGGTAATATTATTTTTTCTTTGTCCCCTCCGAGACCCACGGGAACTACACAGGAGGGTAATGATGTAAAAATTATCAAATGACCTAACCATGTATATGTTTTGATCTCTGTTGAATATGCTTCATCTTTATCACCACTGTTTAAAAGAATTTTACAATAGTAATTCTCTTATCTGTAACAGTAGTCTCATTTCTTCTCACCAGATTAGAAATTTTGGTTGGTTTTCGGCCGGGGAACTAAAAAGTCCGCCTGTTTAAATAACGCGCATTTCTTCCCAATATACACAAATGCGCGGGATTTTTTTAAAAATAAAAATTTTCTTCCCTGTGATGTTTTTCAGTTTCAACATTTCTGGAACCACCCCCCATCCCCACACACACACACACACACACACAAACACACACTTATATAGAGCAGTTCGGGTTTCTCCTGTTTTATTTCTCACGAGTGCCTGAAACATACCTTATGTATGTATTATTTATTTACTGTAGAAACATAAGTGTCTCAACCATATATTTATATATATTTAGCCAGTGAAGCCTCATTGCTCAACATAGATGAAGCTTCTATGCTTTCATGCAACTGTTTCCGCACTTCTGAAGCAAAATAGAAATGAATGAAATGGCCACAAGACAATTTATTAACGTCATCCGGGCATGCCACATAATTATTTCCAGCCATGCTTTGCCGGGTGACTTATTGTCACATGTAATTGTCACAAACATTTACTACAAATGTCATATGACAAATGGACAGTTTATTTCAGCCACTACTCTGATCCCGATGTTGCGACTAAGTTTCTAATGTTTTTTTTTTTTGGTTGTGTATTGATTTAGTGACATTTTTTATTTGTTCGGGTTCGGCATGTTAGTTTTCTGAATATTCATGTAATCAAGGTGTTATAGCTGGATATCAATTCTCAGTTCAATTGTTGAATACAGCGTATCAAATCAGTGACCACACGTGAACATAAATTTACAATTTAGGACAAGTTTGTTGATGCGTGTAGTTCCCAAACAGTCCTTTTTTGTTCCAAACAATGGTCATCTACTTCAACCACGAGGTTAAATGAAGCAGATTGTACTGTTGGGTTAATTATTTAGAAGTTCTTTCAGTTATAGGTTTTATGTTAGTTATATAAAATTAAAAACCCACAAAAGCCAGTTCCAAACCTCAGGAATGAGTTATCTGAGGAAGTTGGTTTGAAGTAACAAGAAGAGACATGGTCCGCAACCAGACGATACGGCATGGCCTCAAAACCCAGCGCCTGCAGACCCAAGTAGAACAGTCCCAACTAAGATGGTTTGGCCATGTCTGTAAAATGGGAGAAGATCAGCTACCACTACAAACATGGGAAACCAAGAGCCATTGGATCCAGTCCTCCAGGACAACCCAGAGTTCGCTGGGAGGACAACGTTAAACAATCTCTGAAAGACGCATAACTAGGTTGAAACCAGACCAGGAGGAAGACAGCCGATAGGATAGTAGTGCGCTCTCTCTGGCTAACCTCTACACCCCAGGGTAGGAGAGGAACGTCCAAGTAAGTAAATATATAGGCTACAATTAGTTAGTTTTTTTTAAATTTGGTTTTAAGAACTATCTTCACTTCACACGGACAACTCCATCAGTGCTCCGATCTCCTCCCTTAGATCCCACAAGGAGGATCTCAGCACAGTGCACGAACTCCGTAGCACCGGCGAGATTCTTAATGTCTGTATTTAGGAATCACACATTCTATAAATATATTTGGTGGGTAGGTTTCTAATTTTTAAATTTTGCCAGGGCAGCGGCTTTATGGCCTAATCTTTACGATTTCCAACTGCTGTGGGATTTTTAACGTGCGCAACGTGCACAAGGGACTTCCTATTTTTTCGCCCTTATCTAAGAAGGCTAGACATCCTATCTCACTACCCATGAGACCAGGGAGAGTATGACATTATTAGGACCACTGGTTCTGAAAAAAAATCCATAAATTATATTCCCTCTACCAGGAATCGAACCTGGTACCTCTAGAATTCGAAGCGGACGCCAAACCTCGTTAGACACTCTGACCCCCATACAAATTAGTTAATTTACGAGCAAGTAACCAGTCAAAACATGACATAAATGAATTATTGTATGCTCATTCTGCTACATGTCCTGGTGACGGTATTATTTATCCTGTGGCCATTTCTTTCCCTCTCATTTCGTTTCAACTTTATTGGATTTTTGTTGTCAAACTTAACATGACTTATGGTCCATGGTCAGTCCCCTCTGAAAGAATACTGTGAGGTATTCGTGTTCTTTTAATGGGTGCTCAATTTAATTATCGAGGTGCGTCGTTTCCGTATTTTCCCGAAAAGTTGGTGGAATTGTTTACATTTCGTTCAGACAATTAGTAAAACTGGGATAATAAACCTGAAGTTAGTTATGAGAAAAGACAAAAGCGGTTAGTGCTGGCAGACAGGGCGCTCAAGAATATGTATTAACTTATTACCAACCAGCTTTGAGTGAGAAGGCCGGATGAAGGCTTCTTAATAGAAACGTTAAGTCCGGGTGTTCTCATGTTCACAACTGTCAATACTGGGCTATCAGTTTCAAACACGCAAGTACGGGTATTCTCATGTTCACATACATGAATACTTTACTGTCAGGGTCAAACGCGTAAGTATGGGAATTCTTATGTTCACATACGTCAATACTTTACTGTCAGGGTCAAACGCGTAAGTATAGGAAGTCGTATGTTCACATACGTCAGTCTAAACCATAGTTTCTCAACTGGGGTTCCACGGGACGTCGCTAGGGGGTTCTGCGAGAGATCGGGATTGAAAAATATATATATTATTAATTTCTATGCAGCAGAAAATTATCGATCATATAAAAAGACATAATTGTCTGGAAAAATTAGAAATGGAAGGCATGATCCCTGGAAAAAGGGGAAGGGGACGACCTTGACGACGGTGGATCCAGGACATCACAGAGAGTCTGAACTTGTCTTTGGATGATACAGGTCGACTTGCCCAGAATCTTGATGCGTTCAGAGCAGCTTTAATGGAGACAACGCTCTAGAGAGAATACGTCACATGATGATGCAGTGGTTTCATGAAACCTGAACTTTATTTCAAGGGGTCCTCCAGTATAAAAACGTTGAGAAAGGCGGATCTAATCAGGTTCAAATAAGTAGGTACGGGTATTCTCATGCTCACATACGTACTATACTGTCAGATTAAAACACGTAATTACGAGTATACTTATGTTCACTAAACTCAGTAATGCCCGTATGTTTACTTACGTCAATACTGTACTGTCAGATTCAAACATGTAAGTACAAGTATTCTCATGTTCACATACGTCAATACTGTACATTCAGAATCTAACACGTAAGTATGGGTATTCGTATGTTCACTTACGTCAATACTGTAAGGTCAGATTCAAACACGCAAGTACGAGTATTCGTATCTTCACATACGTCAATACTCTACTGTCAGAATCTAATACGTAAGTACAGGTATTCTCATGTTCACATACGTCAATACTGTACAATCAGATTCAAACACGTAAGTACGGGTGTTCGTCTGTTCACAGAAGTCAATACTGTACTGTCAGGGTCAAATACGTAAGCAAATATTTCATCTTACGGTAATTATATTTCTGATTCATTTAGACCCCGAATATTTCACACCCGACTCGTCAAAATTGAAGCCCGGTCAGAACGTCTATCACAAAACACCGATTGGCACATATATCATAACATTTTGTTAACACACGTAAATATTGACAGTAGTCAAGCTCAGCTAAATACAGTAAATTAATATGAAACAAATGTAAAGGTATGTTATCAGGCACTCGCAGGAAATAAAGAAGTAGAACACCAGACAACAGAAAAACAACAGACATGAGTGGCTTACCCAGGATTTGAACACTGGACCTTCCGTGCGACAACCCCGCCTAGCCATGCAAGCGAATCACACTATCCACCCTGCCATCTACGCATCATCAAAAAATGATGTTTCAATGGCAGGTCAACAGTGCGAACCACAATACATGACACCAGAAGTCCACCATGGGCAGTTCAGCCTATTAATGACGCAATCACTTCTGTTGTATTTCTATCAAGCAGTATAGGCCGAATCCAACAAGACAAGGACCTTAATACTGTGTCCAGTAAATGATAGTAGACTAGAACAGTGAGAACAGGATAGTGGGTAGGTTTGGTATTGTATAAACATTTATTACACATAATTGAGGGAAACCCGAGGCCTGTAAACAGTAAATTAATATGAAACAAATATAAAGGTATGTTATCAGGCACTCGCAGGAAATAAAGAAGTAGAACACCAGACAACAGAAAAACAACAGACATGTTCACACGCGTAAATGACGTATGATCACGTAAATAAAAATACTCTTTAGCATACGGATTCTCCACGCATGTCAAATAAGTATATAGGTTAACAGGGTAAAATGTATTTTATATTTGATATAAATGAAGGACCATATGTCTAGGTTGAACGAAGCGTGCCTCTAACCAAAAATTAGCTAAATTGTGAAGAAGAAAACAATAAGGAAAATCATTTTTAGAACATATATATGTTCTTTTACCTGTCGTTCTTATTTGAATTCATACAGCCAGGGCCGACGACGAGAGAACGACCTGTTTACACTGACTTAAACTGGGATTTATTGAATACGTTATTTCTCTCTTTTTTTTAAAAACTTTTTTTTTTTTAATTTCACAAAAAACTGTATTATGTTTTTCAATTTTTATTTTCATTTTGTTTACGCTTAAATCTATGTAATTACAAAAAAAATATGGATTTGTTTTCGGACTGTTCATTTCGTAACGTTAGTCTCTCTCATTTTACGTATTCTGCGATTACAAAGAAATCCGTATTCGAAGCATCAGACAAAATGTCATGTAGCCATACATGAGCGATTCACTGCAGAGAGTAAAACAACCACATAACTCCTGAGATTATCAGGGGAAATATCCTCCGTCACTTCCCCACCCCCTCTTCCACATAAGGGGGTTGTCAAGATGTGACGTCACACAATTTAGGCCATCTTAACCCCCCCCCTCCCCCCGTGTCACACGTCATCACACAAACTAACACCACCTATTATGTGACGTCACAAATCGCTTACCTCCGCCCTTCCCCAATTTTTAGTAATACTGAAAGGAAAGAATTAAATGAAATGTAAATTAGTGTTCTGATGTAGACAAAATCACAGTATTTTAAGTAAAATAGCGTTTAATTAATCAGGATTTCACAAAGACTTCTTTGCTGGTTAAATGCTGCTCAATTTGTTAAAAAATATAGCAAATTTTGGCTTTAATTTATATTTCAAACAATCAAAAACAATAATACAATGTAAAGAAAACATATCAATAGCTTCTATTCTTACATATGTTAAAGTTTCATAAAATAATGGTAAACTTGAGAGCAAATCCACACAAAAATTAATGGTTCAAAAACGGAAGCCGTTATCAAAGAATTATTTCTCTTCGTTATCATTACCCCACGGCAAAGTAAGGTGCTCCTCCATTGAACGAACAAAACATCAGTTTGCTTGAATATCAATGCTGTTTATTGGAAATGTGTATTACATTAGTGTAAAAAAAAAAAGAAATGTGTAGTTCAAAAACAATTTAAACCAGTCCAAAGGCCAGCATTTCGGCTGAGGTTAAAATATTAATATAAGTCGTCCACGAGGGAGTTGTTGACTATTGCGGATAAAAGTCGACTATACCGATGGAGGTTTCAACATCTATTTTGTTCCGACATCATTATGACAGATGCGATCCCCATTTTTTAAAATGAGGTCCTATTTCTTCAAGCCTGACCCCTTTCCCAATTTCGTCACACATTGTCACACAATTTTTGACCCACCCCCACCACCTCTCTCACTGTGTGACGTCATATGTGGTCGATCTCATAACGTCATACTGAAAACAGTGAATACCACGTGATTCACCCAATGGCAAATCGCATAGACTTGACCAGATTTCTGCAAACCTTCACTCGCCAAGAGGAACGATGTTTTAAAATGGTAATGTTTCGTGTTTTTTTTTAAAGAATTTATTAGTTTCCATCTTCCCATCCTTACTCCTCTTTGACCTCCTTCATCTATTCCTGTCCTACTTCACCCACTTTCTCCATCCGCCTGAAGTAGTTTGTCGAGATAAATGTGATTATAAAACCCACCATAAAAAAACATGTCCGCCGGCAGTGTTTAGAATCCTACTTTATTTAATCAGCTGACTTGAGTGTTTGGTTTGTCAGGATCGCAAGAAAATGTTACATGTTATGTTTTTTAAACGTATTAATATGTAATAGTTTTATGCTAATTAAATACCGTAGCTACATTTAGCACATCCGGAATCTTTAAACACACAACATTAAGTGTAGTGAGCTTGTTCTGCTAGTGTATGCTGTTTATACGAGGGGCGTTCAGAAAGTAATGCACCACATCGTTTTTCTCAGCTAATAATGCAGATAGAAGCATGAACTTTTGCACACTTTAAATAAGGCATGTGCCAATTGTGTGCACCAAATTGCACTGCAACCGGCCAAATAATACGGCTGCCCTAAACCGTTGAAATGGAGCGTGTTAGCAACTTGCGTTATAAACAGCGAATTGTGATAGAATTTCTCGTTGCAGAGAAGGAAACTGTTGTGAATACTCACAAGCGTCTATGTGATGTGTATGGACGTTTTGCAGTCGACAGGAGTACAGTCAGTCGCTGGGTTCAGAGAATCAAAGAATCAGGAAGTGGAGATACGGAGCTGCTTGATCGGCCGCGCTGTGGACGTCCTGCCACAGCCACCAACGCAGAAATGTTGAAATGCGCTGAGGGCATTATTCTTACTGATAGGCGAATCCCTACTCAACAATTGGCCTTACAGCTGTCAGTCAGCATTGGTAGTGCAAATGCAGTTATAAAAACTCTCGGATTTTCTAAGGTTTGCGCAAGATGGGTTCCTCGAAGTCTCACAAATGACCACCGATTGCAAAGGAAAACAATTTCTTCTGACATGTTGGAGCGTTTCAGTGCTGATGGAGAGAACTTTTTGGCTAAGATCGTTACAGGTGACGAAACCTGGGCACATCATTTTGAACCTGAGACAAAAAGACAGTCAATGGAGTGGCATCATCCGCAATCACCAAGAAGAAAGAAATTCAAGACAATTCCTTCAGCTGGAAAGGTCATGATCACTGTCTTTTGGGACATTAAAGGTGTGATTCTTGTGGATGTTATTGTGGTGAAGTGGGATGTTATAAATATTTATAAGGGACTTAGTGTACTGACTGAGATCAGCTGTGAAGGTATATATATATCTAATAAGGGTAGTATATTATATATATAACCTTACTTGCTACCACATATCTATATATCTCAGTCAGAATTATTCTGGAATAGTGTGATGCTACGTTATGTGTCTAGGGTATGTGTATGGTGAAGTGTAAGTCACAACAACAGACAGATAAACAATTTAATTTAATCCACTACTCTTAACAACACTGTGACACTCACATACATATAACACTCTATGAGAATATCTTAAAGAAGTCACTAGTAACGTTTCAAATAACAATATGTATTCATTACTGGCATGAATGAATATGTGTCCTGATTCAACTACAAGGGAACCAGGAATCACAATCAATTTAAATTACAAGTTAGGTACAGAATGTATTTAATATGAATATTGTAGTGACATATATTATTACCAATGTTCTATGTGTGTCATTTGTGTAGTGGTAAAATGAGGTAATACTGGTTTTGTTTTGTTCAAGCTCTGTTGGTATTTGTCATCATGACTTCAATAGTTTGTCTTTAGGGACCATTATTGTAGATGTTCACAGTTCCTGATTTTAAGACAAGTAAATTCCCCTCTGAATAGTATTTTTATAAAGTTATTTCAAGATGAGGGGACATAATGTTGAGCTCAGCTGGCCAATTCGCTTATCTGGCGTGATGGCGGCAGGAAAGGACTCCTCTGCTCGAATTCTCCTCTGGGCTCAGGAGACACCTCCCTGATAGCTAAAAAGACCAAGGAGTATGCTGTCCGACTCTGGATTCAGCAAATCTCTGACCAGGTGCTGCTCACTACCATCAAGACCACTGTCCCTGAAATCAAGAAGGATGTACCTTCTACTTCATAACTAATTTATATTCTCTTTTACACTGATCACAATACAGCACAAACATTGCGTTCAGAGCGTTAGGCCAACAGTCAGCTTCATTTGAAATACTTTATTCCAGTATTACCCTTCTTAATGGTTACTACGCCTCTGCACTTCCAGCATTATTTCTTTCTAGTCCATCATCCAGGTGTCAGTGTACTATTTGGCCATTCCATGCCGTTTTACTTCTCTCCGACACCCTCTGTTCAGGCTGGAGCATTATAGGCTTTACCTCACGTTTGCCACTGAACTACACATATATATACAGGCATAAATCAACAATTCACATTCAATTTTTCATTAAAAGATACTGAATGGTTCAAGCTTACCACAATTTCATGGAAATAAACACAGATACGTTGATTAGCAATGAATTCTGGCACAAACTGGCACAAATTCCGTTCTGCCTATGTTCCAGGCTTTTATTTTAGCAAAAATGTGAGCTAGCTTCAACGTACTGTCGCTTTATCAAGCTTATTTGAATTAGTGGTCTCGAACTAACGCTCCCAAGTGTGTATATCAGCGAGACTGGCCAATGAGCCACGTTTCGACAAGGTTTTGAAAAAAATGTTATCTTTTCCCGTCTCCCCCAACAACCAAGATAGTATTTATAGCCCGACCAATCGTGGTTAGGCTTTCATTTGTTGCGCTCCAATCAATTTGGAGTTTACATGGTAGACTATTTATGTAACGTAAGGTTTTTTCAAACACGTTATAAAAAAAAATTTTATGAGCAGAAATGATTTTATGCTGTCAGGCACCCCCAATATTTTATTTTGGGTATAATTTATTAATTCCTGGACTATTTGCGTAACGTTTTACATATTATTTGTCAGCAAACCCTAAGGAACCCAAAAATACTAATTTAAAGGAGCTACGTGGCTGCGTTCAAAATATGCAATTTCTTCTATCTCCTGTTTAGAAGATGTGCTGTCTGGGTACTGTTATGTGTTCAAACGTAAACCCATATAATGTTGTCTTTTCTAATAAGAGTCTGTTATGATTTATAAACCTAACTCTGGGAAAGGGTAGTGTATTTTATCACTGTCCGTCTGAAAAAAAAATTAGTGCATGTAGACTTACACGCGTGATGGTAGTAATTGTGTATCGCGCGAAGCGGGTTTAGTGTTCGGCTTTCTGCCTCTCCCTTCTCTTTTTATCCCTTTAGTCCATCTGTTCGTTCGTTTTGGTAACGCAGTATAATTAATGTTAGGGTTAATTTAGGTCATTACGCAGTACGTCTCAATGCTTTTCCAAGAAATACAGCACACGTTTCATTGAAGAAGGCGGGTAATAATACAGTAAGCTTTACTATCAACGTGAAAGCGTTACAATTTGCAGACGAAGCAGAAAACAAGGGGGATTTCGAGTACATTCTTTGTGACAGCACTGTTATTTTTCCATTGCTCTTCTCTTTATTAATTTTAGATGCACTCCATGGGAAAAGGTTTGAAGATGATAAAAGAGTGATTCATGCAGCGAAGAAATGGCTACATGATCAAGACAAAATCTGGTACGGGCTAGGAATACATGCACTTGTTTCGCGCTGGCATAAAGCCGTGCAAGTTGATGGGGATTATGTTGAATAATACCGATGTTTACATGACATATCCATGTATATTGTTTAAAAATTTCATGCTTTTTTAATAAACAGCTCCTGAGAAAAACGATGTGGTGCATTACTTTCTGAACGCTCCTCGTATATCCACCAGATTAAGCTACTTTAGGGGAATTCTCTGCGTAATGGATCTCAAAATGATTGTGTGAGTGTATGTTGATGATACGTTCAGACGGATTATTTCTCATCCTTATCATCATGCTTTCTACCTACTACAGATTTATCGTCTTCTTTCTATTCTATATTAGTATTTTACCTCCCTGTTAGTTTTACAAGTTCTGTAATTCGTAGAGAAATTTTAGCAGGTATTAATTTTTTTTTTTACAAGAACATTACCACTGTAGTAATAATACACAACAAGATGAGATATAAGCTACTCTCAGTATATAATTACTTTACAGATTCTACTTTTTTTAAAGAGCGTTCGATTGACAGTGTGGTTTGAGCGCCAATCTCTTGCGGCAAAGGTGACGGGTTCGATTTACAGTTATCGACACGATCCAGTCTACCCAACTGTAAATGGGTACCTGACTTTGCTTTTGAGTTAGGGAAGAAAAAGGCAGCGCGGAAGGGAACTGGTCACCCCATCTCTCGAAGCTAGACCCAGTATAGTGAAGTCTCTAACACGTTATTACGCTACGGCAGTATCAGCTATGGGACTACCTTTACCTTTAAGGCGAATGAAGAAGCCTGAGACAGATCGCTTTATGAGAGAAATAGTTGTGGTTTATATGAGAGCAAGTGAAGAAGATTTCTATAAAGTAGTCCTATTGTATGGCTCTGAAATATGGAGAAAAACAAACACAAAGTTAAGAAAGTTACAAACTAGCACAGAATACAAGGAATGACATGGTATAAAAATATCACTAAAGTGTAACTGATGGAGAGTACTAGTAAAACAAGAGGTGAGAGCAACGCGCTCGCGTTGGTCAGGACACACATTAAGGAAATCAGTTGATAACGTTACAAGGCCGTCCTGGTACTTCTTTTTAAGGAAATAGGAGGAGAGCGGAATAGCATCAGCTGATCTTCATTTCTTCTGCCATCATTAGTACCTATATCTTGTAGCGGTGTGGCAGCTTGTGTACCCTGATAACCCCCAGAGCTATGCCAGTGGGAGTTTTTACTCCTGGTAGGTTTAAACAAACTGGACTGGTCTGCGTGGGAAGGGGTCAGACAAAAGCTGGTACCCTGGTTCTCCAGGTTGGGGGTTTTAGCGCAGGGCCGACACCCTGTCTATGGAAAAAAATCACACATGTTACGGAAACGGCAACAAATGGAAAAACGTTGATGCGGGACGGACATCTGGAGTCTCAGGCTGGTATGAGTGTCAGTGGTGAAATCCAAAGGAAGCCTTTGGCATGAAAACGGATACCCCGACCGCTAAACACAAAACTAGAATTGGGATTTTGGAATGTCACAACTATGAATGAGGCAGGAAAGCTGAGGCAGATCACAACAGAGATGAGGAACTACAAATTGCATATCCTGGGAATAAGTGAGAGCAGATGCACCGGGACGGGTAGAAAAAAAAAACAGCTACAGAGGAAACAGTACTTTACTCTGGTAGAGAGGATGGTCAGCACAACGAAGGTGTAGCCATTATCCTGAAGAAAGGAATAGAAAGTCTTTACTGGAATGGAAACCCATCAACAACAGACTGGTAAGAACAAGACTGAGAGGGAGATTCACCAACACCACAATTATACAGTGCTATGCACCAACAAATGACAGCGATAAAGAGGTCAAGGACGAGTTCTATCAACAGCTACAAAAGGAAATGGAAACTGAAGCTAGGTACGATCTTAGTTGGAACACAATAATTATAACGAAAGAGTAATGGGAAAATGCGGCAGTGGAACAGTAAATGAGAATGGGGACAAATTAATAAGCTTCTGCAGTATTAACAACCTGGTCATTGAAGGAACACTTTTTCCACACAAAGAAGTGCACAAGTTAAGCTGTGGGAATCACCAAACGGACGGGACAGAAACCAGAT
Organism: Oreohelix idahoensis; assembly: GCA_024509875.1. Lineage (NCBI taxonomy): Eukaryota > Metazoa > Mollusca > Gastropoda > Stylommatophora > Oreohelicidae > Oreohelix > Oreohelix idahoensis. Next base: position 540,283 of record JAMPIV010022055.1, read on the forward strand.
AGATCACATAAGGATCAATGGCAGATGGAGACATGCATTACAAGACGTGAAAGTAAGAAGAGGCGCAGATGTGGGAAGTGATCATCACCTAGTAGTAGCAAGACTGAAGGTGAAACTCAGAGCTGCTGGACCAGTTGCAGTCAAACAGAAAAGATATAACATCACGAAACTTAAAGACCCCCTCACCAGAAAAGCTTTCATGGTTGATGTAAAGAGACGATATCAGATTACCAAAAGCCAGGAAATAACAGCGACTGATGATGTCGACCAGAAATTCAACACCATCTCAACAATATACAAAAAAAAAGCAGTGAGTCATGCTTGGGATTCCAGGAAAGAAAGAGACAAGATTGGATAACACCAGAAACGTTATACGCCATAGCGAAGAGAAAGGAAATGAAAAGGAAGAAAACAGAAGCTAATTCTCCCAGGTTAAAGGAAATATGTAGCGAACAGTACAGTCAGCTGGACAAAGAAGTAAAACATCAAACCCGTGCCAACAAAAACTAGATTTCTGGATGACCTTGCAAGACAGGCAGAAGAGGCAGCACTGAGAAATGAACAAAGCACAGTTTATAAAATAACTAAAACTATCAGTGGAAAACGAGGTGCAAACAATATAACGTTAGTAAGAGACAAGCAAGGAAATCTCATCACCACAGCACAGGGGCAGGAAACAAGATGGGCAGAGCATTTCAGAGAAACTCTGGACAAGGAACCACCAGAGACGCAGCTTAATGTTCCTGAGGCTGAAAATGATCTAGATGTTAATACAGACATTCCACGAAAGGAAGAAATCATCACGGCAATCAAAGGGTTAAAGAATGGAAAAGCTCCTGGCCACAATAACTTAAATGCCGAGTTATTCAAGGCAGACCCTGAACTAGCAGCAGAACTATAAGAACCACTATTTGCACAAGTCTGGGAAACTGAGACAACACCAACAGAGTGGAGAAAAGGAATAATCGTCAAATTGCCCAAGAAGGGCAACCTTGCAGACTGCAACAACTGGAGAGGAATTACTCTCCTCTCAGTTCCTAGTAAAATACTAGGCAGGATAATCATCCAATGTGCAGATCATATATTCACCCTCAGGAACATCATAGAGCAGCGCTCAGAATGGCAGAGACAGCTGTACATTAACTTTGTTGATTTTGAAAAGGCTTTTGACAGCATACACAGGAACAGCCTAAGGAAAATACTGAGGGCTTATGGAATTCCCAGCTGCATTGTTTCCATTATAAAAAGCCTCTATTCTAACTTTGCATACAGTGTTGGATTGAGTAATCTAACTTTCGAAGTGAAAACAGGGATGCCCCTTATTAACAACATTATTTTTGACAGCCATAGATTGGGTGATGCGCCAGATAACAGAGGGCAGTCCAAGAGGAATTAAATGGACAACGTTTTCTACACTGGAAGACCTGGAATATGCAGATGACATTGCACTACTCGCACATTCACATTGTGACGTGTAATGTAAATATAGCCACGGAGATCCGATCATCTTTGCTGCCTCAGTTAGTGTTTATGTTTTGCGAAGGCAAAACCACGCAATTAGCTGTCTGTTGACTCACTTTTGAAGCCACGCCTGTTTTTCCTGTCTTTCTTGCGCTAACGAGTTGTTTACCTATTTTCGCAACATGCAAGATAACAGGGGAGCGAACCGGTCTGTTTACCTGAGTTCTCACGCGAGCTGATCTGTCAATCATCGGATAGTGACAGAAAGCACGTGGGGAAAAAGATCAGACTCGGTAGCAAATTCAAGGGTGATAATAATAATTCCCGACCACCTTTGATGTCCGACATTTTCAGGGACTTAAGTATTTGATCTACGGCAGGGGGACGAAATCTAAGAAGGCCCGTTCGCACGGCATGTCTTCTGATGTCGATCGGCATCGCGAGTTAGCGAGCCGTAGAATCCTTTATCTCGGAAGCCAAGCTCGTTGATTTTCCCTGCTATGCCGAAGGTGTGAATTGTCACATCTTGTAGAGATATTGCCCAAAATCTGTATATATACTGCGTTCTCTCCAAGTCAGTTATCAAGTCTCTCAGAAAATTTTGGATAATCTAAACGCGTACGCTAGAACCTATGTGAAATAGTGCGTTAATAGCCTTCGTGGGGAATATTCTGTTTATCTGGTAATAATATAAGTTGTGCTTAAGTGTTAAATGTGTTTAAGTTTTACCATTTTATTCACTGTGAGTCCCTAGCGTTAAGACAAGCGGAATCGCAAACGCATAGATATTTTCTTACCAGTTGTTCAGCTTAATGTAAAAATCCATCAACAATTTTTTTACACCAGAAGATACGGTTTAGCTGACTAAGTAAAATGCTATGAGTGACGGATAAAGTGACAGAGTAGAATGCGCATTATATTTCAATGTGAGTAAATATTTTTTAAATGACTAGTGTTTATTATCATGTGTAAAAACGATAGTCGCCGATAATCAACTAGCTAGTAATGACAGGCGATATTTGTTAAGGGCGCGTAGTCATAATTAAATTTTAACTGACATTGTGCGCTGATTGTTTTACCGGGTCGGAGGTGGGAAAGGCGACATGCCTTTTCCAAACCCGTACTCGTTAAGCGACGCGCGATGGTATAGGCTAAGATACCGTATGCCTTTTAATTTAATTAGGTGACGGAGAAGATAAGAGATCATACCTTACGCTTGATAGCATAGGATATTGTCATTTTGGTTAAATGTTTTGTTTTCTTCCTAATATAGTGCTTGATCAAACCCAGCGGCCAGCAGTTTTCTATTGTGGTCCTTTCCTCAGTTACTGAAGGAATAATAGTTGTCGTTTTTTTTTCTTGGCATTCGTCCCCGTACCGGTGTGAACAGGAATTGCCAAGGCGACACACTAACATTTTTTAACTGCAAATTTGAGTAACGGGGACTTACAAAATACCCAGATTTTTCCCATTCAATTTTATCCGCCCGCTGTGGCAATATACATAACATTTTCCCCGACTTCTGACAGTCGTTTACCCAAGTGGATTTTATCCAGGAGAATACGCTGTTTCATAATCGGCACTCACCCCAGAGCAAGCCGATAGGTTATCATCATCATCATCATCATAATTAACAGTTTTAGCAATCATATGTTTTCCTGCTGTTTACTGGGAATGCCATATCTCAGAGAGTTCCGGCATTAACTATTCTAGGTGACAATTGTGTATCCAGAAACCTACCACCAAATTAGGCGTTCCCCGTGTAAAATTTAATTATTTTTGGAGGGACTGGGGCCCGATTCGGATGATACCAACTACTGGACTCTATGTGCATTACTGTCTATTCTATACCCTAGTGTTAATCTTTGACCTTTTGGGTTATTAACTTCCTTTGGGATCCTTTTTTCTCAACAAGGGGAGAGGGCATTTATTGGGTTATTGTCCTATGTCTGTAAATACGATTATATTGATATATATGTGTTTGATGTTGTAAAGTTTAAGTGATAATAAACTAAACAAAACTTAATTTAGTGTGTCGGTCAGACCCATGTCCATTTACCATAATTTTAACGTTTGTGTGTCTTGTTGTCACATAATTGTGTGTGTGTGAGTAGTAAACTTATAATTATACTTATAGGGAGGTTTGACAGATTGTCTGATACCAAAAAATAGTCGTATAGATAGGCTAGACTTAGAGAAACCACTCATTCCAGAGACAGATCTTCACCTTAATCTATTCACTCGTGGAATCTATTCTAACACCTTTCTTTCTCATATACCCTCACCTTCTACTCTACTCAGACGGGACCAAATAAATCTCTAACCTATCTAAAAATGTACGACACACATCAACACATCCAAGAAAAAACCGATAGACTGAATAAGTATAGCCAGCAGGTTGGTCTGAACATCAATCTGAAGAAGACAGAGGTCATGACACTCAATGTGGGCAATCCTGAGTCAATAAAAATAAGGAACCAGAAGTTAGAACAGACAGACACATTTACTTACCTCGGATGCATAGTAACACCAGACGGTGGAACAAGCAAGGACATTAACAATAGAATGAATAAAGCGAGAACAGCCTTCGCTGGTCACAGCAACATCTGGAGGTCTTCCTAGTACAGCACAAACATTAAATTAAGACTATATGAGAGCTGTGTACTTTCTGTGCTTCTCTATCGTGCGGAGTGCTGGAGAGTAACAGAGAAAGAAATGTCGAAGCTGTCCTCCTTCCACACAATCTGCCTAAGGAAAATTCTCCGAATCTTTTGGCCGAATACCATCAGCAACCAAGAACTACTCATTCGGAGCAACCAGGAGGACATGCACACCATCATAGCTGGCGGACGCTGGAGTTGGGTTGGCCACGTCCTCAGAAGGGACCCTGATACCATTACAAGAACAGCTATACTATGGGCCCCCGAAGGAAAGCGAAAGAGAGGCCGACCAAAAACAACCTGGCGGAGAACTGTGGAAGCCGAGATGCAAAGAATGAACCAGAGTTGGGTCACTGTACGAAGGATGGCCGCTGACCGAACAAAGTGGAATCAATTTGTTGCTGCACTACAAGACGCCACCAGGCGTGATGGGCACTGACTGCTTTGACGGTCGGTGGCTATGGATCAAAGAAGAAGGAGAAGATCTTCATTTGCCTCCGCTCATCCACCATTTAGGTCTACCCTGTTCAACCTAACTTTCGGTTATAACTAGGGTGTACCTATTGTTTGCTGATGGTCATGACGATTTACATTAGAATTTGTTTTCTCACTTCTTGACGTTACATTATACAACTTTTTGTTGTCGGTAGTTTTCACATGTCGTGTTGTTTGTAATATACTACTCGTCAAAAGTCAAGGGCCACCCTATTATTTTCAATACACTTTTATATAAGCGCATAGAATGATTAAATGAAGGAAGTTTTTAGTAAAAATGGGTGCAATATCTTCCTCTGACAGTCCTCTATGCACGTTAAGCATAAAAACAACTCATCGACAACCATGGTGATCACGTGCAATTTGGTTTGCTGACCATAAATTCACATTTTTAATCTGTTTTTTCAAACTTCCATACAACCAAACAGGTGAAGTGATCGTGCTGACTGACATTCCACGTACAATGGCGACTTTTCGTGAACAGAGTTCACTCTTAATTTGTTTTACAATCGGCAGACTTAGGGTAGTTTCATCACTTGCAAAAACCATGCCACCGAGAAGAAGTCTTGACACCTTACAAAGAATGGGGGCTATAGCGTGGGTTGAAAGTGGTTTATCTGTCCGTGAGGTTGCTAGACGGCTTGCAGTGTCACACTCTACTATCCAAAGAATTTTGGAGAGATTTCAGGCCACAGGAAGTGTGGAGGATCGCCATCGGCCAGGTCACCCTAGATGCACCAATAGACATGATGACCGGTACCTTTTATTGTCAGCCCTGCGCCATCGAACATTGACTTGTTCCACTCTAAGATGTCAGCTGAGACAAACTGTAAACGTTAATGTCAGTCAAAGCACCATTCGCAGACGTTTACATGAATTTGGACTGGCTGCTCGACGTCCTGCAGTCAGAATCCCTCTTACTCCTGCTCATCGCAGAGCCCGTGTTTCTTGGTGTCGCGAGCACATTCGATGGACAAGGCAACAATGGAGTCATGTTCTCTTCACTGATGAATCTCGCTTCACTGTGTCATTCAATGATGGCAGGATTCGAGTTTGGAGACGACCAGGAGAGCGATTTACTGATGACACAATTCGAGAGGTGGATCGTTATGGTAGGGGTTCTGTCATGGCCTGGGAAGGCTTCTACAGACACGGCAGGTCCCCACTCTACATCATCCAAGGCAACTTGACCGGCCTAAGATACCAGAACGAAATCTTGAGACCAATTGTTCAACCTGCTCTGGAGGCAATAGGTGGTAATGCCATCCTCCAAGATGATAACGCTCGACCCCATCGAGCTCGTGTGGTGAATAAGTTTATTCAGCAACATGGGATCATCAGGATGGCGTGGCCAGCTCATTCATCTGACCTTTCTCCGATTGAGCACCTCTGGGATGTCTTTGGTCGAAGATTGTCAACAAATCACCCCCTGCCAATGGATGTTGCACAGCTGACTGCATTTCTGTTTCAGGAATGGCAAGCTGTTCCTCGGGATACTCTTCAGACCCATGTGGAGTCGATGCGTCTACGCTGTCTTGAATGCCTTGCTGCAAACGGTGGTCATACCCGATTTTGAAATGTCTATTTGTCCAATATCTATTGTGTGACTTTTGAAAGGGTGGGTGACACACTTCACAGCTTCATTGCGTTTGAATGTGCGTTTCCATTTCTTTACGTGACATGTCAATTTTGTATTCAATAAATGCCGTTTTGACTGATACCAATTACGTTTATATCAGATTTGTTTTATGGTTTCAACCAAGGTTTCTCTAAGTGGCCTTTGACTTTTGACGAGTAGTATATATTTCCTTGATTGTCATTACATTTGATGTGTTGTTTCTTTTATGTCATGGTGTGTTTATTTTTGTTCATTAAGTATTACTAGTCACCCCACCACTCTATGCTGGACCTAATATAGTAGAGTCTCTAACACTTCACTCCTCTACGGCTGTAACTGTTATGGGACTACCTTTACCTTTTAAGTATTAGATGACTTTGACTATTTTCTTGGCTTTGATTTGACTGGAATCCCCAGGGCACATGAAATAGCACACCTAAAAATACATTGACCACCAGCAGTGGTGCTTCCATGCTTCATACGGGGCGGAAAGGAGAACGACGATGATGCTGATGATTTCAGTAGTGTTATTAGGTAGCATCACTGGCTTCCTAGCTCGGTGGTCCATGGTTCGATCCCCAGTTGAGGCGTGAAACGGGATCCTTTACCTTGTATTAGGTAGCATAGTTAGACCCGCCAAGTAGATGGACAGTGGATGCATAACGTGGATGACATTATGTGGCTATTATGAAATATGCAAGACAATATTCAAGCAGTATGTGCTATCTTGACTATGTCGACTTGTGTATCATATACAAACATAAGTTGCATGCGCGAACATGCACTTACACACACATACTAGCTAACCGTCAAAAGGACAGGGAGGTAAACTTGAAATACTCGTCTTTGTTCAACGTTAGACGCAACAACACTAGCATTAAACAGAGAGTACATCAATACCAAGGACTTACGCTGTTCGATTAACGCTTTTTCAATATTACGCTGTTTATATTTTTTTGCCATATTTCTGTTATAAGCTTAAAAAATTCGATCTTACGCTGAGCGCTAAACTCGACGGAAGGCAGAAATATAGCTTTCACATGCTCATCAAGTTCATTCAGGGCGATAGGATAGCCAAGAAGAATTGTCAGTGCTAGCATCACGAAGCTTGACCCCAAAATGGAATTCAGTTCTATGGTAATATGTAATATAGAAGAAAATCTTAATAGCTACAAAGTCTTTCTTCTATGGGAAAAGAAGGTGGTCAAGCAAGCTGGATTCGTTTTTTAATTTTTTTTAAATTTGAAAATCTCCTGATCATCTTCTGCCCTCATTAACCACACAGCCGTGCCTTTTACATCTGGATCCAGAAAAACGTTTTCAACACCTGCAATACCTTCTGCTAACCAGTTGTCTGACGATGACGACAGTTCTGCCGTGACAGCTGTATCTATAGAGGACGGAAGTAATAGTGATTAAAGTCCTGTACTGTTTTATTTTAAGTACAGTACATACATAATATTTCTTTATGTTCAATATGTCTAACAATTATATGTAGTGAGTACATGTTCTTGTATTAAACTATTTAGTTTTATAAATCACTTTTTACTTACTTTTAATACAGCTTTCCTGGCCTCGGAAACGAATTAATTTGATTTCTATTAATTCTTGTGAGAAATACATTTTCGTTTAACGCTTTTTCGGTTAGCGTTCGGGTTTTCAGGACTGCTGTAATTAATACTTTAAAAGTAAATGTGCTACAGAAACCACCACTAGAAAGACAAGGGGGTATTTGACGCAGGCTTCCTGCATGAGGCCTAACTGTTGTTACTTCTCTGTGCTCCGTACGACAACAAGAGGAAATGAAACATTTACGTCTCTTTCTAAAAGCAGGATGATGTTTTCACTGAACGGATATGGTTCGAATCCCTGCAGAGTATACTACGTCTGTTTCTTTACTGTCGTCTGGTGGGATGCAACGTGCGTCTTCCTCTTAGACCAACACTAAATCATTTATAGCAGTAGTTTCCATAATTTTTTATATTTTTTTATCTACAACTACTTCTCTCATAAAGTTTTCGGTATGTCTCTAGCTTCTCTCATTGCCATATACAATTTCTTTCTCAAAATAATCATTAAGGCCATGCTATCAGTATTTTTCTATCGCGGAGAGAGGAAGATTACAGACATTTAACACACCGGAAAAGAAGATTACAGAAGGAGAGACGAGCTGCCAGCGTCCCCAGAAGAGACACGTGATATCACCAAACTGGTTGGAATAATGTCGTGCATAAATTGTAACAGAAAAATAAAACGCATGTTTGTATCACCTTGTTGTAAATATGACCAGTAAACAACCCCATTAAGTCTTTCACAGAACAAAAGTCAATGGCTTTAGTGCTTGATGAAAGATACAGAGATTCACGAAATCCTGAAGAGGAATTGATCTTTACAAGAAATGGAAACTGCATCTTCATAGCAAGGGTGGCAATGTAAGTGGGAGGGAACAATATAAAGTCAATTAATGTTTACGGTGCTTTTCACAGCATAGAAAGCATCTTTACAAGAAAATAACAACAACTACAGCACCAACAACAACAACAAACTAAATATAAAATCTCACTTTGCGTGAGAAAGAAAGTGTTACAATACTATATAGTTTATATTTTCTTTTGCAGTGCTCCAGAGAGGAATACGTCGATTGTTTCTGAGAGCCACGAAATACTGAGAGAAACAGAATAATGATGCATTCAAGACACGTCTGAGGTAGGCGTTTAGCGTAGACTGCTGGTGACTTGAACCGCAAACAGAGAGAAAACAAATGTTCCTCTAAGTATGACACGAGAATCAGGCACCTTCTGCTTACATTCCACTACTTCATCTTCCTCAGAAACTGTACCCTCCCTGAGCATTAACGTTAAACCCAGTGAGTCGGATGAAAGTGCGTTTGGGCACCGAAAACTACCATTAAATTTTTTAAACATGTCTGAATATACACATAAACTTTTAAAAATGTTAATATAATTAATATGTACACCATGATGACATCATCATCCACTCCCTGCTCCATATGGAGCATGAAGCTACCTCTGCTTTTGCGTTCCTAATGAGGAAACCCGAACGAAGCATTCACCAACTGTTGCAGTGGTGGTTCAAGAATATAGTCATTTTATATGCTGAGGTTGCCAGCCTCATAACTTACCCCAATTATCTGAAAATAATTTACAGTCTTCTTGCAAAGGAAAAAATTCCGAATAGTGTTGGGCCACTGATTTTAAGAGGCCGTGTTACAGGTGGTCGGCGTATTACTTTAATTATATAATCTCAATGTTATTCTGTATGTAGGTTACTAGGACTCGCGGTTTCCAGTACTATAGTCGAGTTTTCTTTCTGTCTAATATCAGAAGATCCTGTAATACTTGGTCTTGTCCTTATGTTGGAATCCTGTTTCTATTCGTTATCCTGGCTGTCAGAAATGTCTTTTTGGCGAGATGGAAATTCAGTGAAGTAGTCTAAAGGGACCGAAGACGCACCAACAGTGATAAATGCAGTCAGCGACCCATAGCTTGACTGCTAGCGTCAGGGTCAGCGAACCAGAGCTGACCAAGACCCTATTCCACCTCCAAGTTGTGGTCCTAGAAACAGGCTGCATCAATGCAGTCTGGCTGAGAGAGTAGGGATCGAAGTGAGAAGGCTAACCCGGTCCCAAAAAATGCCGTGCTGAAGTCGGATGTGTCTGCCGAAAGGCGCAATTATCACAGCTTCGCTGTAAACGGACACAACGCAACCAACGTCCTTTTCAAGAAGACGTAGTCTAAAAATGTTACAAATTATAATGGACATTTTCAACTACACATTCTTGTGGTATTGTTTGGAAAAGCTCCACCACAAGTTGTTTACCTTAGCAACTCCATGCCAATTCAACCACGAATTTGTGTCTGATTTCGGCATGTGTCTTTTTTCCCCCCCTACCCTCGTGTAGAAAAATTCTACATGACACCATAAGATACTTTCTTTACATGTCATATACCAATTTCATCTACGTGTCTTTAATGATCATATAAGGTATTGCTTCTTCCGGTTCGTCTGTCCTGTTTACAAACTCACTACTTCACAGATCTAACATTATAATCTCCTCCAAGATGTGATTTCCTTATAACTGTTTATCAAAGCAAAGTCCATCTGCCGGAAGTATTACATCACTGTCCGTGTCTTAATCTTCATCAAGATGGTCATTTCCGACATCCTAGTGAGATCTACCGTATATATTATTATGTCATGTTTGCGATCTCGCACCTCATCATGTGGTAACCTGGTAACGTGTAACTTCCCAGAAAAGACGTCGGAGTTAACAATAGGAGTGTCGTTCAGTGTAGTCTCTTACTTTGTCTGGAGCTAACGACAAGCGAAAAACCAATGTGACAAGTCCACCCCTTCGCTATTCGTCACCGATAGCAAAAGGATCACCAGGAGAAAGGGTTGGGTGAGAGGTGTGACAAGATGTGATATGAAAACCTTGAACGATGAAAGCGAAACAACAATAAGGAGCGGGTGAGAAAAAGACAAAAGGAAGAGCACAGGCGAGAAAATGAAGGAAGTCACAGAAAAATGTAACGATCGAAGATCTCACAAAAAGGAGAGAAAAAAGTGAAGATCTGGTAACGACTGATGTGCTCAACGCACAGGAAGAAGATGTAGACAGAGAGAAAGAGTGAAGGGAAGCTCGAGACAGAAAAACAACGCTATAAACTGACCATATAGCATGGGAAGAGATTGAGGACACAGCTGATTCAAGTAGCTAAAGACCGTAGGAAAAAGACATGATAGCCAAAGCCACTCTGCACGGAACACGATTATGATGATTGTTAACGATATCACAACCAGAGCAGTGTTTTGCCACTATGTTTCGAAAGTTGTACTGAACGTTCTTAGTTAACGGTAATTTTAAAGCATAAATCATTCTTCTCTTATTTTATATCTTATGGGAATTATAGAAATCTCTTCTCCTCCCTCCCCCACTCCTTTTTGCCTTCTTTTTAAAAAAATGTTAAAACAATGTTAAGAGTGCAAACGACAATAACAGTGATCTACACACAGCTTTATTTGCAAAATGTTACGAGCGGATCAAAGACTGTCATAGAAACGCAGAATAATAAACAGAATGGAAAAAGGAAAAAAAAAAAGGAGGCAAAACAAGATTGTAACTGGGGCAGCACTACAGCCCAATAGCTGCTACATAAATTATCGCACATGAAAAAAACAAACCAATAATTATCAGCGCCATATTCCGTACACATAAATTTCTCCTTCTGCGTTCTTTTTTTCTGACGTGTTTACAGAGCAAGGGACTATTATATATATATATATATATATATATATATATATATATATATATATATATATATATATATATATATATATATATGTATATATATATATATATATATATATATATATATATATATATATATATATATATATATATATATATATATTAGAAGCAATCAGACAGATGTACAGAGATAGCCTGGTAACAGATATTGGCTCAGTGGTTATGATAATGTATATATATTGTCATAAAATAAATTGCTCATGGCTTAGAGCCTTAGGGCCTCCACCCATGTAGATTTAGAATGACAGTAATAACATAAGGACGGCCCTTTTTTATATGTAGCTTTATTATAGATCAGACGTGGGTCAGGACAGAAAATACCGATAAGAGAGATAGAGAGATAGAGAGAGAGATCAAAAACACACGGAGAAAAGAACTGGATACAGAACTGAAAGGGAAGGAAAGACCTGGAACTGATGGAATAGAACAGGAGGACTCGGTATGAGTTTGGTGAAGGCATATGATTCTTGAGAAGGTGAAGGACGTTGATGATAATAAAAATTAATGTTATAACAGACCTTCTGAACGACCCAGAGTCCGCTGGGAGGACAACATTAGACAATCCCTAAAGGTTCGAGGACTAGACTGGAACCAGGCCAGAAGGAAGGCAAACGATAGAATAGTATGGCGCTCTCTCTGGCAAATCTCTACACCCCAGAGTAGAAGAGGAACGACTAAGTAAGGAATAACTCCCTCTTTGCGAATTATATCATGAGTCCAAATTTTTCATGTTACTCTGTTACGCTATACATGTGAAGATGACTCATTCACAAACCGACAAAACGGCTGCCGAATATGAATATACGAGTAAGTACATATATATATATATATATATATATATATATATATATATATATATATATATATATATATATATATATATATATATATATATATATATATATATATATAGATAGATCAGGCAATTCTGATTTGCATTATCTGATGTACTGTGTGTACAATTACGTTTAAGATCGTAATATACGATTAGCGTCGCCATTGTTTCAGACAGTACAAGCGCATTATAAATAATTAATACCCAAGCTGTGTGGGCATAGACGTGCAAGCATTAACGCTATCTCTGAAGGAAAAAAAGTTACCCAGAATAGCAATGAGCAGTTTAATGTAGTGAAAGATAATCACGTCCTCATAGACCTATTAATCTTAAGTGTTATCTCCTATCTTGAGTCAATTTTAACGATTATTTTGCAGTTTTGAAGAGCCTGACAGAGAGACAACCCATAACGACAAAATACATATAGAAACATTACCCAAGCATCATCTCGACCTATGCATACATAGATGGATCAGCAACAAACGCAACAAGAGATTGAGGTGGAGGAATCCTTCTTTGCTTAAGCACTGGTACACCAAAAAAACGTTGTCAGTGGCAACTGACAAATTCTCAAGTAACTTGAAAGCAGAGGCAGATGCCTTGAAAAAAGTTGTTTTCTTCACAGACGCAGTCAGTAGTTACAACGCTGAATAACCAAAATAATGCAGAACTTGATGATCTATGAGCAATGCTCCACAAACTATGTCAGCGATTCAAATGAGTTGTAATACAATGGATCCAATCTCACTGCAACATCCAAGACAATGAAGAGGTCGACAGATTGACAGAAGAAGGTGGAAAGCTACCTCAGCCTGATACAAGCAAAACTTTCGAAGAGACAAAGAGTTTTATCAGAAGCAGATACAGGAACAAAAGAGATGCAGAACATTCAGACCACCACAAAAATACAGCATACTACCAACTGTGCAGACGTGAACAAGTGGTAATCTTCATATGTCGCACGGGCGACAACAGATTGGGATATCATCTATTCAACAAGATAAAAATAGGAACTACCGGTGTAACAATGGCACTTATAAAATGACTGCTGAACATCTGCTTCAAAGATGCTTAACATATGAGCAACAGAGAAAACACATATGATCAGTTCCACTTCTGGAAAAACTCTATGGAGGTACAAATAGTCTCAAGCTGGCTACTGCTTTCTTTGAAAATATTAAAATAGACGTCAGAATGTACGAAGATGAAGAGGAGTTAATGTAATGTTGTAAATACATTTTTTAAAACAAGAAAGAGAGAAGAAACTGAAAAAAAGGAAGATAAAAGGGAGAAAGAAATACTGAAATGGCTGCTGCATATACGACAACTCACATTGCACTACGACAACTCACATTGCACTACGACAACTCACATTGCACTAAGGTAAAGGATCCTATTACATTCCCATTGAGACATATTTTGAATATGGTGTTAGGCCCTGTCGTGAATTATTCTAATCCCCATATATAAATTAAAACGTAAATGTAAAGCCTAACAAATAAATTTAATAAAAGGAAAGAAGAATGGTAAAGAACAGTGCTGTCACAATGACTGTACTCGAAATCCCCCTTGTTTTCTACTTCGTCGGCAAATTGTAACGCTTTCACGTTGATAGTAAAAGCCTACTGTGTCGCTGCACGCTTTCTTCAATGAAAAGTGTACTGTATTTCTTGGAAAAACCTTGAGATACGCAAGCTGATCAATGACCTAGATTTAATATTTCATTCATTCCATACACGGCGTAACTAAAAGACAGATGGACTAAAGGATAGAGAGAAGGGAGAGGCAGAAAGCAAGGACACATGCAACACTAAACACGCGTCGCGCGATACACAATTGCTGCCATCACGCGTGTAAGGCCACATGCACTAACTTTATTTCAAATCGACAGTGATAAAATTCACTACCCATACCAGAGTTAGGTTTTAAAATCCTGAAAAACGCTTATTGGGAATTATGACATTATACCGGTTTACGTTTGAAAACATGACAGTACCCAGACACCCTCAAGTTTGGAAGTGAGAAGGTAGTAACAGCACGACTATCCTAGAAGAAAATGCATATTGGCTCCATTAAATTAGTATATTTGGGTTCCTTAGGGTTTGCTGAAAAAGAATATGTAAAACGTTACGCAAATAGTCTAGGAATTACCAAGTTATGGCCAAAATAAAATAGTGGGGGTGCCTGACAGCATGAAATCATTTCTGCTCATAAAATTTTTTAATAACGTGTTTGAAAAAACATTACGTTACGGAAATAGCCTACCATGTTAACTCCTATTTGATTGGAGCGCAACAAATGTAAGACTAAACACGATTGGTCGGGCTATAAATACTATCTTGTGTTGTCAGGGGAAACGTGAAAAGGGGTATTTTTTTGAAAAGATGTGTAGACATGGTTTGATTGGGTAGAGCTGCGAATATACTCAATTCAGAGCGTCTGTTCCTTGCCACATCTTGTAATAAACCTACTAAGAAGCAGTGCGTTGAGCACCAGTGTATATTTTTTATAAAATAAAGCCTGGGACATCGGCAGATCGGCGTTGTGCTATATTCATTGCCAGTCAACGAAACTGTTTTATTATTTCCATGAATTGTGGTAAGCTTGAAATATTCAATATCTTTTAATGAAAATTGAATGTAAATTGATAATTTATGTCTGTATATATGTGTAGTTCAGTAGCGAACATGATGTAAAGCCTATAGTGCTCCAGCCTGAACAGAAGGTGTCGGAGGAAAGTAAAACTGCATGGAATGGCCAAACAGTACACTGACACCTAGATTATTGACTAGAAAGAAATAATGCTGGAATTGCAGAGGCGTAGTAACCATTAGGGAGGGAAATACTGGTATAAAGTATATCAGATGAAGCTGACAGTTGGCCTAACGCTCTGAACTCAATGTTTGTGATGTATTGTGCTCAGTGTAGAAATAGAGTATAAATTAGTTCTGACGTAGAAGGTACAACCTTCTTGTTTCAGGGACCGTGGTCTTAAAGTTATTGAGCAGCACCTGGTCAGAGCTTTGCTGAAGCCAGAGGCGGACAGCATACTCCTTGGTCCATATAGCAACCAGTGGGGTGGCTCCAGAACTCATTAAAGTAATCGAGCAGAGGAGTCTTTTACTGCAGTCATCACGAAAGATAAGAGAGTGTGGCCATGGAGCTCAACATTATGTACCCCCATCTTAAAATGACATTGTAAAATAAAATTAAGAGGGGAATTTAATTGTTTTAATACCAGGAACTGAGAACATCTCCAATACTAGTTCCAATAGAAACAAACTATTGAAGTCATGATGACAAATACCAACAGAGCTTGAACAAAACAAAACCAGTATTACCTCATATTACTACTACACAACTGACACACATAGGATACTATTAATAATATATGTCACTACAAGATTCATATTAATAAATTCTGTACATATAACTTGTAATTAAAATTGATTGTGATTCCTGGTTCCCTTTGTATTTGAATCAGGACACATATACATTCATGACAGCACTGAATACATATTGTTATTTGAAAAGTTATCAGTGACTCCTTTAAGATATCCTCGTAGAGTGTTTTATGTATGTGAGTGTCACAGTGTTGTCAAGTGTGGTGGAATAAATTAAATTGTTTATCTGTCTGTTGTTGTTATGACTTACACTTCATCATACACATACCCTAGACATATAACGTAGTCATCACACTATTCCAGAATAATTCTGACTGAGGTATACATATGTGGCAGCAAGTAAGGTTATCTATAATACACTACTCTTATTAGATATAGATACCTTCACAGCTGATCTCAGTCAGTACACTAAGTCCCCTATAAATATTTATAACATCCCACTTCACCACATATATTGGGGTCTCGCTCTCGGGATTTTGAATCTTTCCCTATTACAAATATTGGGGGTAATTCACTTCAGGGAATAATAAGAATTAAAAGGTATCCTTGGGTGAAAATAAATAAGGTTGAGCTCACAGTGCCTGTGTTGTCCTGAGTTAATTAGTCATAGATAAAATTGTTTAGTTACATATTTTAGACATTTATCTGTTAGACAATGGCCGACCTGGCAAAATTTCGATCTGCTGCTGTACAGACTGCGAAAGAGTTAGGAATGGACGGGCAAATTATGATTTCTTATGTCACTGCTGAATGTGACAAATATATTGAACGGGAAGAAAGAAGATTAGAAAAAGAGGCCGAAAGAAAAGTAGAGGCTGAGACTAAGAGGTTGCAGATTGAGGCTGAGGCTAAGAGGTTGCAGATTGAGGCTGACAAAGAGGCTAAGAAATTGGAGGCAGAAAGAAAAGACAAAAGATTGGCTGCAGAAAGAGAAGAGAAGAAATTAGCTGCAGAAAGGGAAGAGAAGAAATTAGCTGCAGAAAGGGAAGCAGAAAAGGAGGAGAAGAGATTACAAAGGGAACATGAGTTACGACTAAGGGAGTTTGAGTTTCAAGGCCATGCTCCTGAAAATGGTGCCAGTCCCTTTGCCTCTGATGCTACGGTTACTCAGGGAGCCTCAACCTCAGCTATGAATTTTCATTTAGATCATTTTGTTGAGAAAGACGATGATATAGAGAGCTATCTAAATAGGTATGAACTATTAGCTACCACATATGGGTTAGAGAGAGAAAGGTGGAGCTTAAAGTTATCTCAGGGACTTCGTGGGGCAGCTTATGAAGTTTTTGCAAAAATGAGCAGAAGTGATCAGGAAAATTATGACATGCTAAAGCAGGCTCTTTTGTTAAGATATGAAAAGAATGCAGAATTTTATAGGAAAAAATTTAGGAATGCTAAACTACTGTCAGGTGAAACCTATCACCAGTTCTCTGCACGAATAGAGACATACTTGGAGAAATGGACTTCTCTGGGGAAAACCCAAGATCTTAAGGAAATGGTCCTTATAGAGCAATTAAGAGAGTCCATGGCTCCAGACCTGAGAAAGTTTCTCATGGAACAAGGTGCAGAGAGGCTGAGTGAGTTGCTAAATGTTGCTGAAAGGTATCAAGCAGCTCAAGCAGAGGTAACAGGTAATAAAAAGAAACAAGTGGAAAATTTTAGGGCACCACAGGACTTTAATAAATTTGATCATAGAGATCAAAACAAAGGTAAGCACCAATTTGATAGGCCACGGTATGAAAATAAAAATAAATTCCCACAATTCGATGAAAGGAAATATGATGAAAGAAAATCTTTCAACCAAGGAAAAAGGTGGTGTAAAAATTGTAAGATGGACAATCATGACACTGACCGTTGCAGAAGGAAACCTGTGTATATGGCCACCCTTCAGGTCAGGTCGACCTCAAGACAGGAGGAGGATATTATGTTGGATACCACTCCAGAAGAGATGAGGAAGGCACAGGCTGGGGATAAAACACTCAAGCCTTGTTTCAGAAAATTGTCAACTTGTCATACAACTCCAGGCAAGGGAGATTTTTACATGAAAAACAAGTTGATGTATAGGAAGACTGGAGCTAGATCCAAAGGTCAGGGACAGCTGGTACTTCCTAAAAGATATAGGGCAGACTTAATAAGGAGCCTACATGTGAAACCAGATGGGGACCATGAGAAGATAGGTACCATCATTCAAAAGGTGGCTCACAATTATTATTGGCCCAAAGCAAGATGGGACATTGAGAATTTTGTAGAAAGGTGTAGCATAGCACATGAGGGAACACCCACAAGTGGGAACATTGATCAGGACCTGGACACGCCACGGGGCAAAATTAGGCCTGATAATAAAAAGAAAAATAGATTTGATAAAGTGGACCAAATGGAATGGGAAGCCCCTTTTCACGGACAAGCTTCACTTAACTGTTTTACAATGGCCACTATGCGGAGAGTGTAGCGAGATTTGGTAAACACTTGCTTGGTTGTAGCGCGACACGCCCACGCGACACCCACACACACCAGCGCAAGGTCAGCGCTGCGGTCTTTCTTTGAAGTTGGTAGACAGCGGAAATGTGACTTACGGTTAAAAGCCATACAGTATTACTGAAGAATGAGGAAATAGCTATATAGGAATGTATGGCCGACTTTAAAAGTTTGCATTTACTGGACATTAAATTATTCACTACAGGAGAACGCATGGTTGGAATAATATTAAATAAATATAACTCAACAAAGGAGATAGGCTAGGAATTATATCCAAAAGGATATTATTCAAATATAAATAGTTTTAAAGATAATTAATATTTTTCACCTTCATCACATCGGCTAAAAGTTAGCTAATAATCTTTAAAAATTTATTACACTAACAAGCCTCAACGGAATTGTATAAAACTTATATGTAATGAAAGCCCCATATGGGGAAAAGGAAATGATATATAGGAAGGAAGGAAGGAGATAAGTGTGTGAGTGACAGAAGAGAAAAAACGAGTACAGGAAAAGCACAGATTGTTTCAAATAGCTTCAAAACAGGAGATGAAACTAAAATCTTTTGGGGAATTTGGGAGCTGCTTTCTCGTACGCGCGAGAGACTGAAATATAAGGACAGAGCGGCGCATTGTAAATCACACACCAAATCCAGAAGCCAGAGTGAGAAACTGGAGGACAGCCTCTGCAAGAAAAGTTCTATTTTCACGCTGCATGCAGGGCAGATTAAGTTAAGCCAATACAGTCTCACCGTGAGCTTATTAATCCTAAGAGGGTATGTAAGTTTATTAAAAATATATGTATTACTAATATCATTTTATTTCAGATTTTATTTCTGATTGATTGTAGCAGATATAATAAAAAAAAGGGAATGACGCTAACCAGAGATAACCTTCACCGGCATTGTCAGGAAGCATAACCATTAATTGGTTAGCCAAATATATTATGGCTAATTCTTGCCTGGAAGCTTACGACATACCAGCAAGTACATAAGTGACTTGACATCCATAAGTGGAAGGCAAAGGTTATATCGTACCCATGTATCATAACATGTGATTTATTCATGTATATTGTTAATTCTGCACCTTATACATTATCTTATCATGCTATCTCTGTAATATACTACCATGATTCATTCATTTACATACAAACACTGAAGACATGGTCGCATCATGAACAGCAGAGGGTGGTGAGATTGTTAGAACAATGGCCACCTATTACTTCTTGTTCCAGGTTTTTATGATCAATGTTTATGATCATTCCTGATCGAGAAACTAAAGACTTGAAGAAGTTGATCCAGCTCACTGAAGCCTAGAGGTCAACC
Organism: Oreohelix idahoensis; assembly: GCA_024509875.1. NCBI lineage: Eukaryota > Metazoa > Mollusca > Gastropoda > Stylommatophora > Oreohelicidae > Oreohelix > Oreohelix idahoensis. Next base: position 559,884 of record JAMPIV010022055.1, read on the forward strand.
AAACTTCAACACCTTAGTCCCCCGTAGTTATAGGGCGGGCTGAAGGAAAGTCTTCCGTACTCCAGTGTGTCGGAGGAACCTCGAGCAGACGTGGATAAAGTTGAGTTTATATATTTCCATCCAACAAATCCTGTGAGCAGTTCTAAAACGACTTTCTAATGAATGAAAAACTAGATGGCAAGAGATAATGTGACAAACTTGTTTTATAAATTCAGTGGAAGAAAAATCAAAGACTTTTTTCTATTAGTTATTTTAATTTGTAACTGTAAATAATTATACATTTTACCATCTTCCAACACCCATTTATCATTACAAGAATATATAGATGTACATAATAAATTGGATAATTGTACTCATTTGACTTGTTAAATTTTTAACTGTTAAATTTTGAGTTACTTTTTCTAATTTAATTATAATATCACATAGGGTTACGATAGCGAAGTAGCATCTTATACTTCTGAAGCCTAAATCTATTGTCCAGCTCAGAGTATTCACAGCTGTAACTCACTTGTGATACCAGTGTACTTCTCGGGCACTGGAACTTCATACTTTCTGGAGAGAGATTCTACTTCTGCTCTACCACTACTATCATACTAGGAAAACCTTTCGCTACATTGGGGGCTCTTTCGCGGGATATTATTTTGTATCCTGGGCCACTATCTATGTATTCTTCTATCTTGAGCCACAAATAGTTTGTAAAAATAAATTTTTTTTTTTTTTTGGAAAAAATTCTAAAAACTTAGAATTTTTGTTTGTAATAGTAGTACCATTGAGTACGAAGTAAATAGGAAACGCTCACAAGGTTTTAAGGATTTGTCTTGTTCAAAGTAATTAATTGATTTTAATTAAGTTAGTTTGTTAGTGAAGATAAAATTATATACCCTCTGGTAAGTAAGCATCATGGCTGAATTGGTGAAGTTTAGAGCTGCGATTATGCAGGAAGGAAAAGACTTGGGTATGACAGGAGATGCTCTAATTCGATATATCACAACTGAAGTGGATAAATATTTAGATAGAGAGACCAAAAGAATGGAAGTTGAGGCTGAAGCTAAGAAATTAGAGGCAGAAAGAGAGACCAAAAGAATGGAAGTTGAGGCTGAAGCTAAGAAATTAGAGGCAGAAAGAGAGACTAAAAGAATGGAAGTTGAGACTGAAGCTAAGAAATTAGAAGCAGAGAGAGAAGCCAAAAGACTGGAAAGAGAAGAAAAGAGACTAATTTTGGAAGCTGAAGAAAGAAGGTTACAAAGAGCGCATGAGTTAAGTTTAAAGGAACTTGAACTCCAGGGAGCAGCTAGCAATCATGGTGCTAGCTCACCTCACTCTGAGAGTAGCTCCAACCATAGCGCGGCAAATGGAGCCATGAGTTTCCACCTGGATCCATTTATTGAAAAAGAGGACGCCATTGAGTCGTACCTGGATAGATATGAGAGACTGGCCTCTACCTATGGATTGGAAAAGGAAAAATGGAGCCTTAAGCTATCTCAGGGGTTGAGGGGAGTTTCATACGATGTTTATTTAAAACTCTCAAAAAGAAGACCAGGAAGATTATGAAATCTTAAAACAAGCTTTACTGGTCAGGTACGAAAAGAATTCTGAATCTTATAGAAAGAGATTCCGAACTGCTAAGCTACTTCCAGGAGAAAACTATCACCAGTTTTCTGCCAGATTGGAAACTTATCTGACAAAATGGATTAGCTTAGGAAAGTGTCAAGATATAAAAGAAATGGTCATGATGGAGCAACTGAGAGAATCCATGCCTCAAGAAATGAGAAAATTTCTTATGGAACAAGGAGCTGAGAGATTGGAAGATATTTTAACCATGGCTGAAAGATATCAAGCAGCTCAGTCAGAAGTATCAGGAAATAAGAAGAAGCAGGGTGAGAACTTCAAACCTTCACAAAACTTTACCAACTATGAACACAGGGACAATTCCAACAAGAAAACAAACACAGAACTGATTTATAAAGACAAAAACCCTCTAGGATCAGAAAAGAAACCTCCAAGAAAGGAAGGAAAGTGGTGTAAATCTTGCCAAATGAGTAACCACAATACTGCGGAATGCAGACGGAAAAACCCTCCTCATCACGCTGCATGCCTTACAACAGAGAACAAGGGAAGGAAGGACCTGGCAGATAGTCAGAATGACCTCCATCATCCCCCTGTCTGTGAGGAAGTGACCTTGAATGGCACCCAAGTACTGTGCTTATATGATACAGGCTTGGACTTTGACTCAGTAGTGTGCTCTTCTCTGGTGAGTCCGGAACAGATAACCACAGAAACAGTGGAAATCAGAGGACCAGTCAAGGGAGCAGGAACCATGACACTGCCCATAGCCCGAATCAACATAAGATCTCGCTATGTGGAAGGAGAGATCAAAGCAGCAGTGATGGACAACCCTATCTACCCATTAATACTGGGATGTAGATATGTCTTTTCTAGGAGAACCTATAAGACCCATAGTGATGGCAACAGTCCAGACCAGGGCAAGCTCTAAGAAAGAGGAGGACACTATCATCAATACTCATCCAGAAGAGATGAGAAAGGCTCAAACTGCTGACAGTACATTGAAGCCTTGCTTTGGCAAATTACCTAAAAGCCATAACCCTCCAGAGAAAGGAGACTTATATATGAAAAAAAAGGCCTACTATATAGAAAAGCTGGAACAGGACCAAAAGGACATGGACAGCTTGTAGTGCCAAAATCATACAGGGAGCAGGTTATGAAGCTAGGACATGCTATACCCTTCAGTGGACATATGGGAATAGGGGCCACTGGACAACGGATAGCCTGTCACTACTTTTGGCCAGGGATCACAGAGGACATAAAGAGGTATGTGAGATCCTGTCCAGAATGCCAAAGAGTAGCTCCTAAACATAGGACTGCACCAGCAACACTGGGAGAAATGCCCATCATGGGAACGCCCTTCGAACGTGTTGCCGTGGATATTGTTGGACCCCTCAGTAGGACCAAGAAGAGAAATGCATATATCTTAACCTTGGTCGATACTTGCTCTATGTGGGGAGAGGCAGTAGCAATGTCATCGATAGATTCGAAACATGTGGCAGAGGCACTGTTAACAATATTCACCCGATTAGGTTTCCCACATCAAATATTGACTGACAATGGTTCTCAGTTTAGGGGAAAGCTAACACAAGAAGTATTCAGGTTATTTCAAGCTAGACATTATCACTGTAGCCCGTACCACGCCCAAGGGAATGGTCAAGTAGAGCGGTTCAATGGCACGCTCATTTCAATCCTTAGAAAGTTGGCTAGTGAGAAACCTGAAACTTGGGACACATACTTACCCTCAGCACTATTTGCCTATAGGGAAGTCCCACATAACTCCACAGGATTGGCTCCAGCTACATTGTTGTTTGGACGACCAATCAAAGGTCCACTGGAAGCATTGTTGCGGACATGGACTGATGAAAAAGCAGAAGAAACCGTGACTTCTTCATACCAATACGTCAACGAGTTGACATCTCGATTGAAAACAAGTTGGAAACTGGCAAATGATAACTTGAGACAGGCCAGGAGGAAGCAGGCTGCTTACTACAATAAAACAGCAAAAGATAGGGAACTTGAGGTGGGAGAAAAGGTTCTGTTACTGTTGCCCAGCAGCAATAATAAATTGCAAATTGGATGGCAGGGACCCTACGTCATATTGGAAAAACTTTCCCGGACCAACTATAAGATTGACAAGAAAGGAAAGGAGAAGGTGTATCATGTCAACCTTCTTAAAAAGTATTATGACAGGGAAGCATCAGAAGTTGCCCATATCATGACCCTGGCCATTGCAACAGAAATGCAGGATGAACCAATTTCCTCCATGGAATACCCCCTATCAACTACGGAAAGCTATGCTCAGGTTAATGTGAGTGAACATTTAACTCTTGAGCAGAGGAAAAAGGTTCAGGAGGTGTTAGAAATCCATGCTGATGTACTCACAGATAAGCCGGGGTGTACTAATCTGTTAGAGTATGACATGACGATTACTGACCCTACACCAGTTTGTATGCGGACATACCCTATACCTTATGCTAAAGGACAGGCACTCAAGGATGAGATTGATTATCTCTTAAAAGAGAAAATTATTTCAAAGTCTGAATCTCCCTACAGCTCAAGTGTGGTGCTATTAAGGAAGCCTAGTGGTGAACACAGGTTATGCATTGATTATAGGAAACTAAATGCTATCACTGAATCTCAGGTAGACCCATTACCTGACACCAATCAGTTGTTTGCTACATTGAGTAAGGCTCGGTATTTTTCAAAAGTAGATCTAAGCAAGGGATACTACCAAATACCAGTGAAACCAGAAGTTAGGAAACTGTTAGCCTTTAGTACACCGGATGGACATTACGAGTTCAATGTACTCCCATTTGGTTTAAAGAATGCTCCAAGTATCTTCACCAGAATGATGAGGAAATTGTTGGAACCATTACAAAATCCTCATATCACCAACTTCATGGATGATATTCTGATTGCTACCACTACATTCGAGGAACACGTAGTAGCACTCTCCATGTTGTTAGGTAGATTAAGAGAAACGGGATTGACAGCACGCCCAACTAAGTGTCATATTGGATGTGAGACATTGGAATTTTTAGGTCACACTATCTCTACAGGGCAAATGTCTCCGGACCCAAAGAATGTAGAGAAAATGAGAAAAGCACCAAGACCACAAACTAAGAAGGATGTAAGATCCTTTGTGTCACTGTGCGGGTTTTATCAGAAATATATACCCCATTTTAACTCATTGTGCGCGCCATTAACCGACTTAACCAAAAAAGGTCAGCCGGATAAAATACAATGGACTGTGGAGTGTGAACAGGCTTATACAGAGTTGAAAAATAAGCTGACAAATAAACCTATCCTTGCCCTTCCCGATCTCACACAAGAATTCGTACTAAGAACGGATGCTAGCAATGTAGGCATCGGAGCAACATTACTACAGCGGGCAGACACACCGCCACATATGCTATTACCAGTAGCTTTTGCCAGTAGAAAGTTAAATACAGCTGAGAGAAATTATTCTACCGTTGAACGTGAATGCCTCGCTTTGGTCTGGTCGATCAACAAATTCGCCCCTTTTCTTTACGGGAAACACTTCATTGTGGAAAGTGATCACCAGCCTTTGATGTTTTTAGCAGTGTCTAAAAAATTAAATTCACGACTTTTAAGGTGGAGTTTACTGTTATCTCCATATTCGTTCAATGTGAGATACATACCAGGACGGGACAATCTTGGACCCGATTTTTTAAGTAGGCATCCTATCAAAGGAGATATAGAGAAACAGAAAATTAAGGAGGAACTGCAGCATGTGTTACCAAAAAGTTAACCGTGCAGGCACTGTTTTAAAGAAGAGGGCTCTGTAGCGAGATTTGGTAAACACTTGCTTGGTTGTAGCGCGACACGCCCACGCGACACCCACACACACCAGCGCAAGGTCAGCGCTGCGGTCTTTCTTTGAAGTTGGTAGACAGCGGAAATGTGACTTACGGTTAAAAGCCATACAGTATTACTGAAGAATGAGGAAATAGCTATATAGGAATGTATGGCCGACTTTAAAAGTTTGCATTTACTGGACATTAAATTATTCACTACAGGAGAACGCATGGTTGGAATAATATTAAATAAATATAACTCAACAAAGGAGATAGGCTAGGAATTATATCCAAAAGGATATTATTCAAATATAAATAGTTTTAAAGATAATTAATATTTTTCACCTTCATCACATCGGCTAAAAGTTAGCTAATAATCTTTAAAAATTTATTACACTAACAAGCCTCAACGGAATTGTATAAAACTTATATGTAATGAAAGCCCCATATGGGGAAAAGGAAATGATATATAGGAAGGAAGGAAGGAGATAAGTGTGTGAGTGACAGAAGAGAAAAACGAGTACAGGAAAAGCACAGATTGTTTCAAATAGCTTCAAAACAGGAGATGAAACTAAAATCTTTTGGGGAATTTGGGAGCTGCTTTCTCGTACGCGCGAGAGACTGAAATATAAGGACAGAGCGGCGCATTGTAAATCACACACCAAATCCAGAAGCCAGAGTGAGAAACTGGAGGACAGCCTCTGCAAGAAAAGTTCTATTTTCACGCTGCATGCAGGGCAGATTAAGTTAAGCCAATACAGTCTCACCGTGAGCTTATTAATCCTAAGAGGGTATGTAAGTTTATTAAAAATATATGTATTACTAATATCATTTTATTTCAGATTTTATTTCTGATTGATTGTAGCAGATATAATAAAAAAAGGGAATGACGCTAACCAGAGATAACCTTCACCGGCATTGTCAGGAAGCATAACCATTAATTGGTTAGCCAAATATATTATGGCTAATTCTTGCCTGGAAGCTTACGACATACCAGCAAGTACATAAGTGACTTGACATCCATAAGTGGAAGGCAAAGGTTATATCGTACCCATGTATCATAACATGTGATTTATTCATGTATATTGTTAATTCTGCACCTTATACATTATCTTATCATGCTATCTCTGTAATATACTACCATGATTCATTCATTTACATACAAACACTGAAGACATGGTCGCATCATGAACAGCAGAGGGTGGTGAGATTGTTAGAACAATGGCCACCTATTACTTCTTGTTCCAGGTTTTTATGATCAATGTTTATGATCATTCCTGATCGAGAAACTAAAGACTTGAAGAAGTTGATCCAGCTCACTGAAGCCTAGAGGTCAACCAAACTTCAACACCTTAGTCCCCCGTAGTTATAGGGCGGGCTGAAGGAAAGTCTTCCGTACTCCAGTGTGTCGGAGGAACCTCGAGCAGACGTGGATAAAGTTGAGTTTATATATTTCCATCCAACAAATCCTGTGAGCAGTTCTAAAACGACTTTCTAATGATGAAAACTAGATGGCAAGAGATAATGTGACAAACTTGTTTTATAAATTCAGTGGAAGATAAATCCAAGACTTTTTCTATTAGTTATTTTAATTTGTAACTGTAAATAATCATACATTTTACCATCTTCCAACACCCATTTATCATTACAAGAATATATAGATGTACATAATAAATTGGATAATTGTACTCATTTGACTTGTTAAATTTTTAACTGTTAAATTTTGAGTTACTTTTTCTAATTTAATTATAATATCACATAGGGTTACGATAGCGAAGTAGCATCTTATACTTCTGAAGCCTAAATCTATTGTCCAGCTCAGAGTATTCACAGCTGTAACTCACTTGTGATACCAGTGTACTTCTCGGGCACTGGAACTTCATACTTTCTGGAGAGAGATTCTACTTCTGCTCTACCACTACTATCATACTAGGAAAACCTTTCGCTTTTAAGTGGGGAGAAAGCCCCAAAAGAAAAATTGGTAGCGGTCGTTTTATGCATGATAATTCTGGGAAGAAAAATCATCACTATAGAGCTTCGAGTGGAAGAGACCATACCGGTGCATGGACAAATAGGTCCACAAAATTAAAGGTCCATATGTAGCTTTGTTAAGAACGTGGACTGATGAAAAGGCAGAGGAAAACATTACATCTTCATACCAATATGTGAATGAGCTGACCACTCGTTTAAAAACTGGCTGGAAACTTGCCAATGAAAATTTGAAACAAGCCAGGAAGAAACATGCTGCCTATTATAACAGGAAGGCGAAAGACAGAGATTTGGCTGTGGGAGAGAAGGTACTGCTTCTTCTCCCCGGGAGTCAGAATAAGTTACAGATTGGATGGCAAGGTCCATATACAGTTTTAGAGAAGGTGTCTAGAACAAATTATAAGATAGATAAGAAGGGGAAAGAAAAAATCTATCATGTGAATCTCCTGAAGAAATATTTGGAAAGAGAACATCAGGAAGAGACACACTTGTTGACCTTGTCCATCGCCATGGAGATGAAAAAGGAACCACTTTCATCATTTGAATATCCATTACACCCCTGTGAGACAGCAGCACAGGTGAAAATCAGTACACATTTAACGAAAACTCAGAAAGAGAGAGTGCAACAGGTTCTAAATAATCATGCAGAGGTGTTAACAGACCGACCAGGGCATACAAACCTATTGGAATATGATATGAAACTGATAGACCCCACACCTGTCTGTATGAAACCATATTCGATTCCGTTTGCTAAGGAGAAAGCTTTGAAGGAAGAGATAGACTATCTGTTGAAGAAAGGAATTATTTCGCACAGTGAATCTTCGTATAGTTCCGGTGTTGTACTCTTAAGGAAGCCCTCTGGAGAACATAGACTCTGTATAGATTACAGGAGACTGAATGCTATTACAGAAGGACAGGTGGATCCATTGCCGGATACAAATCAGCTGTTTGCCAGATTAAATAAAGCTAAATATTTCTCAAAAGTGGATCTGAGTAAAGGATACTATCAGATTCCAGTAAAGCCTGTGGTTAGACCATACCTAGCTTTTAGTACCTCAGAAGGACACTATGAGTTTAATAGATTGCCATTTGGATTGAAGAATGCGCCTAGTGTCTTCTCTAGAATGATGAGAAAATTATTGGACACTCTGAATAATCCATATATAACAAATTTCATGGATGATATCCTTATAGCAACAGAAACATTTGAGGAACACATTGACTCCCTGAATATGCTGTTTAATCGACTTAGGGAAGCAAATTTAACAGCCCGACCAACCAAATGTTGCGTTGGATGTAAAGAATTGGAATTTTTGGGACACACAGTTTATCAGGGAAACATGACCCCTGACCCAAAGAATTTAGAGAAACTAAAGAAAGCCCCGAGACCACAAACCAAGAAGGACGTGAGATCCTTTGTCTCATTATGTGGTTTCTACCAGAAGTATATCAAAAACTTTAATTCCATATGTGCACCGTTAACTGATTTGACACGTAAAGGACATCCAGATCGCATTACATGGACACCACAATGTGAAATGGCTTACCAAGAATTGAAGGAAAAGCTCACAAGTAAACCTATTTTGAAATTACCTGACTTAAGTCAAGAATTCATAGTAAGGACGGATGCCAGTAATATTGGGTTAGGTGCAACTCTACTACAGAAATCAGATGCATTGGATGGGGAATTAAGCCCAGTGGCATATGCTAGCAGAAAGTTGAATAAAGCTGAAATCAACTACTCAACTAGCGAAAAAGAATGTCTTGCAGTAATATGGGCAATAAAGAAATTCAATATGTATCTGTATGGGAAGGCATTTAAGTTGCAAACGGATCACAAACCTTTATCGTTTCTAGCCCAGGCTAGGCATGAGAACTCTAGGTTACTCCGATGGTCCTTACTTTTGGCTCCATATAATTTTAGCATTGAGTATATATCTGGAAAAACAAATTTGGGAGCGGATTTTTTTTAAGCCGCCATCCGTGTGATGAGAATCACCGTAAACCCCAGAAATAATAATAAATTTCTCTATGTGTATATAGAATAAAGGACTGACATATAATGTCTGTTTTTAAGAGGGGAGATGTCGTGAATTATTCTAATCCCCATATATAAATTAAAACGTAAATGTAAAGCCTAACAAATAAATTTAATAAAAGGAAAGAAGAATGGTAAAGAACAGTGCTGTCACAATGACTGTACTCGAAATCCCCCTTGTTTTCTACTTCGTCGGCAAATTGTAACGCTTTCACGTTGATAGTAAAAGCCTACTGTGTCGCTGCACGCTTTCTTCAATGAAACGTGTACTGTATTTCTTGGAAAAACCTTGAGATACGCAAGCTGATCAATGACCTAGATTTAATATTTCATTCATTCCATACACGGCGTAACTAAAAGACAGATGGACTAAAGGATAGAGAGAAGGGAGAGGCAGAAAGCAAGGACACATGCAACACTAAACACGCGTCGCGCGATACACAATTGCTGCCATCACGCGTGTAAGGCCACATGCACTAACTTTATTTCAAATCGACAGTGATAAAATTCACTACCCATACCAGAGTTAGGTTTTAAAATCCTGAAAAACGCTTATTGGGAATTATGACATTATACCGGTTTACGTTTGAAAACATAACAGTACCCAGACACCCTCAAGTTTGGAAGGGAGAAGGTAGTAACAGCACGACTATCCTAGAAGAAAATGCATATTGGCTCCATTAAATTCGTATATTTGGGTTCCTTAGGGTTTGCTGACAAAGAATATGTAAAACGTTACGCAAATAGTCTAGGAATTACCAAGTTATGGCCAAAATAAAATAGTGGGGTTGCCTGACAGCATGAAATCATTTCTGCTCATAAAATTTTTTAATAACGTGTTTGAAAAAACATTACGTTACGGAAATAGCCTACCATGTTAACTCCTATTTGATTGGAGCGCAACAAATGTAAGACTAAACACGATTGGTCGGGCTATAAATACTATCTTGTGTTGTCAGGGGAAACGTGAAAAGGGGTATTTTTTTGAAAAGATGTGTAGACATGGTTTGATTGGGTAGAGCTGCGAATATACTCAATTCAGAGCGTCTGTTCCTTGCCACATCTTGTAATAAACCTACTAAGAAGCAGTGCGTTGAGCACCAGTGTATATTTTTTATAAAATAAAGCCTGGGACATCGGCAGATCGGAGTTGTGCTATATTCATTGCCAGTCAACGAAACTGTTTATTATTTCCATGAATTGTGGTAAGCTTGAAATATTCAATATCTTTTAATGAAAGTTGAATGTAAATTGATAATTTATGTCTGTATATATGTGTAGTTCAGTAGCGAACATGATGTAAAGCCTATAGTGCTCCAGCCTGAACAGAAGGTGTCGGAGGAAAGTAAAACTGCATGGAATGGCCAAACAGTACACTGACACCTAGATTATTGACTAGAAAGAAATAATGCTGGAATTGCAGAGGCGTAGTAACCATTAGGGAGGGAAATACTGGTATAAAGTATTTCAGATGAAGCTGGCAGTTGGCCTAACGCTCTGAACTCAATGTTTGTGATGTATTGTGCTCAGTGTAGAAATAGAGTGTAAATTAGTTCTGACGTAGAAGGTACAAACTTTTTGTTTCAGGGACCGTGGTCTTAAAGTTATTGAGCAGCACCTGGTCAGAGCTTTGCTGAAGCCAGAGGCGGACAGCATACTCCTTGGTCCATATAGCAACCAGTGGGGTGGCTCCAGAACTCATTAAAGTAATCGAGCAGAGGAGTCTTTTACTGCAGTCATCACGAAAGATAAGAGAGTGTGGCCATGGAGCTCAACATTATGTACCCCCATCTTAAAATGACATTGTAAAATAAAATTAAGAGGGGAATTTAATTGTTTTAATACCAGGAACTGAGAACATCTCCAATACTAGTTCCAATAGAAACAAACTATTGAAGTCATGATGACAAATACCAACAGAGCTTGAACAAAACAAAACCAGTATTACCTCATATTACTACTACACAACTGACACACATAGGATACTATTAATAATATATGTCACTACAAGATTAATATTAATAAATTCTGTACATATAACTTGTAATTAAAATTGATTGTGATTCCTGGTTCCCTTTGTATTTGAATCAGGACACATATACATTCATGACAGCACTGAATACATATTGTTATTTGAAAAGTTATCAGTGACTCCTTTAAGATATCCTCGTAGAGTGTTTTATGTATGTGAGTGTCACAGTGTTGTCAAGTGTGGTGGAATAAATTAAATTGTTTATCTGTCTGTTGTTGTTATGACTTACACTTCATCATACACATACCCTAGACATATAACGTAGTCATCACACTATTCCAGAATAATTCTGACTGAGGTATACATATGTGGCAGCAAGTAAGGTTTTCTATAATAATAATAATAATAATAATAATAGCCCCTTCAGTCATAACTGACTATGGGAATGCGCCCCTGAGGTGGCAGCCCTCAGCTGCTTATTTTCCTGGTGCTCCTTTCGACGTTTTCTCCTCACCTCTGCTTCTTGTGTGAGCCTCTCTTCGCCCAATCTGAGGTGGTGCCGTAAATAGCATCGCCACTTAGTGCGATCAGCAGCTTCATCCTCCCATGTTGCTGGATCCATGTCCAGTGCCCTCATATCTCTCTTGCACACATCTTTGAACCTCAGCTGTGGTCGCCCAACTGTTCTCTTGCCATCTGCTAATTGTCCGTAGAAGATATCTTTTGGGATGCGACCATCTTCCATGCGGCGAACATGGCCAAGCCAGCGAAGTCTGCGCTGTCTAAGCAGCGTATACATACTTAGTGTCCTCTCCAGGGCGCGAGCTTGGGCACAGTTATATGGAGATCAAGCTGTTGCCCAAGCAGCATGTTCCCCCTCTCCACACAGCCGGTAGATCCAAAGGAACGGCAGTAGCCGATACAGTTTGGTACCAGCCATGTCGCAGGAGTTGCCAGAATAATGTCGAATCGACATTAGACTGCCTTAGGGACTCCGACTCCGGATTTATCCTCAGGGTTTACTCCCGAAGCCAATTCCACAAATGGATATTCCCGCAAGGCAGCGGTGGTTTGAATTCAGAGTTCCTTCTCTTAGATAAGCTACCAACCAAGGATCACGAGCCCTATCTGCCCGAAGCTGCTGGTTTTAAGGCGCCAGTCGCTCGCCTTTGCCCCTTCTCTCGTCAGTGGAAACAGTTCCGCCGGGCTCAAATTGAGCCACACGTGAAGGCCGGGAGCTGGACTTGGTTGTCAGAGGCTGTTTGAGAGGCTGTTGTATCTATAATACACTACTCTTATTTGTTATAGATACCTTCACAGCTGATCTCAGTCAGTACACTAAGTCCCCTATAAATATTTATGACATCCCACTTCACCACAGGCCCATATTTTATTGACCATACATCACACTAGGGGTGACGTGGTCATCATCACGCCGGCCGCCTTAACCTTCCCAGAGTTGCTCTGGTACCCAATTCATGAGGCAAGGTCGACCCCGAAGCTGTTTGCGGTCTTAAATATCCCACCTCAACTGGGGATAGAACCAAGACCTTCGAGCTCTTAATGCACTAGCTGCACATTAAAGAATGCATTCATACAAAAAACTGTCCCGTGCAGTCACTGGGGGTGTGTGATAAGACAAAGAAGAGATAATACTACTTCTCCCTCTGTCATATCTATGCCCTGAAAACAATAGATAAACATCGGAAGTGGCACCATTTTGTTAAGTAACCTACCACTAGAGCGAAATGGAATATAGAACAGACATCAGAACCATAGTAAATGGGACTGGTAACCTCGCCACAGACAAATTGCCACATAAAATACTGCTGCAAGAGCAAGTAAATACGTGTTGCTGGCTTCCTGCAAGTTCAGTTTTAGTGGTGGCTTCGTGTTCCGTAAGGAGCGCAAAAGAAAGTGATGGATCAATAATTATAAATATCTGATAATATTGATAATATTATGTTTAGGACAGGGTTTCTTAACCTATAGTCCACGGACGCCTTTGGGGTCCATGAGTGGGTCTCATGGAGTCTGTGAACATAACCTAAAATTTAAAATATGCTTTCATGTACATTTTTTCCCAAGAACGGGTTCAAAGCCTTCATCGGACAATCAAAGGGGTCCATGGTCTTCATGAGACAATCAAAGGGTTCAATGACTTTCATGAGAGAATCAAAGGGGTCAATGACTTTCATCAGACAAAGAGGTCCGTCACTTTACATCAGACAATCAAAGAGGTCCGTCACTTTCATCAGACAATCAAAGGGTCCATGGCACAAACAAAGGTTAAGACACCTTGGTTTACGACAAACATCCATTACTTGTCAGTACTAATCAACACATCAATATTTTTTTTTTTATAAAGTCTGAAAAGTAAATGGTGATAAATAAATATATAACCACTATATGCTCTAACCCATACACTCATCTTGAGTTACGCGGGGATAAATACAATTAAATCAAGTTAGCTGGAGATCCCATTACAAAGAAACTGCGAAGACAGAAGGAAATATGAAATGCAAAAGAACTGAGTAATAAAGTCAGACAGCACAAGTGTTTTTCGAGAATTATAAGAATCTTGGTAGATATTGTATAGCAGGCGCTTCTAGGAGCTGATATTATTGTCGTGAAGTGACGTCTGCATCACAACACGAATTCTGCATAACTCTGACCCCATCGCGCGCCATACATTGTAAGAACTGCAAAATACACAGACCAATCAGAACGCTCCGTTATGCCGTGTTTACTACAGCCTTGGATAAATAAAATGGAAGTCCAAATATGTGCAAACAAGTATCGAAGGACAATTAACTACAGCATTATGAAAGAAGTACCACCTGGAAGAGGCTACCAAAACGATATTAGGGATGTTGCTCTACCCGTAAGTACTAATACTTTTACAAATACTGATATAGGACGGGAGAGATCTCTAGTTGAATGCATCGAAGCCTCAGGTTAGTCCATTATTTAGCTGTGTAGCGTACGCATAAAATAAAATGCATTTAGGAATGAAAAAGGTTGTTTACTAGAAATATGTAGAATAATATAGGGCGTATTTTAAACTTTAGATGAATAAAATCGCTCCAGGAATAACTTAGAAAAAGTAAAATCTTAGTTTTCCTGATTTGCACAATAGGCAAAATTTACCAATATTTTCTGAACACAAAACACATTCGTTGGGGAACTACCTCGGACGCTCGAGGCCACACTATTTATATCGCGTGTCTAACAGAATCAGGTCAGTCACAATATTTGAAAGCGACAACGAGCGGCAAAAGAAAGCAAGTGTTAGTGGAAGAGATTTCCCTTCTGTACTGGAAAGGAGACCTTAAACGACCATTAACAGCTCGTCTGTGTGTTTGTGCCTGAGGGTAAGAACGAATCTATATGTATAAATATATATATATATATATATATATATATATATATATATATATATATATATATATATATATATATATATATATATATATATATATAATTATGTGTATTTCTAGTGATTAATCCACCTGTACGATAGGAAGTGTGTAGATGTGTTAGAAATTACAGTGTGTTGCTGGTGAACTTACAGGCTTGTGTGTAATTCTGGAGGCAAAGCCAGCTTTGAGAAATAATCATAATAATTGAGAATGATAGCCAAAGTGTGTAAGTTTGAAAATGTATTTAAAGAAGTATTTCTTAATGGAATGACACACACACCAGGAACATAAGAAAGGATGAAAGTAATTGGATTACTGTATAGTTTGATATATTACTTAGTATTTTTATTTACGACCAAATTATTGTAGGGAGGCGGATCATGGGAAAAGGATTATAAATAAGGATGTAGAGGAAATTTATGATCACAGTGAAATGAATTGATTGTTGCTACTATATTATATCTTGTGCATCTGTACAATCCTTGTTGGTGAATTTAATTAAATAATTACCCCTAGCAGAGTTAATAACAATAATAATTACCATATTAACAGAGGAGGATCTGGAGAGGTAGCAAATAAGGACTCAGAGTACTACATTACCATCATCTCTGGGAAATTATACAGCTTGACCCTACCTTTGTTGTCTATACACCCTTACTCTTTTCAGAGAAGGGGTATTACTGATAAGATCAGACTCTTATCTGGCACTATCCTGGTATCATCTGATACTCCTTTATGTCCAGGATATCTCATCAAATTCAATAACCATCTACCCTCTCGCGACAATTATGCCAAACGTTTGCCGAACCAGGAGCTAAGAATCGTCAATCAAGAAACCTAAAACGCCAGACTTAAAATCACTTGCAGAGGCTGGTTGCATTATTTTACATACATAAACAAAAACTGGTGACGAAAAAACATTATACATTAAGCTAATTATTGTTAATGGCTGAAAGTGTTTTCCTGTTGTTTTATTCTAAACACAGTTAAAAATAAATTCAGGTTTTGTGGGAGGTATCGAATTTAAATAATGCGTCATCGTGGTACTTAAAAAAAAAAAATAATAATAATTTAGGTTTGCTTTTTCCACCTGAAAGGTTCATGTCATCAGATTTGTTAATATGAAGTTTTATAAGGATCTAATTTCGTTTATGTGGCGACATCGATCATGTGATTACACGTCAAATTTATCTTCCTTTCTACAACTTATAAGGTGAAGTATCGTAGAAAGGATTATTACTGGCATCTGATCTTGTCAAGGGAGTTATGCCTGATGCATGATCCTGTGTTTCTAAGCTGTATGTGCCTCAACTCTCCAGCCATTTTCTTATATGCTGTTCAGGGCGTGAATGTGGAATCGGCCAAACAATTTTCCGACTTCGATTCCGGAAATTTTAGAAGTCCGACTCCGACTACAGTTTTTTTTTAAACTAGTGATATGGCATACAATTATGCATTTATATGGAGTTATATGAAATAAGTATTGTATGTGTGTGAATAAAAGAATACGTGGCTTTCGTAGACTACATTTTAAACTACTCTTTCATTCATACAGTAATACAAAATAACAGATCATCAACACATGCACACAAATGACTACTCCGCCGAACACCATGAGGCAAAAGTTTCATTTTAACAATGACGGAAAAATTGACTGTGTATATATTTTATTTTCATTTCTTGTGTGCTTTTTTAAAATGTGCTAACAAATTTTCAATTGTGATAAAAAACTTTATTTATGTTCAGAAGCAACTGAAATGTTCCTACATTATGTAAAAATGGATGTTATTTAACGCGAAAATGGTTTTAGGAGTTCTACTATTTTAAAATTTTATTTCAAATTTTTGAAGCACCCCCTCTCTTGCATTGACTAAACGTTGATTTGCCTTGACTTAGGGCTCGTCATTGACTAAACGTTGATTTGCCTTGACGTTAGTCTTGCATTGACTAAACGTTGATTTGCCTTGACTTAGGTCTCGTCATTAAGTAAACGTTGATTTGCCTTGACTTAACTCTCGTCATTGACTAAAAGTTGATTTGCCTTGACTTAACTCTCGTCAAATTCGGAGTAGGAGTCGGGACATTTTTTTACCGACTCCGACTGCACTAGAAATGACTGACTCCACGACTTAGAATGCACAGTCTTGTTTCAGGGTCGGATATCTTTGTTCTCCAACCATTTACTTATATGCTGTTCAGGACCGGATATGTGTTCTTCAACAATTTACTTATATGATCTTCAGGACCGGATATTAGTGTTCTTCAACAATTTACTTATATGATCTTCAGGACCGGATATTAGTGTTCTTCAACAATTTACTTCTCTTGGGTCAAAATGTCTATCATCTTGTAGACAACTTTCACTTGCTTGATCATTCACTTGTAGGATTGTTTATTATTATTCCTATAAGTTTATACAAACACTATATTAGTTTAGTCATCACAAACTGAAGCTTTTTTAGTTTTTGTTGAATATGGATAAGCTGCACAGTTGCTCTATGCAACTTAACTGAGTCACTGGAGATGGCTCCCTTAGATGCTGGATATAAGATTCATCTGAACTCGTTCCAGTAGTCACACACGTAATGACGGGCCTGCTATCACCAACTGGCACTGCATACGTTGCAACTTTTGTAAGAGCAGCCTCTTCTGATTTTGAGACTTGTGTTAAAGGATTAAACCTGCAATGAATTCAAACGCAATCCCTGTATTTTCTATCCATACCCCTCTTATGACACAGATGGGGACGATAGAAAGTTTCAGATAAGCGTACAAGCAGATGCACCAGGTATAGTGTAGTTATCAACAATCATTTCAATTCAAAGTGATCACAATTTACTTCTACCTTCTGAATTATAAGTATTTTCCCATGATTCGCCTCCTTACAATAATTTGGTTGTGAGTAAAACTATTAAATAATATGTCAAACGATACTGTGACTCAATCCCTTTCATCCTTCTTTATTTTCCTGATAGGTGTCTCAATCTATTCAAGAAATACTTCTTTAAATACCTTTCCCAACTTACAGACTCAATTAGCCATCTTTCTCAATATAATAAATATCTCCGAAAGCGGGCTCTGCCTCTAGAAGTACACATGAGCCTGTAAGTTTCATTAGAAGACACAGTCCATTCCTAACACATCTTATACACATCGTATTGCACAGTTGGATTAATCAATAAAATTACACACAATTATATACATTTATATATAAATAGATTCGTTCTTACCCTCAGGTACACACACAGACTAGCCCTCAATGGGTGATTAAGGTCTGCTTAACAAGTACAGAAGGCAAACGCTGGCATTAATATATGCTCTGCTTTCCCCGCTTTCTGTGTTTTTTTAAATCGTGACTGACCGGAGTTTGTTAGGCAAGTCTATTTATAGTCTGACCTAGGCCGTACGAGATGGAATACCCCTAAGAATGCAATAACTATCCTAAAATGTGGGTACCGTTTGGTTTTTTGTACAATGTAGGAAAACTACTTTTTTAAATTATCTCCATTATTCCTGATGCGATTTTAGTCAATTAAAGTTTATCTTATACTCCGAATTAAGCTTTACATATCTATATAATAATCTTTTTGGTTACTACTTGCATTTTCTGTTATGCATAGTTTAAACAGCAAAACTTAGGCTAACCTGAAGCTTCGAATGCCTTTAACCTAAGATTTCTCCCGTTCTATAATATTATTAGTAAAAGTATTACTACTTACGGGTAGAGTAACACCCCTAATATTGTTTTGTTAACCTCTGCCAAGTGGTACTTCTTCTATAATGCTTTAGCAAAATTCCGAAGTTAATCATGTTACACAAAATAAGGTCTGGCCATCTTTATTTTCCCAGCAGTTGTAAACACAGGACCAAAAAAGCGTTTTCATTGGGCGGTGTCATATCTTGTTAACTATGTATGGCGCGCCGTTAAGACCAGAGTTATTAGAATTCGTGATGTGAAACAGACGTCATTTCACGACATAGCCTCCCAATTCAAAAGAGCAAACCCGCTGTTGGAGCTTCTTGTCTGGATTCATAATCACGACATTCTTCCAATCTTGGATTTACTCTGTCTTACTATTCTCCTGGTTTCCTTCAGGTGGGTGACTTCAAGTAGGCACTACTCAAGAAATTTGCCTCAACATTCTGAGATCCATGGATAATACCGCTGCTGCCTGTCAAATTGCTGATTATCAATTAATGTTCACCATTACACTTCTCTGAGTTTATTCAATGACATGTCCAGAGGTGTTAGATGTTCCTCAAGGTTCCAATGGTTATGAGGATGTCATCTATAAAATTGGTGATAGCTGAGTTTTATAAGGGATCCAGTAATTTCCTCATCATCACGGATAAAACACTCGGAGTATTTTCCAACCCAAAAAGCAGCATATGGAACTCATAGTGCCCCTCCGAAGTGATCACAGCCAGCAATGGTCTGAGCTCAGGTTTGACGGAATCTGGTAATACCCTTATCTAGATTCACTAGTGACTCTGTTACTGTAGTTATTTCCCAAATCCAGGCAGAGCCTATGTTCACTAGAGGGTTCTCTGCTAAACCTCACTGTAGCGATAATATGATTCATATGGGGAAATGAATTTCCTGCACCAAGAAATCAATTTTCCCTTTTGCATGGCAATATAATATTCTCAGTCCATGTCCGTGTGAAAACTTCCAATGGACCATGTAGGGCCGGCCAACTACCACTGTTACCGGTGCCCTCAAAATGCTAATTTAATAGCCGTATGTCGAAGAGAGCTGAACATTAGGCCAATTGCCCACTCTCCCACTTCCAATTTTTCTGGGGTTATCGCTCAGTTTCGTTTTCAAATTTGGCTGACAAACCATTCTTTTTTAAATCCAGTTTCACGAATTTTGAACACACTTGTGTCGGCGCGGGATGGGTTGTTTCCCCTCTCGGCACGAGACGAAGAGTTGCCATGGTAACTGGTTTATTGGAAGACTGGGTGTGAGAAAGGGCAGTCCTATTCACGATGTCTATCTTGTTATTTTCATTTTCAGGCCTATGTTCGCTACACTGCTTTTCTAGGTCCTGTTGCTTGTCTCCACGTATGGAGTTTACCTTGCTGGATTGGGCACAGGTGGTCACATACTGAAATATGTCTTCAGCAATACCGGCCAATAGTAATTTACAGATTTCCGTTGACAGGTGGTACCAATTTTCATATGTCCACCATCTGGTACAACATGTGTTATTTCCATAACTTTGTTCCTATAACTCAATGGCAGTACTAACTGTCCATAAACATTTTGTCCTGCTCCAGCTTTTCTGTAAAGCAAACCATCCTTCAAATAAAACTGTCCTTTCTTAGGGGGGGTTATGGCTGTCTGGCAATTTGCCAAAGCAAGGTTTTAATGTTTTATCTTTTACTTGGGCCTTTCTCATCTTTTTCTGATGAATAATTATTGGTGTTCCCTCCTCCTTCCTGGGACTTGACCTGGTCTGGAGAGTTGGTATGACCGCAGGTTTTATTGGGTTCCCTACGAAAACATATCTTCTTCCTACCACATTCCAGTGTATCGTGGTTGTTAATTTTGCAAATTTTGCACCACTTATTCCCCTGTCTGTAGGGTTTATTATCTTGTACCTGAGGGTTCCTGTTTTTATGATCAAATCTAGGTTTGTCATAGTCTTGTTTGTATTTGTGTTGGTCCCTATTATCATACTCATCTTGGTTTGGGGTTAGCCTACTATTTTCTACTTGTTTCCTCTTAACTCCAGCTATTTCTTTCTGGGCTGCTTGATATCTCTCAGCAACTGTTAAAATCTCCCCCAATCTCTATGCACCTTGTTCCATAAGAAATTTTCTCATGTCTGGAGGCATAGACTCTCTCACTTGTTCCATCATGACCATTTGTTTTAGGTCATGACACTTTCCAAGAGTAGTCCACTTCTCCAAGTAGGTTTCTAATCTTGCAGAGAATTGGTGGTACGTTTCTCCAGAAAGTAGCTTGGCAGTTCTAAATTTCTTCCTCTAAAATTCTGATTTTTTTTCATAGCAAACCAGCAATGCCTGTTTCAAGATTTCAAAATCTTCTTGTTCCTCTCTCCCAAGTTTTGTAAAAACTTCATAAGAAGCTCCTCTCAGCCCTTGTGATAACTTAAGGCTCCATTTCTCTTTCTCTAGGCCATAGTTAGTAGCTAATCTCTCGTATCTACTGAGATAAGACTCAATATCATCTTTTTTCTCCACAAATGGATCCAAATGGAAGTTCATGGCACCATTAGAGGCCCCTTGACTTGCACTAATGTCAGAGGTAGTTGGGCTACTTCCATTTCCGGTACCATGTCCTTGAATTTCAAGCTCTTTCAGCCTCAATTTATGTTCCCTTTGTAACCTCTTTTCCTCTTTCTCAGCCTCCCGTTCAGCAACCTGTCTTCTTTCCTCAGCCTCTATTTGCCTAGCTTCCCTATCAGATTCTAGCTTCCTAGCCTCCCTATCAGTTTCTAGATTCCCTATCAGCCTCTATCTGTTTACCCTCCCTATCAGCCTCTAATTGTAATCTTTTAGCTTCCTTATCAGCTTCTATCTGTTTAGCCTCCCTATCAGCCTCTAATTGTAATCTTTTAACTTCCTTATCAGCTTCTATTTGTAATCTCCTTTCAGTTTCCACTTTCTTATCTTCTCTTTCTATATACTTATCACATTCAGTAGTGACACATTGAACAAGAGCCTCCCTACTTAATCCAAACTCTTTTGCCGCCTGCACTGTAGCAGACCTAAACTTTGCCAAGTCTGCCATACTAATAGTTGCAGACACTCAATCTCTACTATCAACAGACCAAACACACAACTAATTAATACAAGGCTAATTAATATAAGACCACTGTCAGCTTATCCAGTCACCGAAATTTTATTTTGTACTCAATGGTACTTCAATATGCTCGGTGTGAGCAGCCCTGAGCCCATGTCGGTGGGGAATCGGCGGCTGGTGCAGACGGATGCCTTCACGTGCCTGGGATGCGTGGTGACACCAGACGGCGGGGCGGGCGGGGACATCGGCATCAGAATGGGTAAGGCAATGGCTGCCTTTTTGGCCTAAACAACATCTGGAAGTCCTCTCAATACAGCACAAGCACAAAGTTAAGATTATATCAGAGCTGTGTGCTTTCTGTTCTTCTCTATGGTGCGGAATGCTGGAGAGTTACAGAGAAGGAAATGTCGAAATTGTCCTCTTTTCACACAACATGCCTAAGAAAAATTCACCGAATCTTTTGGCCGAATACCATCACCGGCCAAGATCTGCTTACTCGGAGCAAACAAGAGGACATGCACACCATCATGGCTGGCGGACGCTGGGGCTGCGTTGGCCATGTCCTCGGGGGGGGGGGGGGGGGGGGGCGATGCAATCACAGGGGCAGCTATGCTTTGGACCCCTGGGGGAAGGCGAAGGGGAGGCTTACCGGAAACGGCCTGGCGGAGGACTGTGGAGGCTGAGATGCAGAGAATGAACCAGAATTGGGACACTGTCCGAAGGATGGCCACTGACCGAGCAAAGTAGAATCAATTTGTTGTTGCCCTTCAAGACGCCACTGCGCGTGATGGCCACTGACTGCTTTGACGGTCGTCGGCTAAGGATCAAAGAAGAAGAAGAGAATGCTTTATTTAACTTAAGTTTTTTTCTAACTTTTAATTTATTTTTAATTTTTACTCCTACTGTTAACTCAGAGGATGTAAATAACTATTAAAAGACTGAATGTCAAAAAGAAAAGACCCCAGGGTAGTAAATAAATCCCGGACTGAGACAACAGATGTCGCGAGAGGTTTGAGATGTTATAAAGAATACAATATCCTGGACATAAAGGTGTATCAGACGATACCAGGATAGTGCCAGATAAGAGTCTGGTCTTATCAGTAATACCCCCTTCTCTGAAGAGAGTAAGGATGTATAGACACAAAGGTAGGATCAAGCTATGTAAGTTCCCAAAGAAGATGGTGATGTAGTACTCTGAGTTCCTAACTGCTACCTCTCCTGATCCGCCTCTTTGATTATGGTATTTAATATGATTCTGATTCTGCTAGGGGTAATTTATATAAATATATTCTTACTTACTTAGTCGTTCCCCTTCTACCGTGAGGTGTAGAGGTTTGGAAGAGAGAGCGCCAGACTATTCTATCAGCTGTCTTCCTCCTGACCTGGTTCCATTCCAGTCATCGGTCCTTCAAAGATTGTCTAATGTTGTCCTCCCAGCGGACTCTCGGTAGTCCTGGGGATCTGGATCCCTGGCTCTTTGTTTCCCATGCTTGTCGTGGTAGTCGATCGTCTCCCATTCTGCAGACATGGCCAAACCATCTTAGTTGGGACTGTTCTACTTGGGTCTGCAGCGGGTGCCATTTTAGGCCTTGACGTATCGTCTGGTAGCGGACCATGTCTCTTCTTGTTACTTCAACCACCTTCCTCAGATACCTCATTTCTGAGGTTTGGATCTGGCTTTTGTGGGTTGTAGTCATTGCCCATGACTCGCATCCATTTGTCAATACTGGGACATAGGTGGAGCGGTATAAAGCCATCTTCGTTTTCTTACCAACCTCTCTCTTGCTGAGTAATCCTCGATTTATGGACTGAAAAAGTCTCCCAGTCGTTGCTTTTCGAGTGGCCAACTCTTCTTTGATGCCCCTCTTTCGGTCTATAATAGCTCCGAGATATTTAAAGTGGTCGACCTGCTCCAGGACCGGTTCTCCCAACTTAATCTGATGTCTTTTTTCTTCTTGCGATATCACCATCAATTTTGTTTTAGAGATGCTTATGACCATCCCTCTCTTCTCCAGCTCTTCCTTCCAGACTTGCAGATTGGATTGGAGATGTGTCTCAGATTTAGCAATCAGGACAACATCATCAGCAAATGCTAGCTCTGAAATACAGACCTGTCTCATCTTCCAGTACCCCACTGAATACTTTCTTGTTCTCTCCTTACATGCCTTGATGACATCGTCCATGAGGAGTATGAAAAGATAAGGTGACAGGATATCACCTTGTCTTACACCAGTGGTGGTCCTGAACTCTTCTGACTTATAGTTTGCTGTCCTCACATAATTTCTGCAAGACTTGTAGAAGCTCTGTATAGCATGAATCAGAGGTGCTGGAATGTTCTTCCTTGCCAAACAGTCCCAAAGTTTGCTCCAGGGGACCCTGTCAAACGCCTTTTCAAGATCTATGAAACAAAGATGGATCTCACTCTTGTACTCAAGGGCTTTTTCACTCAGCTGGCTGAGTGTGAAGATTAGGTCTTGAGTACTTCGGTTTGCTCGGAATCCGCACTGGACTTCATCCAATTGTGGCTCAGCTAGGCATCGGAGTATCTGCTCTAGGATTCTAGAGTAGATTTTACCAGGGACACTGAGAAGGGATATGCCTCTGTGGTTTCCACATTGTCGATTGTCACCCTTTTTGAAAATTGGTGTTATGATGGCAATCTCCCAACCCTTTGTTATGGCCTTGTTGCACAATGCTGTCTGTAGGACCCTTAGGAGTAATAGGTCACCTGATGCTCCCATGTACTTAACCGTTTCTGGTGTTATACCATCATGCCCTGCTGCTTTGCCCATCTTGATTTTCTCCAGTGCTGCCTTTCAGTTCTTCCATCTTTATGGTTATGTATTCACCAACAAGAACTATAATTCAACTTAAAGAATCTATGAAAGTCTTTTGGTGAATATGTACAATTTAATTAAACAGTTTCTCTTTTCTGTTTGAAAAGTGTTAAACTCAAATATTTTACAACATTAAATAAATAATAATAGTTAACAAATGCTTTTCTCTTGGGTCAAAATGTCTATCATCTTATAGACAATTTTCACATGCTTGATCATTCACTTGTAGTATTGTTTATTATTATTCCTATAAGTTTATACAAACACTATATTAGTTTAGTCATCACAAACTGAAGCGTTTTTAGTTTTTGTTGAATATGGATAAGCTGCACAGTTGCTCTATGCAACTTAACTGAGTCACTGGAGATGGCTCCCTTAGATGCTGGATATAAGATTCATCTGAACTCGTTCCAGTAGTCACACACGTAATGACGGGCCTGCTATCACCAACTGGCACTGCATACGTTGCAACTTTTGTAAGAGCAGCCTCTTGTGATTTTGAGACTTGTGTTAAAGGATTAAACCTGCAATGAATTCAAACGCAATCCCTGTATTTTCTATCCATACCCCTCTTATGACACAGATGGGGACGGTAGACAGTTTCAGATAAGCGTGCAAGCAGATGCACCAGGTATAGTGTAGTTATCAACAATCATTTCAATTCAAAGTGATCACAATTTACTTCTACCTTCTGAATTATAGAATTTTCCCATGATTCGCCTCCATACAATAATTTGGTTGTGAGTAAAACTATTAAATAATATGTCAAACGATACTGTGACTCAATCCCTTTCATCCTTCTTTATGTTTCTGATAGGTGTCTCAATCTATTCAAGAAATACTTCTTTAAATACCTTTCCCAACTTACAGACACAATTAGCCATCTTTCTCAATATATTAATTATTTCCGAAGGCGGGCTTTGCCTCTAGAAGTACACATGAGCCTGTACGTTTCATCAGAAGACACAGTCCATTTCTAACACATCTTATACACATCGTATCGCACAGTCGGATTAATCAATATAATTACACACAATTATATACATTTATATATAAATAGATTCGTTCTTACCCTCAGGTACACACACAGACTAGCCATCAATGGGTGATTAAGGTCTGCTTAACAAGTACAGAAGGCAAACTCTTTCATTAATATATGTTCTGCTTTCCTTGCCCTCTGTGTTTTTTTTTAAATAGTGACTGACCGGAGTTTGTTAGGCAAGTCTATTTATAGTCTGACCTAGGCCGTACGAGATGGAATACCCCTAAGAATGCAATAACTATCCTAAAATGTGGGTACCGTTTGGCCTTTTGTACAACGTAGGAAAACTACTTTTTTAATTATCTCCGTTATTCCTGATGCGATTTTAGTCAATTAAAGTTTATCTTATACTTCGAATTAAGCTTTACATATCTATATAATATTCTTTTTGGTTACTACTTGCATTTTCTGTTATGCATAGTTTAAACAGCTAAACTTAGGCCAACGTAAAGCTTCGAATGCCTTTAACCTAAGATTTCTCCCGTCCTATAATATTATTAGTAAAAGTATTACTACTTACGGGTAGAGTAATATCCCTTATATTGTTTTGTTAAACTCTGCCAAGTGGTACTTCTTCTATACTGCTGTAGCGAAATTCCGAAGTTAATCATGTTACTCAAAAAAGGGTCTGGCCATCTTTATTTTCCCAGCAGTTGTAAACACAGGACCAACAAAAGCGTTTTCATTGGTCGGTGTATCATATCTTGTTAACTTTGTATGGCACACCGTTAAGACCAGAATTATTAGAATTCATGATGTGAAACAGACGTCATTTCACGACAATAAGTGTTCTTCAACAATTTTCTTATATGATGTTCAGGACCGGATATAAGTGTTCTTCAACAATTTATTTATATGCTGTTCTGGACGGATATTAGTGTTCTTCAACAATTTACTTACATGCTGTTCAGGGCCGGATATAAATTTACTTCAACCATTTATTTATATGCTGTTCAGGACCGGATATAAGTGTTCATCAACAATTTACTTATATGCTGTTCAGGGCCGGATATAAGTGTTCTTCAACAATTTATTTATATGATGTTCAGGACCAGATATAAGTGTTCTTCAACAATTTACTTATATGATGTTCAGGACCAGATATAAGTGTTCTTCAACAATTTACTTATATGCTGTTCAGGGCCGGATATTAGTGTTCTTCAACAATATACTTATATGATCTTCAGGACCGGATATAAGTGTTCTTCAAAAATTAACTTATATGACGATAAGGACCGGATATTTGTGTTCTTCAACAATTTACTTATATGCTGTTCAGGGCCGGATATAAGTGTTCTTCAACAATTTACTTATATGATGTTCAGGGCCGGATATAAGTGTTCTTCAGCAATTTACTAATATGATGTTCAGGACCGGATATAAGTGTTCTTTAACAATTTACTTATATGATGTTCAGGACCGGATGTTAGTGTTGTTCCAAAAATGTACTTATATGCTGTTCAGGGCCGGATATAAGTGTTCTTCAACAATTTACTTATATGGTGTTCAGGGCCGAATATAAATGTTCTTCAACAATTTACTTCTATGATGTTCAGGGCCGGATGTAAGTGCTTTTTAACAATTTACTTATATGTTGTTCAGTGCCGAATATTAGCGTACTTCAACAATGTACTTATATGCTTTTCAGGGCCGGACTGTGATGTAATACTTTTGGCAGACGGAAACTGTTGTGATAATCATCTACCAGAAAGTAACATCTAGGAAGAGATTATATTGTTTGATTTGTGAAGTAATAAGTTTGTAAACATGACAGATGAAACGAAAGAAGGAAGACCTTATATGGTTTTGGAGTTTATAAACCACATGTGCAGGGCAATATCTTATGTTGTCATGTAGTAATGTTCTACATAAGGGTAGTGGGGGAACCCCTACCAAAATCAGACACTTATTCGCAATTGGTTTGGATGCTAAGATACACTGCTCTTGATTGGACTTTTCCTCTAAGTAGCAGCCTGGGTGTGTAGGCGAAAATTTTGTACATTTTCTACAGCGTTGTTAGACTACTTCACTGACTAACAATTTCATCAAGAAGAAATCATAGACAGCAAGAACACGGAATATTATGACCCAAATATAGGACATGCCATAGGACTGGACGTGAATTCTAAGGTTAGAAGAGAGTAACCCCAGAGACATCACTTTGTGCCTTAAGTTTTAGGATCCAACTTCAAGTGTACTCAGTTAAACACCTAGCTCACCTGAAAGGTACGCATCTTAAACAGTTGCCTGACATATTCGGATGTTTCCTGTGCAAAAAATCTGTGCTCGCCAGAAAAAAACTTTGAGTAAGTTGTAATATGTACATTTGATCATTTATATTTGTATTTTAGACATGTCTAAATTTGCTTGTGGATGTACAGCGGAATATGAGCTGGAGACATCATCACTGCAAATAACTTGATATATGAACCACCACTGCAAAAGGTAGTAACTGCTTTGTGCAGGTTTCCTCATGAGGAATGACAAGCAGAGGTGGTCCATGGCTACATAGAAAGCGGGGAGTGGATGATGATATCATGGTGTACATATTTATTACAGAAGCACTTAAGTAAATTTTGTATGTATGTATGTATATATGTGTGTATGAATTTATGTATATATATATATGTATGTATGTATGTATGTATGTATGTATGTATGTATGTATGTATGTATGTATGTATGTATGTATGTATGTATGTATGTATGTATGTATGTATGTATGTATGTATGTATGTATGTATGTATGTATGTATGTATGTATGTATGTATGTATGTATGTATGTATGTATGTATGTATGTATGTATGTATGTATGTATGTATGTATGTATGTATGTATGTATGTATGTATGTATGTATGTATGTATGTATGTATGTATGTATGTATGTATGTATGTATGTATGTATGTATGTATGTATGTATGTATGTATGTATGTATGTATGTATGTATGTATGTATGTATGTATGTATGTATGTATGTATGTATGTATGTATGTATGTATGTATGAATTTATGTATGTGTGTATGTATATATGTATGTATGTATGTATGTATGTATGTATGTATGTATGTATGTATGTATGTATGTATGTATATATAAGTGTATACTTCATCCGACTCACTGTGAATAAACGCTCTGGGAGAGTAAAATTTCTGAAGAAGATGAAGTAGCGGATGGAAGCGGAGGTGGCCTGATGACTTTGTCAGGATACCCAATACTTAGCAGACATTTTTATCTCCTTTCAAATTATCGTACAAATTTGTGGCACAAGTCAGCGGTCGACGCTAGACATCAGACGGGTCTTAAAGACGCTTTCAAACCCTTGTAGTTACCTCAACTTTAATACATGTGAGAGCTACAGCCGCCAGACTAGACTATTGTAGAGAAGTACAGTCCAAGGTACCTATGGGAACCAACTAGACGTCAACCGACCACACCGGAAGCTAAGTACTATAACAATCCAGTCAAAGAACATTTCCAAATTTTCCACCACAGTTTAAATCATGCGATGATGACGAATATCTTCGCTTCTGAACCACCTTCAGATAGCGGCTCAGAAATACGAGCGAAAAAATATTACCTCGCCGAAAGGGCAGGAGAATAATAAGTTTATGACAGCTTAGATGATCTCAGTAGTTATGCTTCCTTTTCTTTAAAATCCTGTTATGCTCCTTTAAATAGAAGCATTATTCTCTGCCAAGAATAATCTTGAGCGAAGGTTGATTCCTTTGAAGAACCTCATCATTATACTCTAAGTTTGGCCATTGTGTGACCACTACTGAGAAGCAGCTGAGACAATACCGTCACATCTTTCCGCAAATCCATCAATCATTTCTAATACAAAACCGTAAACCATTAGCTTATTTAGTTATCTCTCTATGTGTTTTTATTTATATGTTTTGTTAATTAAAATACTACATCGAACTCTTAATTGCAACTTTCAAAATAATAACTGCTACTCACTAGGACTGATGTTATCACATGTTTCTCTCTAATCACCGTTAAAATCACATTTAGAAAATGTAAGCCAACACGTCGTGAAGTCCGAAATAATTATAATTTTATCAAAGTAAAAAATCTTGTGCTATTCCAGTATTCAGTGCTTTAATTACCGACATTTAAAAACCAATGCCTTCAAAACTGCCCAACTTAAGACATAAGCGACCTCAGTTTATTTTAGGTTTTTTTTTTTTTTCAAACTTAAGTACAAGTGACCTAATACTGTTCTGAAGTCCAAATACAACTGACCTCGAACTATTTTGAACGTAACTTAAAAGTGTACCTAATCAAGTTAGAACACTCACATATAAATAAACGAAAACTGTTTAACGGTTAGTGGGGCTTCCAGATCTGATCAAGTGCCGTCTCCACGGCCAATGTTAGCTGCCACTGATCGTTACTGCTTTAATTCAAACCTCAAAAGCGCAGGTATTTTTAAGTTTGTGGTTTAAATTAAACCTTAACAGCGCGGATGCTGCAAGGTAAATCAGAGTCGTAGCAGGACAGGGTCAGACTCTCTGGGCGCCGAGATTAAAGGGATGCATGCGCATTAAAAGTATAGTGTTTTCATCTATATTCGTCGAAAGGGAGGGAGACATATTGTCTATTTGCCCAGAACCTCAAATAGCGTTGATACGACTCTAAGCGTGATTTAATCTAAACTTTCAAGTTAGTGATATCATATAAACCACAGGGGCGCTGGTACTGTATGTTAATGGCTTAATAAAAAAATGTATTGTTGGAAATACATCCTGCATCAATTATATAGAGAGATAGAAAATAAGTGGTTTGTCCATCTTATGAGAATGGAGCCCGATAAGTTACCCCTACATGCCTACAACAGCAGAAGATCTTGTTTCAAGAGATGTGGAACTATCAAGAGACCTGATGAAAATGGAATACTTATTGCATACCCAGTGTCAATTAGACACTGACAAACGCACCGAGGAGTGAATTAGGCACAGCCATTAAAGGGACAAAGAATACAAGGTCAAAGGTAAGGGTCATGAACTGGAGAGACATTAAAGGGACAAAGAGTAGAAGGTCAAGGGTAAGCGTCATGAACTCCCAAATGTCAATGTGATCTACCACCTCGCTTGAAGTCTTAAGTGTTTTTCGGTATACCATTACTTCACGTAACTCTGGAATTCCAGAAGAAGGAATGTCTGGTACTGCTACCAGCAGGATTCCTCAATTTGTGTCATATCCATCACCAGCGTCGTCTTCTCATCTCTTGTTCCACTGCCAATTATCTGGTTCCGTCACATGCATATGTCCTTAGCAAACCTAGCAACTAATTTGGGTCATCACCGCAAACCTTACTGTGGCTTTATTAAACTGTAGTGCACGAGTCGCAGAGATCACCGCAATAACAAGTTCTGCCTCGATGTCATGAGCGCCTAGTGTTAACGTCAAGGTTACCATAGCAATAACGTGTGCTACTTTTATTTCTAATTGTCTCGTAAATGCGGAGATTAAGTGTCAGATGAATGATAGCAATCACGAGCATGGGTCGCTGGGATCATACGATAAAGAGTGGTCTTTAAACAAATCCTGAAGTGGGACTATGACGGACGCAGAAAATTGAGTAAATATTGAGAAAGGCTGCTGTCGTTGCATTTAGGATCGGGCAGAGCAGAAATATTAGAAATGAATGTTCAGTTTTTTTTTATACTTTATTTGTCACGCCTGTTGTAAAAGGTGTCAAATTATGATCAATAAACGAAGAGAGAGAAAGAAAGAGAGAGAGAGAGAGGGGAGACAGAGAGGGAAAGGGAGAGAGATAAAAATGAATGAGTGGGTGTGTGAGCAACTGAGTGAGTGAGTGAGTCAGTCAGTGAATAAAACTGTACGGAATAAGCAAGAGCAAAGAACAAAACATTATCTCTTACTTACTTAGTCGTTCCTCTTCTACCGTGAGGTGTAGAGGTTTGGAAGAGAGAGCGCCAGACTATCCTATCGGCTGTCTTCCTCCTGACCTGGTTCCATTCTAGTCCTCGGTCCTTCAAAGATTGTTTAATGTTGTCCTCCCAGCGGACTCTGGGTCGTCCTCGGGGTCTGGATCCTTGGCTCTTTGTTTCCCATGCTTGTCGTGGTATCCGATCTTCTCCCATTCTGCAGACATGGCCAAACCATCTTAATTGGGACTGTTCTACTTGGGTCTGCAGGAGGTAGGATTTAAGGCCTTGACGTATCGTCTGGTTGCGTACCATGTCTCTTCTTGTTACTTCAACCACCTTCCTCAGATACCTCATTTCTGAGGTTTGGATCTGGCTTTTATGGGTTGTAGTCATTATCTCGTGATACATAAAGAGTTTGATAACTCATAACCAGAATGAATATATGGACATGATCATTTAGTTGTTAACGCCACAGCAGATTAAATAATAAAGTGATAATAAGGCTTGTTGACATAGTGAAATTTTCACTTATATGGAGTTATATATATATACATAAGTATGGTATGTGGTGAATAAATGAAGACGGCTTTCGTAGACTAAATTTTAAACTATTTATTTATCCATTCATTCATTCATTCTTTCATTCATTCAGTAATGCAAAATAACAAATCATCCACTCCTGAATATAGATGACTGTTTTGCCAAACACCATGAGGCAAAATAGTTTCATTTTAACACTGACGGGAAAATTGACAGTGTATATATTTTATTTTCATTTCCTGTGTGTTTTTCTAAATGTGTCAACAAATTCCAATTGTAATAAAGACTTTATTTATGATCAGAAGCAACTGAACATTTTCTACGTTATGTAAAAATGGATGTATTTTAACATGAAAGTAGTTTTAGGAATTCTACTACTTTAAAATGTTATTTCAAATTTTTAAAGCTTTCCCTTGCAAAAAATGAGTCAAATGGGTGTAACCATCACTTTCAATCAATTGAGTTATCACCTCCAACGAAGTGTATATATTTACATATATATGAACAGGATATTTATTTCTGAAGTATAATTGAAGTAAGGTATTGTATAATTGTAGCAACTACGCAATACGAATGTCTGGGCCAGACAACTTAACAACTGATAAAAATGCTCCTAGACTAACGTCTGGATCTATCTAAACAAACACTCCAGGATTAATCGCTGTGCCATGAGTGGTTTAAGCCCTAAAAAAGAGGTGGGTATTTATCTTAGGAGAACACCCTTGATGAAAAGGGAATTAGGCAATACTGACGTAGAGGATTGTAGCATAAGGATAGGCATAAGAAATGGACGAATGAATAGGGCGTATTGAGACAGTCTCCATAGAGATAAAGAAAGAATATGCCTACTGCGCCTACATACATTTCGTAAGACGTGACTAATATGAAGTTATGCATGAGGCTGGCTTCCTCACCACGTTAAGCAAATCGCAATAGAAACCCCCCACTATAAGAGCACATGGTTGCTTTGGCGCCTGCTTTCTTCAAGCTGACAAGCTGCAGTGGTGACCCCATGCTCTGTAGGACTAAAAAAGTAAATGATGATGATGATGATGTGAAAGCAAAAACGGCTTTAAAAAAGACCAATGAAGCTATTTAAACACAATATCTCAAAGCAAGCGGCCAACGCTTTCCGCATATGGGATGAGAACAGAACAGTTAAAATACGTGGTAACAACAGATAACGTTCCTGGAAAGAACAATATGAAGATATAGAAAGAAGACATTAGACAATTTTGCAGATGGCGAGGAAAAAAGTCAATAAAAATAATGATAACTTGCACTAGGTACAGGAAAAGACATGATCACCTAGACCAGTCGGCACGACACGTAAAGCTCAAGAAAGTGGGCACATAACAAATTATACAGACCCAAGCCGATATAAGCTTCATTATCATTTTCCTGACAGAGCGGTTAGCCACCACTGTAGTGGGTCTACTTGTAGGACACCTGCACTTAAGTATGCACATCCTCTTACAGCGGTGGTTTTTGTGGCGATTGGTTTATCATCATGAGGTTGCCAACCCCAGGCGCTACTTCATATTAGCCGCCTTGTACATCATGCTTGAGGTTGCAGTATTCATATTCTTTCGTTGTCTCTTCATAGACCCCCCCCCCCCCCGCCCCCGGGAAATACACGGTGCAAATATAAATTTCCTCGTTTTTTAACGGCCCATATGGAAGGTTAAAAATCTCATACGTATCTTTGTCTTGCAGAGGCACATAGACCCATTAAATATACGCCTCATACACGAGAACACATACATACATAATTTATTTTACAAAAACAAATGAAGAAACCCTCGCTAAAGCGGGCGGATCAAATCAGACAGGCAGAACAACCAGACTAGACAAGTTGACATCAGGAGAACATTAAGTCCCGGTCTGAAATTGGGACAAAAATGAGGAAATAGCTTATAAGAATGATTCTCTTTAAGTGAGTTAATGAGCCCTATTA
Source organism: Oreohelix idahoensis (assembly GCA_024509875.1). NCBI lineage: Eukaryota > Metazoa > Mollusca > Gastropoda > Stylommatophora > Oreohelicidae > Oreohelix > Oreohelix idahoensis. The sequence continues at coordinate 593,743 of JAMPIV010022055.1, forward strand.
TAACGGTTCAAAACTCCTGTAATTTCTCCCCCATCGCCACCTTTTGTTCTTACCCTTTTTTCTAAACAAAATATTTGAAACATTTACGGTCCACGTGTTACTTTAACCGCCCTCTGCGACAACGTTAGTAGCATTTCTTTAAAATAAAAATAAATATAATTTGATTTAGAATTCACAAATCAAACTTTTGATTCGAAAATCGTTTACGGATTCAAAGATTTGTTAAAGATTCCAAATTTCTTGACGGATTCAAAGATTTTGTTAAGGATTCCAAATTTCTTGACGGATTCAAAGATGTGTGTACGGTTGAAAGATTACTGAAAAATTC
>JAMPIV010022056.1:0-85473 GCA_024509875.1 Oreohelix idahoensis
AAAATAACAGTGCTGTCACAATAACTGTACTCGAAATCCCCCTTGTTTTCGGCTTCGTCTGCAAATTGTAACGCTTTCACGTTGATAGTAAAAGCCTACTATATTATTACCCGCTTTCTTCAATGAAACGTGTGCTGTATTTCTTGGAAAAACATTTGAGATACGCAAGCTGAACAATGACCTAATTTTAATATTTCATTCATTCCATTTTATACACGGCGTAACTAAAGACAGATAAAGCAGGATAGAGAGAAGGGAGAGGCATAAAGCCGAACACGTGCAACACTAAACACGCGTCGCGCGATACACAATTACTACTATCACGCGTGTAAGGCCACATGCACTAACTTTTTCGGACGGACAGTGATAAATTCACTACCCTTCCCAGAGTTAGGTTTTTAAATCCTGAAAAACTCTTATTAGAAAGATGACAATAGATGGGTTTACGTTTGAAAACATTACAGTACCCAGACAGCACATCTTCGAAACAGAAGGTAGGAGGAATTGCATATTTTGAACGCAGCATTTTAGCTCTATTAAATATATATATTTGGGTTCCTTAGGGTTTGCTGACAAAGAATATGTACAACGTTATGCAAATAGTCTAGGAATTAACAAGTTATAGCCAAAATAAAATGATGGTGCTGTCAGACAACACCCAAAATCAGAATCGCTCAGTGGTAGATTTTTTTACACCACCATTGTACGGGAAATGGGCCACAAGTTACATTTGAACTGATTGGCTGGAATGATATGTAAGGCTAAACACGATTAGTCAGGCTATAAATGCTATCCTTGGTTGTTAGGGGAGACGTAGGAAGTTAAAATTTTTTCAAACACTTGTCGAAACGTGGCTCCATTGGCCAGACTCGCTGATATACTCACTTAGGAGCGTTAGTTCGAGACCACTAGTTCAAATAAGCTTGATAAAGCAACAGTGCGTTGAAGCCAGCTCATATTTTTGCTAAATAAAAGCCTGGAACATAAGCAGATGGGAATTTGTGCCAGTATTTGTGCCAGAATTCATTGCTAATCAACGTATCTGTGTTTGTTTCCATGAATTGTGGTAAGCTTGAAACATTCAGTATCTTTTAATGAAAATTGAATGTGAATTGTTAATTTATGCCTGTATATATGTGTAGTTCAGTAGCAAACATGATGTAAAGCCTATAATGCTCCAGCCTGAACAGAAGGTGTCGGAGGAAAGTAAAACTGCATGGAATGGCCAAACAGTACACTGACACCTAGATTATTGATTAGACAGAAATAATGCTGGAAGTGCAGAGGCGTAGTAACCATTAAGGAGGTTAATACTGGTATAAAGTATTTCAGATGAAGCTGACAGTTGGCCTAACGCTCTGAACTCAATGTTTGTGATGTATTGTGCTCAGTGTAAAAAGAGAGTATAAATTAGTTATGAAGTAGAAGGTACATCCTTCTTGTTTTCAGGGACCGTGGTCTTGATGGTATTGAGCAGCACCTGGTCAGAGCTTTGCTGAATCCAGAGTCGGACAGCATACTCCTTGGTCCATTTAGCTATCAGTGAGGTGTCTCCAGAGCCCAGGGGAGAAATCGAGCAGAGGAGTCTTTTCCTGCCGCCATCACGCAAGATAAGCTGATGTGGCCAGCTGAGCTCAAAATTATGTACCCCCATCTTAAAATAACATTGTAACATAAACTTAAGAGGGGAAGTAAATTGTTTTAATATCAGGAACTGAGAACATCTCCAATACTAGTTCCAATAAAGACAAACTATTGAAGTCATGATGACAAATACCAACAGAGCTTGAACAAAACAAAACCAGTATTACCTCATATTACTACTACACAACTGACACACATAGGATACTTTTAATAATATATGTCACTACAATATTCATATTGATAAATTCTGTACATATAACTTGTAAGTAAAATTGATTGTGATTCCTGGTTCCCTTTGTATTTGAATCAGGACACATATTCATTCATAACAGCAATGAATACATATTGTTATTTGAAAAGTTATCAGTGACTCCTTTAAGATATCCTTTAGAGTGTTATATGTATGTGAGTGTCACAGTGTTGTCAAGTGTGGTGGAATAAATTAAATTGTTTATCTGTCTGTTGTTGTTATGACTTACACTTCATCATACACATACCCTAGACATACAAAGTAGTCATCACACTATTCCAGAATAATTCTGACTGAGGTATACATATGTGGCAGCAAGTAAGGTTATATATAATACACTACTCTTATTAGATATATATACCTTCACAGCTGATCTCAGTCAGTACACTAAGTCCCCTATACATATTTATAACATCCCACTTCACCACACGGACCTCAACTTGACGGAATTTACGCAGAGGTGTTGCATGCACCATTATTGTTACAGTGTAACGGACTTTGATTCTGGGCTAGTAGAGTTGGCCGATGGACAGTGTGTAAATATGGATTATTATATTAATGTGTAGCTGCTTGTTTCTATGGAGTGTAATTAAACCTTGTGAGACACTGACGGTATTTATCTTCACTCATTCAACCTGTTTATGTTGCAAGTGTTCTCTGACCGTTGAAGAAAATCATACCCCAACAAATTACATTGATCAGAGTATCTGTAGTAACATTATTATAACGCAACAAATAATACTTAACTAGTTCTGTTATAAGTATTTAAAATGACTGAGAGATACGGGCGTAATTCATTCACAATGACTAAATCAACTATATCTTTGTATATTTCATTCATTCATTCATTCATTTATAACCCTCCACTCCCAAAGGAGCATAGGCCTTCAACAAACACATGCCAAGTCCTCCTGTCACGTGCCATCATCTCAAGTTCTTTCCATGTTCTCCTCATCATTTTCACCTCTGTTTCCAACTCTCTTCTCCACGTACTTCTTGGTCTTCCTCTGCCTCTCTTGCCCTGGGGGTTCCAGAACAAGGACTGCCTTGTAATGCTATCAATAGGTTTCCTCAGTGTGTGTCCTATCCATCGCCATCGTCTTCTTCTCATCTCTTGTTCCACTGGCACTTGTCCAGTTCTTGTCATCAGTTCCACATTGGTAACCTTGTCATACCATTTTAATCCCTCTATTCTACGCAAGCACCCATTTATGAAAGTCTGTAGCTTTTTGGTTGTTGTCTTTGTTGTTCTCCATGTCTCAGAGCCATACAATAGGACTGACTTCACATTTGAGTTGAAGATTCTTATTTTCGTGTTGGATCCTATTTCTCTTGATCTCCATATATTTCCCAATGCAATGAAAGCTCCTCTTGCCTTTTGTATTCTTATTTTGATATCGCTGTCTGTCCCTCCAACTTTGTCTATATTACTGCCAAGATATGTGTACTCGATTTTGTATTCCCTCATTTCTGCTGCTACTTGTGCCACTTTCCCTTGTTCGTTCAATGTCCGAACATTCCAGGTGCCAAATCTGGAAGTTCTCCTAGAAAGAAGGTTAGTCAGCAACACATTTATAGATAACAAAATTTAATAGTCAATTATCGCTAACAATTGTAAAATAATCAATGGCGGGATGAATTTAGATAGTCTTTAAAATTTCATCATGTGTGATGGTCTGATTTGAAAATGTATTTCTGATTTGAAAATAGAGAATTCACTTGACAGCTATGAATGGGTGCTTTTAGCTGCCAGTATAATGTCGGTTGGTTTCTGCTCCAGCCGATTCTTGTTCTTTGCAGGTTATGGACTGGTGCACTCTCGTCACAGGTCAAGTTTAGTGGCCGCAACACGTTCCTCGTAGTATCGTGGAGTAATTGCGAAGATGGTCCAGCGTCTGTTAAGACCCGTCTGCTGTAGGTGTCTAGCTTTGACTGCAGGCCACTTGCTCCACAGATAGCACCACCAATTGGTACCACCGACCCAGATTTCTTTTGGAATACAGACTGACTTCTGGCTCAGAGAAATAGTTACGGCAACTTGATTAAGATGCCTCTGACACGTGGTCTGGGGTGTTTCTTTACAATAGACTCCCACTATGACTTAGTGTTCAGGTTCCTAGGATTCCGGAAGGATTCATGGAAGTAGAGTTTTCCTGGGATATAAGTTCACAAGATGCTCAAATACGTTGTCCTGTCCTTTAAAGTGGAATCCTGATCCTAATCCTTATTCTGTCTTATCTGGCTGTTTTCTTGACGAGTATTTTCTGACATATATTTGATCTATATTTGTTATTATCTGAACTATAATAAGTGCCACCTTTGCCCACCTCACAACGTATCCATATCCATGTTATTTCGTGGAAGGACACAGTTAAAAATGTCGAGGTGTTGTCACGTGCAAGGCTTCAAAGCATGTATACACTGCTTAGTCAGCGCTGGCTTGGTGATGTCCGCCAAGATGGTGGCATCCCGAAAGATATCTTCTACGAACAACTGGCAGATGGCAAAAGAACAGTTAGGCGACCGCAGCTGAGATTCAAAGATGTGTACAAGAAAGACATGAGGGTACTGGACAAAAATCCAGCAACTGTCGATGATCTGTACGGCGCCCTCTCAGATGGGACGAACAGAAGCTCTTACAACAAGCATAAGAGAAACTAATACGTCGAAAAGAACACCAGGTAAAAAAGCGGCTGAGGTTTGTCACCTTAGGAGCGCATTCCCTTATTCTGTTATGACTGAAGGGGCTATTATTATAATGAGTACAATAGTTTTTATTACCTGAACTATAATAAGTAGAACAGTTGGTATTGCCTCAACTATATCAAGTAGAAGGGTGTTTATTACCTGTACTATACAAATAGAAGAGTTAATATTACCTCATCTTAAACAAGTGGAAGAGTTGTTATTACGTGAAATGTAACAAGAAAAGTAGTTGTTATTACCTGAACTATGATGAGTAGAAGAGTTATTACCTGAACTAAAATAAACAGAAGACTTTTTATTATCTGAACTGCAACAAGTAGAATAATTATTATTACCTGAACTATAACAAATAGAATAGTTGTTATTATCTGAAATATAACAAATACAAAAGTGTGTTATTACCTGATCTAAAACAAATAGAAAAGATGTTATTACCGATCGATATAAAGATCGATATAATAGAGAAAGTGGTATTATCAAATTAGGAATAAATAAAGAAGGAAACATGAAGCATGTGAGTAGTAAATAAAGAATTAAATAATATTGTTAGTTTATTACCAAAGAAATATACTACTCGTCAAAAGTCAAGGGCCACCCTATTATTTTCAATACACTTTTATATAAGCACATAGAATGATTAAATGAAGGAAGTTTTTAGTAAAAATGGGTGCGATATCTTCCTCTGACAGTCCTCTATGCACGTTAAGCATAAAAACAACTCACCGACACCCATGGTGATCACGTGCAATTTGGTTTGCTGACCATAAATTCACATTTTTAATCTGTTTTTTTTTCAAACTTCCGTACAACCAAACAGGTGAAGTAATCGTGCTGATTGACATTCCACGTGCAATGGCGACTTTTCGTGAACAGAGTTCACTCTTAATTTGTTTTACAATCAGCAGATTTAGGGTAGTTTCATCACTTGCAAAAACCATGCCACCGAGAAGTCTTGACACCTTACAAAGAATGAGGACTATAGCGTGGGTTGAAAGTGGTTTATCTGTCCGTGAGGTTGCTAGACGGCTTGCAGTGTCACACTCTACTATCCAAAGAATTTTGGAGAGATTTCAGGCCACAGGAAGTGTGGAGGATCGCCACCGGCCAGGTCGCCCTAGATGGACCAATAGACATGATGACCGGTACCTGTTGTTGTCAGCCCTGCGCCATCGAACAGTGACTTGTTCCACTCTAAGATGTCAGCTGAGACAAACTGTAAACGTTAATGTCAGTCAAAGCACCATTCGCAGACGTTTACATGAATTTGGACTGGCTGCTCGACGTCCTGCAGTCAGAATCCCTCTTACTCCTGCTCATTGCAGAGCCCGTGTTGCTTGGTGTTGCGAGCACATCCGATGGACAAGGCAACAATGGAGTCAAGTTCTCTTCACTGATGAATCTCGCTTCACTGTGTCATTCAATGATGGCAGGATTCGAGTTTGGAGACGACCAGGAGAGCGATTTACTGATGACACAATTCGAGAGGTGGATCGTTATGGTAGGGGTTCTGTCATCGTCTGGGGAGGCTTCTACAGACACGGCAGGACCCCACTCTACATCATCCAAGGCAACTTGACCGGCCCAAGATACCAGAACGAAATCTTGAGACCAATTGTTCAGCCTGCTCTGGAGGCCATAGGTGGTAATGCCATCCTCCAAGATGATAACACTCGACCCCATCGAGCTCGTGTGGTGAATGAGTTTATTCAGCAACATGGGATCATCAGGATGGCGTGGCCAGCTCATTCACCTGACCTTTCTCCGATTGAGTACCTCTGGGATGTCCTTGGTCGAAGATTGTCAACAAATCACCCCCTGCCAATGGATGTTGCACAGCTGACTGCATTTCTGCTTCAGGAATGGCAAGCTGTTCCTCAGGATTCTCTTCCGACCCTTGTGGACTCGATGCGTCTACGCTGTCTTGAATGCCTTGCTGCAAACGGTGGTCATACCCGATTTTGAGATGTCTATTTGTCCAATATCTATTGTGTGACTTTTGAAAAGGTGGGTGACACACTTCACAGCTTCATAGCGTTTGAATGTGTGTTTCCCTTTCTTTACGTGACATGTCAATTTGGTAGTCAATAAATGCTGTTTTGACTGATACCAATTACGTTTATATCCGATTTGTTTTATGGTTTCAACCAAGGTTTTTCTAAGTGGCCGTTGACTTTTGACGAGTAGTATTGAAGAATTCTAATACTGTTTGTGGTAGTATCAACAAACGTGAGTGGAAAACTAGACTTATTAAGTAAGAATTCAGCACCTGAGTAAAGAAACAAATTAATTCAGATAAAATTTGTTAGAAAAAAGCAAATAAAAAGGCAAACTACCTAGTCATGAACAGAAAGCTCAAACATATCACTGAACTATCACCAATATTGGAATACATAAGAAACAACAACAAAAAAACAAAGAACAATTTAGTCCAAACACGCGCAACAAAGGCGTATAATTTCAAAATAAAAGACGAACTGCAATAGAAGACAATGCAAACAAGATGTGTAATTTGGGTAACAAACTACTCAAAGAAATACAGCATGACAACATAATATGCTGCAATGCGTACACTAGATCGGAAAGAAATGCACAACAACCATCTTCGATATTTCACCCGGTATGCATATAAGAAGTAAACATAATGTCGTAGCTATTGTTGTTGGTAGTAAAGTGGCATGATTTGCTAAAGTATTGTCATCATTTAGTTGTGTAGTGAAAGTTATAATAGTTATTATAATTTGTACATGGTGTTTTTGTCTGTTTGTTTGTTTTAATCAAATTACATTGTTTCTTTTCGGGATAATCTATAATGGTCGATACAGTGTCTCATCAAGGTCAAGGTTTGGTTTGGTTTTAAGGACCATCTTATTGTATACGGACAACTCTATCAGTGCTCCGATTTCCTCCCTTAGATTATACAAGGAGGATCTCAGCACAGTGCATGAACTCCGTGGCACTGGCGAGTACCCCGAGTGTGAATGCAAGAATCACACAGTCTATAAATATTGTTGTGGCGCAAAGTACAAGAGCCGTTGACAATCATCATTCTTAAAGGTAGATATTATTTGTACAAGAGACTTTGACAATCATCATTCTTTTCTCGTGCAGTGGTAATTTATGTAGTTTTGTGTTTACATAATGAGGTTGTTAACATCATGTATAGCTTCATATCAGTCGCCTCATACGACATGCATGAGGGAGTAGTAGTCCTATTCTTGTATTCCTGATCAGAGATTCCAGAGAACTACCCTGGGCGTATAACGGAATCCTTACCCTGGGCGTATATCGGGATCCTTACCCTGGGCGTATAACGGGATCCTTACCCTGGGCGTATAACGGGACCCTGGGCGATCCTTACCCTATAACGGGATCCTTACCCTGGGCGTATAACGGGATCCTTACCCTGGGCGTATAACGGGATCCTTACCCTGGGCGTATAACGGGATCCTTACCCTGGGCGTATAACGGGATCCTTACCCTGGGCGTATAACGGGATCCTTACCCTGGGCGTATAACGGGGTCCTTCACCTGGGCGTATAACGGGATCCTTACCCTGGGCGTATAACGAATCCTTATAACGGGATCCTTACCCTGGGCGTATAACGGAATCCTTACCCTGGGCGTATAACGGGATCCTTACCCTGGGCGTATAACGGGATCCTTACCCTGGGCGTATAACGGGATCCTTACCCTGGGCGTATAACGGGATCCTTACCCTGGGCGTATAACGGGATCCTTACCCTGGGCGTATAACGGGATCCTTACCCTGGGCGTATAACGGGATCCTTACCCTGGGCGTATAACGGGATCCTTACCCTGGGCGTATAACGGGATCCTTACCCTGGGCGTATAACGGGATCCTTACCCTGGGCGTATAACGGGATCCTTACCCTGGGCGTATAACGGGATCCTTACCCTGGGCGTATAACGGGATCCTTACCCTGGGCGTATAACGGGATCCTTCCGTATATATCCTTACCCCTGGGCATATGACGGGATCCCTACCCTGGGCGTATAACGGGATCCTTACCCTGGGCGTATAACGGGATCCTTACCCTGGGCGATCCTTATAACGAGACCCTGACCCTGGCCCTATAACGGGATCCTTACCCTGGGCGTATAACGGGATCCTTACCCTGGGCGTATAACGGGATCCTTACCCTGGGCGTATAACGGGATCCTTACCCTGGGCGTATAACGGGATCCTTACCCTGGGCGTATAAATCCTTACCCGGGATAACCTTACCCTGGGCGTATAACGGGATCCTTACCCTGGGCGTATAACGGGATCCTTACCCTGGGCGTATAACGGGATCCTTACCCTGGGCGTATAACGGGATCCTTACCCTGGGCGTATAACGGGATCCTTACCCTGGGCGTATAACGGGATCCTTACCCTGGGCGTATAACGGGATCCTTACCCTGGGCGTATAACGGGATCCTTACCCTGGGCGTATAACGGGATCCTTACCCTGGGCGTATAACGGGATCCTTACCCTGGGCGTATAACGGGATCCTTACCCTGGGCGTATAACGGAATCCTTACCCTGGGCGTATAACGGGATCCTTACCCTGGGCGTATAACGGGATCCTTACCCTGGGCGTATAACGGGATCCTTACCCTGGGCGTATAATATCTTACTGGGCGTATAAACGGGATCCTTACCCTGGGCGTATATAACGGGATCCTTACCCTGGGCGTATAACGGGATCCTTACCCTGGGCGTATAACGGGATCCTTACCCTGGGCGTATAACGGGATCCTTACCCTGGGCGTATAACGGGATCCTTACCCTGGGCGTATAAACGGGATCCTTACCCTGGGCGTATAACGGGATCCTTACCCTGGGCGTATAACGGGATCCTTACCCTGGGCGTATAACGGGAATCCTTACCCTGGGCGTATAACGGGATCCTTTACCTGGGCGTATAACGGGATCCTTCCCCTGGGCGTATATAACGGGATCCTTACCCTGGGCGTATAACGGGATCCTTACCCTGGGCGTATAACGGGATCCTTACCCTGGGCGTATAACGGGGGATCCTTACCCTGGGCGTATAACGGGATCCTTACCCTGGGCGTATAACGCGATCCTTACCATGGGCGTTTTACGGGCCCCTTACCCTGGGCGTACAACGGGATCCTTACCCTGGTCGTAGAACGGGATCCAAGTATAACGGGATCCTTACCCTGGGCGTATAACGGGATCCTTACCCTGGGCGTATAACGGGATCCTTACCCTGGGCGTATAACGGGATCCTTACCCTGGGCGTATAACGGGATCCTTACCCTGGGCGTATACGGAATCCCTAACCTCGGGGTTTAACTGGCTCCCTACCCTGGGCGTAGAACGGGATCCTTACCCTGGGCGTATAACGGGATCCTTACCCTGGGCGTATAACGGGATCCTTACCCTGGGCGTATAACGGGATCCTTACCCTGGGCGTATATAACGGGATCCTTACCCTGGGCGTATAACGGGATCCTTACCCTGGGCGTATAACGGGATCCTTACCCTGGGCGTATAACGGGTAATCCTTACCCTGGGCGTATAACGGGATCCTTACCCTGGGCGTATAACGGGAATCCTTACCCTGGGCGTATAACGGGATCCTTATCCCCTGTGCGTATAACGGAGACCTTACCCTGGGCGTATAACGGGATCCTTACCCTGGGCGTATAACGGGATCCTTACCCTGGGCGTATAACGGGATCCTTACCCTGGGCGTATAACGGGATCCTTACCCTGGGCGTATAACGGGATCCTTACCCTGGGCGTATAACGGGATCCTTACCCTGGGCGTATAACGGGATCCTTACCCTGGGCGTATAACGGGATCCTTACCCTGGGCGTATAACGGGATCCTTACCCTGGGCGTATAACGGGATCCTTACCCTGGGCGTATAACGGGATCCTTACCCTGGGCGTATAACGGGATCCTTACCCTGGGCGTATAACGGGATCCTTACCCTGGGCGTATAACGGGATCCTTACCCTGGGCGTATAACGGGATCCTTACCCTGGGCGTATAACGGGATCCTTACCCTGGGCGTATAACGGGATCCTTACCCTGGGCGTATAAACGGGATCCTTACCCTGGGCGTATAACGGGATCCTTACCCTGGGCGTATAACGGGATCCTTACCCTGGGCGTATAACGGGATCCTTACCCTGGGCGTATAACGGGATCCTTACCCTGGGCGTATAACGGGATCCTTACCCTGGGCGTATAACGGGATCCTTACCCTGGGCGTATAACGGGATCCTTACCCTGGGCGTATAAACGGGATCCTTACCCTGGGCGTATAACGGGATCCTTACCCTGGGCGTATAACGGGATCCTTACCCTGGGCGTATAACGGGATCCTTACCCTGGGCGTATAACGGGATCCTTACCCTGGGCGTATAACGGGATCCTTACCCTGGGCGTATAACGGGATCCTTACCCTGGGCGTATAACGGGATCCTTACCCTGGGCGTATAACGGGATCCTTACCCTGGGCGTATAACGGGATCCTTACCCTGGGCGTATAACGGGATCCTTACCCTGGGCGTATAACGGGATCCTTACCCTGGGCGTATAACGGGATCCTTACCCTGGGCGTATAACGGGATCCTTACCCTGGGCGTATAACGGGATCCTTACCCTGGGCGTATAACGGGATCCTTACCCTGGGCGTATAACGGGATCCTTACCCTGGGCGTATAACGGGATCCTTACCCTGGGCGTATAACGGGATCCTTACCCTGGGCGTATAACGGGATCCTTACCCCTGGGCGTATAACGGGATCCTTACCCTGGGCGTATAACGGGATCCTTACCCTGGGCGTATAACGGGATCCTTACCCTGGGCGTATAACGGGATCCTTACCCTGGGCGTATAACGGGATCCTTACCCTAGGGGTATAACGGGATCCTTACCCTGGGCGTATAACGGGATCCTTACCCTGGGCGTATAACGGGATCCTTACCCTGGGCGTATAACGGGATCCTTACCCTGGGCGTATAACGGGATCCTTACCCTGGGCGTATAACGGGATCCTTACCCTGGGCGTATAACGGGATCCTTACCCTGGGCGTATAACGGGATCCTTACCCTGGGCGTATAACGGGATCCTTACCCTGGGCGTATAACGGGATCCTTACCCTGGGCGTATAACGGGATCCTTACCCTGGGCGTATAACGGGATCCTTACCCTGGGCGTATAACGGGAAACCCTGGGCGGATCCTTTCCCTGGGCGTATAACGGGATCCTTACCCTGGGCGTATAACGGGATCCTTACCCTGGGCGTATAACGGGATCCTTACCCTGGGCGTATAACGGGATCCTTACCCTGGGCGTATCACGGCGATCCTTACCCTGGGCGTATAACGGGATCCTTACCCTTACCCTGGGCGTATAACGGGATCCTTACCCTGGGCGTATAACGGGATCCTTACCCTGGGCGTATAACGGGATCCTTACCCTGGGCGTATAACGGGATCCTTACCCTGGGCGTATAACGGGATCCTTACCCTGGGCGTATAACGGGATCCTTACCCTGGGCGTATAACGGGATCCTTACCCTGGGCGTATAACGGGATCCTTACCCTGGGCGTATAACGGGATCCTTACCCTGGGCGTATAACGGGATCCTTACCCTGGGCGTATAACGGGATCCTTACCCTGGGCGTATAACGGGATCCTTACCCTGGGCGTATAACGGGATCCTTACCCTGGGCGTATAACGGGATCCTTACCCTGGGCGTATAACGGGATCCTTACCCTGGGCGTATAACGGGATCCTTACCCTGGGCGTATAACGGGATGCTATCCCCGGGCGTATAACGGGATCCTTACCCTGGGCGTATAACGGGATCCTTACCCTGGGCGTATAACGGGATCCTTACCCTGGGCGTATAACGGGATCCTTACCCTGGGCGTATAACGGGATCCTTACCCTGGGCGTATAACGGGATCCTTACCCTGGGCGTATAACGGGATCCTTACCCTGGGCGTATAACGGGATCCTTACCCTAACGGGATCCTTACCCTGGGCGTATAACGGGATCCTTACCCTGGGCGTATAACGGGATCCTTACCCTGGGCGTATAACGGGATCCTTACCCTGGGCGTATAACGGAATCCTTACCCTGGGCGTATAACGGGATCCTTACCCTGGGCGTATAACGGGATCCTTACCCTGGGTATTCTTATAAATGTTGACAAGTAAAGATAATAGTACTGTAGAATTATTTCCATTTATCAGCCTGCATGCACAGTTACCATGACCCACAATCATGGGCCGCCTCTGAAAATAGAATGTCATCATCCTCCTGTGCTTTGTTGTTAATATAGTCATAAATTACTTACTTGACTTTCTCCTTCCACTATTGCCATGAAGCGTAGTGGGGAGCTGAAGTTTGTGTTCTTGAGCCGCCAAGTGTGTGTCGTGCTGGCTGATGTGAGCTCGTGTTGTTGTAGGATGTCCGTGATGTTGTCTATCCATTTGTCTCTTGGTCTTCCCCGTGCTCTGAAACCAGATCTTCTACTGTTTGTAGGCATGTGACGGTAATGTATTGAGCTCCATTCTCATGAGATGACCAAGCCGCTTAATTTTCTCTCTCTCTATATACTTGATGCAGAATGTAGTTTCTACAATTTTTCTGATGTAATAATTTCTCATTCTGTTTCATGGTAACATTAGTGACCTTTCTTACTTATTTCATTTCACAGGATGAGATTTTCCTTTCTCGTGCTTTGGCCAAGGACCATGCTTGACATTAATAGCAAAGAATTGGTAAGAATATACTATTTATCAGTTGTCGTTTGGTTTACCTACTAAGTCTTCCATTTTCAGTAAAAATGCTTACTTGGTATTTGAACTCTGGAACCTACTTAAGCCTGGTGTTTTTGACATGTAACTTAAGTGAGCCTGGTGATTTGCTAATCATCGTAGTTTCTGTCTTTGATGCAGAGTCACAAGTAATTAACCAGAATTGGTATACAATAGATAATCGCAAGAAAGAAACAAACAAACAAACAAAGAAACAAAGACAGAAAGAAATAAGGAAGGGGTCATACGAAAGACATCATTGCCTCTCTGTTACCGTGACCGGACACACGACCAACTAGCAGCTCATTAAAAAGTGCATCAACTGAGGTAGTTACTCTCACGACGATACACGCAACTATGAAATATATGACCCAAAACAAAGCCAGACTTGTATAGACTGAATGACCTCCATAACTTCCCTATTCACAAGTATAGGTCACATGACATCAAAGTCTCGCTGTGTTTCAATGTTTGAAAATGTACCGGTACACATCATCATCATCATCATCATCATTATCATAATTCATCTTTATGGAACATGGAACCACCACTACAGCAGGTCCTCCTTGAAGGTAGCCTCAAACAAGTGTTCACATGCTCTTTCACAGGTGGAGTCTGTAGCCATTTGTTTTACATGATAACGATGCCAGCCTCATGCTTAACCTCAAATTAGTTGCCTTGTACGACATGCTTGAGGAAGTCCTTTTCTTTCTTCAATAGCGCTTCATTGAAATAACAAATAAAAACAAAAACACACACACACACAGAGAAAAAGTCGTAACGTTGACAGTAAAAAACTCAGGATATAAAGTCTGGACAAATAGAAACAAGAATAAAGAATCCTCTCACAATACGCAATTTAACTTTTTTCTTTTTTTTTTAACTATTCAACAATTCAACGTTATTTAGGCTATTTAAATACTTTTATTATAAATATAAAATGTGTTATAAAACGTTAACAACAACACAAATAACAAATGTCGTATAAAACATTAAGAACAACACAAATAACAAATGTCGTATAACACGTCAAGAACAACAAAAATAACGAATGACGTATAACACGTTAAGAACAACAAACATAACAAATGTCGTATAACACGTCAAGAACAACAAAAATAACAAATGTCGTATAACACGTTAAGAACAACACAAATAACAAATGTCGTATAAAACATTATGAACAACAAAAATAACAAATGTCGTATAACACGTTAAGAACAACAAACACAACAAATGTCGTATAAAACATTAAGGAAAAACAAAAAACAAATGTCGTATAACACGTTAAGAACAACACAAATAACAAATGTCGTATAAAACATTATGAACAACACAAATAACAAATGTCGTATAACACGTTAAGAACAACAAACACAACAAATGTCGTACAAAACATTAAGGAAAAACAAAAAACAAATGTCGTATAACACGTTAAGAACAACACAAATAACAAATGTCGTATAAGAACAACAAAAATAACTAATGGGCAGAATGTCATAAATGGGAGCTGACACAGGATAGTAGCATTGAAATGGTTTGACCAGATGACCAGTGGAAGAAGAGGTGACAAGAATGTGCTGGCGTTGTATCAAATACAAAATGAGAAAAACAAGTTGATAGCATTACAAGGCAGTCCCTGTTTTGCAATCCCAAGGGTATGAGAAATATTGAAAGCCAAAAAAAAAAAAAAATCCACACACATACACGGAGAAGAGAACTGGAGACACAAATAAAATGGACGATGAAAACATATGGCACAGGATTGGAATGTTTGACGTGTACTTGATGAAGGCCTGTACTACAAGCCGAGCTGGAATGTTTGACGTGTACTTGATGAAGGCCTGTACTACAAGCCGAGCTGGAATGTTTGACGTGTACTTGATGAAGGCCTGTACTACAAGCCGAGCTGGAATGTTTGACGTGTACTTGATGAAGGCCTATACTACAAGCCGAGCTGGAATGTTTGACGTGTGCTCGATGAAGGCCTGTACTACAAGCCGAGCTGGAATGTTTGACGTGTACTTGATGAAGGCCTGTACTACAAGCCAAGCTGCAATGTTTGACGTGTGCTTGATGAAGGCCTGTACTACAAGCCGAGCTGGAATGTTTGACGTGTGCTTGATGAAGGCCTGTACTACAAGCCGATCTGGAATGTTTGACGTGTACTTGATGAAGGTCTGTACTACAAGCCAAGCTGGAATGTTTGACGTGTACTTGATGAAGGCCTGTACTACAAGCCGAGCTGGCATGTTTGAAGTGTACTTGATGAAGGCCTGTACTACAAGCCGAGCTGGAATGTTTGACGTGTGCTTGATGAAGGCCTGTACTACAAGCCGAGCTGGAATGTTTGACGTGCACTTGATGAAGGCCTGTACTACAAGCCGAGCTGGAATGTTTGACGTGTGCTTGATGAAGGCCTGTACTACAAGCGGAGCTGGAATGTTTGACGTGTACTTGATGAAGGCCTGTACTACAAGCCGAGCTGGAATGTTTGACGTGTACTTGATGAAGGCCTGTACTACAAGCCGAGCTGGAATGTTTGACGTGTACGTGATGAAGGCCTGTACTACAAGCCGAGCTGGAATGTTTGACGTGTACTTGGTGAAGGCCTGTACTACAAGCCGAGCTGGAATGTTTGACGTGTACGTGATGAAGGCCTGTACTACAAGCCAAGCTGGAATGTTTGACGTGTACTTGATGAAGGCCTGTACTACAAGCCGAGCTGGAATGTTTGACGTGTACTTGATGAAGGCCTGTACTACAAGCCGAACTGGAATATTGTGGTAAAGTGGGATGTTATAAATATTTATAGGGGACTTAGTGTACTGACTGAGATCAGCTGTGAAGGTATCTGTATCTAATAGGTGTAGTGTTTTGCAGATAACCTTACTTGCTACCACATTATACCTCAGTCAGAATTATTCTGGAATATTGTGATGACTACGTTAAATGTCTAGGGTATGTATATGATGAAGTGTAAGTCACAACAACAACAGACAGATAAACAATTTAATTTATTCCACCACACTTGACAACACTGTGACACTCACACACATTTAACACTCTATAAGACTATCTTAAATGAGGCACTGGTAAATTTTCAAATATAAATATGTATTAATTACTTTCACTAAAATATGTGTCCTGATTCAAATACAAAGTGAACCAGGAATCACAATCAATTGTAATTACAATTTATATGTACAGAATTTATCAATATGAACTTTGTAGTGACATATTTTATTAATATTATCCTAAGTGTGTCAGTTGTGTAGTAGTAATATGAGGTAATACTGGTTTTGTTCTTTCAAGCTATGTTGTTATTTGTCATCATGACTTCAAGTGTTTGTTTAACTTGGAAATAGTATGGGGAAAAGTTCACAGTTCCTATCAATTTAAACACTGTATTTTCCCTCTGTTTTATTATAAAGTCAGATTTTGAGGGGGGGCATAATGTTGAGCTCCTCTGGCCACAGACGCTTATCTTTCGTGATGGCGGCAGGAAAAGACTCCTCTGCTCGATAGCCTCCCTGTGTTCTGGAGACACCTCACTGGTCACTATCTGGACCCAGGAGTATGCTGTCAGCCTCTAGGTTCAGCAAAGCTCATACCAGGTGCTGCTCAATAACTTTAGGACCACGGTCCCACAATTCATAGAATAATACACAGTTACGTTGACTGGCAATGAATATAGCACAATTTCGATCTGCCGATGTCCCAGGCTTTTATTTAGAAAAATATGCACTGGCGCTCAACGCACTGGTTCTTTAGTAAGTTTATTTGGAAATGTGGTGCTGACCTGACGCCTCTGATTGACTATATTGGCTGGTCTAACCAATCGTGCCATGTTTACACAGCTTTTCAAAAAAGTACTCCTACTCACGTTTCCCCTAACAACAAAGAAGTAGTATTTATAGTCCGACTAATCGTGTTTAGCCTTACATTTACTTTCCGCCAATCAAATAGGAGGTAACATGTCAGCCTATTTCCCGTACAATGGTGGTGTGAAAATCTGCCACTGAGCGATTCTGATTTTGGTGTTGTCTGACATCCCTCACTATTTCTTTTGGCTATAATTTGTTAATTCCTAGACTATTTGCGTAACGTTTAACATATTCTTTGTCAGCCAGTCCTAAGGAACCCAAATATATAAATTTAATGGGGCTAAGGGGCTGCGTTCAAAATATGTATTTTCCAGGATAGTCGTGTAGTTTTTTTTATTTTTTATGTTTAGAACTGCCACCTGTCCTGCTGTACTGTCAGACTAATGTCAGGATTTTAGACATAAAACAGTAGAATGTCATGTTTCCTAATAAGCGTTTTGTAAGTTTTTAAAAACTAACTCTCGTATGGGTAGTGTTGTTTATCACTGTCGATTTGAAAAAAGCTAGTGCTTGTGGCCTTACACGCGTGATGGTAGTAATTGTGTATCGCGAGACTGTGGTAGTATTGCCTGTGTTCCGGCTTTCAGCCCCTCCCTTTCTTTCTATCCTTAGTCCATCTGTCTTTCGTTTTTGGTAACGTAGTGTATAAAATGACATGAATGGAATTTTAAATCTAGGTCAGCTTGCGTATCTCAAGGTTTTTCTTAGAAAGGCAGTACACGTTTTATTGAAGAAAGCGTGTAGTGATGCAGTAGGCTTTTACTATCAACGTGGAACGTTACAATTTGCAGACGAATTAGAAAACAAGGGGGATTTCGAGTACAGTCATTGTGACAGCACTGTTCTTTACCATTCTTCTTTCCTTTTATTAAATTTATTTGTTAGGCTTTACCTTTACGTTTTAATTTATATATGTGGATTAGAATTTCTCACGACAAATATAATGAATTATTATAATGTATACATTTTATTTAAACATTAAATTTATTAAATACTTTTGCCGCATTATTGAAAACCAACGACTCAAAGACTGTTCTGTATTTGGTGCTCATTGCATAGTACACAAAAATGTTGACGCTGGAATTAATACAGTCCAATAGAAAGGCAAAAGACCAAACACAAAAAAAAGTATTGTGATATAAACCAAAAATTATAAACTCTGGCTCGATAGTGATAGCGATAAAAGTAGCAAGCATCGGCAAGAAACATAAACAATAGATAACTGCAACAATGATAATCATTTTGACTATCTTTTTGTCTCTTGTGTTTGATTCTTTCGATAAACTGTTACCATAGTTACTCGTGGACTTCCTCCATTTTGATTTTTGTTTCATCTTTACGACAAGAATTACGGTGACGACAATGACAGCTCCAAAAGAACTAATCTGAGTTCCCACACTAAGATTGAAACTCAAAGCAGCCATCTTATTTCTTCCAGGAAGAAACATGAGTCCCAGCAAAGAACGATTTTGATCTGGGACAAATTTCCAGTCAATGTAACATGTAGCGAATTCCGGAGTGAGCGTTAGAAACATAATTACAAATATACATAAGATAACGCAGATAGTCAATTTTGGCGTGATGATTCTCTTGACCTTCAAGGGAAGGACCACACACAGACATCTCTCCAATGTGACGTAGACAGTTATCCAACTGGTGATTCTGGCAAAGCAGGCGTGTGGCCAGGAAGCTGTTAGATGCTGGACATCCGATACAATGAACGGTAGTTTGTAGACAATCAGCGGGTTTCTAAGAAGACATAACCACTCGAGCGTGACCAGGGAACACAGATCGGAGACAGTCATAGCTAGAAGTCCAATATTTACTGTATCATTTAAACCTTGCTTGAGGAAGATCACTATATTAAAAACGTTAGACACAATTCCGAACAAAGCGATAACTGCTGCCACTATTGCCAGGTTGACTGTGTGACATATTATTAAAAGTTCATCACTGACCAAATCTACTCGTGTGTTTTTGCCAGTTTGTGAGATATTAGCAGACTGAAACATCCTACCGACTGCTAAATGTTACACATAACATGTGGATTAACAATTCTCATGCTTACGGCTCCTTCGAGTTTTTGCTTTTGATGATGCATTGAGGAAGACTGAAATGTTGCTAGAAACTACAGATTTTGGAAATGTTCAGACATCAAAGCGCATCGTTTTGAACTTCTCACACAAAAAGAACGGTAGCACTGTAAAAAAAAAATTAAGAACAACCTTTGACTTTGTACAACAATTAGAATCCGAATCTCACGTTTTTTTTGTTGTTCTTCAGCAGCGTGGAAATTCACATTATGAACGAATGAATAAAGGAAAGAATCTTTATTTTATCAGATGGGTAAGCACTTAAATAAACAACGAATGAAGCCTGAGACCTGTGAATAGTAAATAAACAAATCAACAAACAAATAAATAAGCAAAGGGACTCGGTAATCAGAAAAATCAACATACACAGTGTTTTCCCTCTAAGATAAACCACAGAGCTCCAAATTAGTGCTGAACCGGAAATATCTGCATCTGGAACCAAAACTACCAAGGCAGTATCTTTGATCGCCGCTTGATTTGAAAAGCAAAGATTGTAAGAAACAGGATACGAACAAGGCAGAGAATGGCAACCATGAAAAACATTTTTTGGGAATCGTATGAGAGAATACTAAAGAAGCTATTGTGGTAGCTTATGAGTGACTAGATAGTTTATGAACGAAGATATGATTCATGATCAAGGAGAGGTAACCAAATTAATAGTAAGTAAGAGATTAGCAGTAAGCGAATTATTGTACATAAAAGAGCAAAGGTTACTTGAATAATTGAGAGACACCATTAGTAGTCACATGCTACAGGTTCTGCTAGGTTTTAGGGGTAACTCTATAAATAGGGGCGAACCACACGCCTATCTCTCTCTTTCTCTTACGCGCCATGTAATTCAGTTAGGCAACAGCTTAGAAGTGCTTGTGCAAATTTCCACGGCTTTGTCAAAGTTGAGTCTGGGGTTAGCAAGACATGCAAGTCATTTTTGTGAGAGAGAAGATGTTTGACGAGATGGGCATCGAATATGTAGCGTTTGTGATCAGCATTCAAGACAGAACGCTGGTATGTAGAGTGTAGTAGCAAAACGTGTAACCACGCGGAGTCGTGGGTAGATAAGGGCACGTGCTGTGGGCAAGTGACATTTGATAGCAAGATAATTTCCAAGTAACGCTAGGGTGACAGCGTATTCAGGTCAAATTAACGCAACCTGGATGTGCCCAGTAAGAATGACCATAACCTGAGGTAGCTGTGTAGAGTAGAAAAGGTTAATAAATTAAACAGCTAACAGAGACTAGGGAGAAGAAATAGACAGAGAGATTTGAAGAAGCTTCCATGACTAACGTAGAATCATTATGTTGTATAAGAACGATGTTATTGGCAGGATGAGTTATGCCCTGCAGAAGTGTATGCTCCTACTTATTCATTCACCCCCATGCACATAGTGTAATAAAGTTTGAAAAGCACCACACTCCTTTGGGGTCAGTCGTCAAGCTACAGCTAGCTCATTAGTGAATGTGTTCACGTGTATTCATCATCATCATATCAAGGACAAGAGTCTGTACATTATCGATCTCACTGAAGAGATGGAAAAGATTGCAAACCTCCAGCGAATGGAGGATAGAAGAGATGGCAGAGCCCAGCAACAAAAGATAAATTCAGGAGGCAGATAGACCAACCAATGTACCAGAGAATAAATGGTCATGTAAGGTTACGACTGAAGCGAAGCAACTTTGTAGAAACATCAAAAACAAAGATGAGAGCAGACCCTATCAATGTAACATCAACAGCTAAGCCCATCTACACTGCACACAAGTTACCAGTTTGGAAACAATAGCGCTTCTCTGGCATGATTGAAGAACTTTAAAAAACATAAGAAATTATATATTTAAATTTAAAAGTAAATTACGAAACATTTGATACACTTGTAAACATTATATGTAACTAAAACAGAGTTTAGTTAGTTCATATTTCTATGATGTAAAGAGTATTATGACTGCTCCTTCAAGCATGTAGTTAGCCTCAACTAATATGAAGTTGTGTGACCTCAGTATGTAAAACAGATTGCTACAGAAACCATAGGTGAGCAATGTCGTGAAGTCTGATTCACAACCCGTCATTCTGACCAAACGGCACGCCATACTTTATGACAGTATATCTTAGACGGACCAATGGAATCGCATCTTCATGTGTAGTGTTTACAAACGTACTAGCCTAATAATGGCGAACTCAAATCCGTGTAACCTTGATTCAATTGGAGGTAAGCTACAGACTTATGAGCGAAGAACAGCATGGCAGAGGTCAAGAATTCACAAATAGTTATGTTCAATTACTGGAGTGTGCAAACATTTCTACGGGAAGTAATATGGTAATGGAGAAATCTCGAGTGGAATGCATCGTGACATCAGGCAAGTCACAAATTTTGCTGTTTAGGCAACGCCTAGGAAAAGATGGTAGTATGATAATAAAAGATCATTATCTAGATAAAGGAAGAATAATACAGAGAGTATTTTAAGCCTTAGATGAAGAAAATCGGTCCAGGAATAAGGAGAATATGTAGATTACTAGTTTTTAATATTTGCACAGCTGGACAAATGTGTGCCTGTATTTCGGAACGCAAACACACTTTAGTAGTAAAGCTCCCTCTGTCGTTTGGCCTTGGCCTATATATAGGACGTGCCCTTAATGAAAAGCAGGCCATAATCAAAATTCAAATACAGCAAGAAGCGCCAGTTCTGTCAGAGAGAGACTTCTTTGCCTTCTGCATCTGAGAGCAGACTGCGTGACCATTAACAGCTCGACTGTATGTACTTGAGGGTAAGAAAGAATGTATAAATATATATATATATATATATTTCAAAATAGTCCCAAGTTAAATAAGGTGCGTGCCTGCAAAGGTTACGTATTACCATATATGGACATCTGATGCTTTGCATACACTCTCACAGGCAGATCGGTAGACACACATGACCACATGGGTAAGCTGTAATACTTATTACTTTATTAAAAAGTAATGTTGGTGTATCAAGGATGACCCGGAAGCGCTTATGTCACACTTGTCTGCCCACATGTGTCACACAAACAGTAATCTCGTTATCTGCTGTATGAGTACGCAAAAACTCCTTGTCTGTCCATCTGGGTTACCAAATGTATCGTCTTATCAGCGGTTCAATCTAAACACGCCGGCAACTATCTTATCTCAGTTGCTCACCGCAAGCTAGGATAACCGGGTAACAAACAGGTGACATCACAGAGAGGAGTGTCAACAAATGTTTGCACCTACAAAATATTTGCCACACAAGTAGAAAAGAAAGAAGGAAAGAAAAGTGCGATAATCGACAGCACATAATAAAAATTAGTACCACAAATGTACCGATACTGCCGGAGAGAAACAAAGATCGATAGGGAAGCACCGTTTTGTCCCACTGACTCTGTTTGTGAGTTGGGGAAGATAAAAGGCAACGAGTATGGGAACTGATCATCCCACGTCATAAAAAATGTAGACTTTGTATAATGAACTCCTCTACGGCAGTATCTGCTTTAAGACTACTTTAACCTTTAATAATTTTATGTCTTCTTTACTCCTTCTAGTTCTGTCTCTGATTCCCTTCCCTGTGCACCCCCCACCTTCTCCCCTTTCATTTTTGTCTCTTATCGCAAGGATTCTAGAAAAATTGTGCTTCTGGTTTCCTCATGGTTGTGACGTATAATGGAAATACAGCCTACAGTATCCGACAGCTTTTCGTGACCTCGTGGCGTTCTAAGATTCGTTAGCAAAGTCAAGCATTTGACAGACTGCATTACTCACTTTTAATCCACGCCTCTTTTTCCTCAGACGTAAACAAAAAGACATATTACCAATATCCGCGACCTGTCAATCTAAACAGGGAACAAACATGGTGCTGTTTACCTGAGTTTCCCACGCAAGCTGATCTGCCAATCATCAGATAGCAGACAGATGCACGTGGAAACAACGGATAACTTTTTGAAGTAGTCGAACAGGCGAAAAACAAATTCCCGATAATCCTTTGATGTTCTTACATACGGGGAGAGATAACGCTTTGATCTCGAGGAGCGGGGAAAACATCGGAGGGAAGCCCGTTACACGGTAAGCCTCTGTTGTCGGTTAGCAACGCCGAACAGAACGACCGTGGAAACCTTTTATCTGGGGGAAACGTAGTTCCCTGATTTCTGCTATGCAAAAAGAGTGTGAAAATTAACATCCTCTAGAGATCATAATAACATGATGTATATAAACTGTGGCTCCTCGAAATCGGTTATCAGTTGTCGCTCAGAATTTTTCTGAAAGTCTAAACACGTTATCTAGAACCATTGTGAATAGATATGTTAATAATTTCGTGGGGATTTTCATTTCTGATTTGTGGTAATAGAAATTAGCATTTACGCGATTTAATGTACTAAGTTTTATCATCTTAAATTCACTGTGATTTTCTAGGTGTTAGAACCAGTGGAAAATAACGCGTAGCGATTTGTGTACCAGTTGTGCAGTTTATTATAATTTTACCACCCGCTTATCACACAGAAAGATACGGTTTAGCTGACTGAATTAAAATGCTAGGGGACTGATAGTGGACCATAGAATTCACGTTATATTGCATTTTGTGTAATTTTAGTAAGTGACTGTTGTTTAAATACCATACGACCACCCACCGACGACGACCCTCTAATGGCTACTTAGCGACAGGCGATATTTGTTAAAGTGAGCGTATGGATAATTAAATAATAACTGACATTGTACACTGATTGTTAGCGATGGCAGAAGAAGTGGGGAGGGCACATACCTTCACCCGAACTAGACCCGCTAAGCAATAGCGATAGGATAGGCTAGAGACCCCGTGTGTTTTTTAACTTTAATCAGGACTGACGGAGAGGATGAGAGATCGTCTCGTCACCTTCCGTGTGTATATATGTAGAGATATAATAGTGGCATTTTTTCTCATAATGTTTCTCTATTTCTCGCAGGCCTGATCAAACGGTGACCAGCGGTTTATTTTGGTCCTTTTTCTTCATTTACTGATTGATTGGTGTAGTCTGATTCTTGGCTTATACGTCCCCAACTTCATTTGTGAACAGGATTGGCCAGATGGACACAGAAACAGTTTAATAGTAAATTTTAACTGGACTTACAAATACCCAGATATATTTTTTGCAACTTTATCAGCCCACTGGGGTGTGAAAGATATAACAGTTCTCCCGACATTTTACAGTCGTTTTTTTCATCGGATTTATCCAGCAAGTTACGCTGTTTCAAAATCGGCACTCACCACAGAGACAGCCGATAGGATTTACCACCATCATCAATTAACAATAATTAACAGTTTTTTAGCAATCAGATGTTTCCCTACTGTTTACTGTGAACACCAGATCCCAGAGAGTTTCTGCATTAACTATTCGAGGTGATATTTGTTTATACAGGAAATCAACCACCAAGTTATCCGTTCCCCTTATAAAATTTAATTATTGAAAGGAGGGACTCGGGCCAAATTTGGACGATAAAAAACACTGGGAACAAATATATATATATATATATATATATATATATATATATATATATATATATATATATATATATATATATATATATATATATATATATATATATATATATATATATATATATATATATATATGCATGGATTATAGGTCCAAGAGATTTTCTTCACCGAGAATAGGGTAAGAAGCGTGATTGTGTTTCCACGTATGACAGAGAGAGAGTGAAATATTTTCTTTGTTACAGGAAACATTGTATCAACTAAATTCTGTTTAAATGTTGTTTACTTTATTGGATAACGTTTAGTAGGAATTTTGTTCTTTCTTTACTGTCTGTACTGTAACTTAGTGCTAACCTTTAACCTTTGGGGTTATTATCTTGTTGTGTTCTTTTGCTTCTCAAGGAGGGGAGGGAACAGGTATTCTTTTATTTTTTTATATATGTAATTCTGATTTATTTGATCTCTTCCAGATATTCGATGTTGTAAAGTTTAATGATAATAAACAACAAAAGAACTAAACGTGTGTGTTGGTCAGACCCATACCCAATTAACCATAGTTTTTCACGTTTGTGTGTCTTGGTGTCACATAACTGTGTGTGAGTGTTTAGGTAAACTTATATTTCTAGATATAGGTAGGTGCAAGATTGTCTTATACTAAATTATATTCGTATAGATAGGCTAGACTAGAGAAACTACTCAGTCCAGAGACAGATCTTCTCTTTAAACTATCCACTCGTGAAAATCTATTTTCTTACACATTTACTTCTCACGTATTATTGCCATCCCCTATACTCAGGCGGGACCTCAAATAACTTTAAAACCTATCTAAGCACGACACTGGTATGCCCTATCAAACCCCTACACATTTTCCTCCCCTTTTGTTATATTAATATTTATCAGGTCTTCTCATCAGATCAATATAAGTAGTCTAGTCACACCAATATAATCCTTATATTACGCACTAGCACCCATAAATCAAATTCTGCAAATACGTAGTTGTTGATTTTGCTCACGGGCCATAAAATGGGACAGCTTTGACATTGAGTATTTTTATGTTGAGTTTGATTTGATTTCCATATAATGTCCCCAGCGCCATGAAAGCCCCTCTCGCCTTTTTTGTTCTTATTCTGATATCATTATATGTTCCTCCAACTTTCTTATTGTTGCTGCAGATAAAATGTATGAGAACAATCTGTAGAGGGGCTTCTCTGAGTGGCCAACATTTGCCACATTTATACTCATACTCTAGTGCCAGTAGAACAAGAGATGGATAGGACACACTTTCAGGAAACCTGTTTATAGCAAAAAGGCAGAGTCTTCTTCTATAAGACGAGTACCTAGGCAAAGATAACGAACGAACTAACTTTATTTTCAAAGGGTTTAGAATTGAGCACAGGCCCGTCTAACATTCTGCCCTTCCTTTCTCTAATCGTCCGTACTGAATCAATTTATTCTCATATGTATCTTAAATATTACTTAAATAATAAAATAAACAAAATAAAATAAAATGTCAACGGACGGAGCTAGATAAACAAAATAAAATGTCAACGGACGGAGCTAGATAAACAAAATAAAATGTCAACGGACGGAGCTAGATAAACAAAATAAAATGTCAACGGACGGAGCTAGATAAAGAAAATAAAATGTCAACGGACGGAGCTAGATAAACAAAATAAAATGTCAACGGACGGAGCTAGATAAACAAAATAAAATGTCAACGGACGGAGCTAGATAAACAAAATGCGTGGAGAAGAGAACTGGAGACAGAATCGATAATGATGAGGAAAACATGGAAAGAACCTGAGCTGATGTCACGTGACAGGAGGACTTGTCATGTTTTAGTTGAAGGATTATGCTCCTTGGGGAGCTAAAGGGTATTGATTGATTCATTCATTCATTTGTGTATTTTCCGTACGGCTTTTCATGCTCCACCACTCATCCATTTTTCTCGTTTCGTCTTTTTATAGTTTCAGCTCTTAGGATAGAAGGGCAAGGTCATAAGCCAAATCTAGATCTTCGAGCTGCTGTGTCAGAGCCCAGTGAACTCAGTTTCAGATGTTATGTTTTCCCAATCCACTCTATAGCACGTAAGATGAGAGATAGTGATATAAGGCATCGCTGCAGTATTCCAGTTTTTATCTCATATGGTTCTGTAAAATGTTCTTCTTTAAGAATTTTGGGTTTCACGTCTTAATTTTCATTCTTCGTTATTTTCTTCCTCTATGATCGCT
The DNA here is from genome assembly GCA_024509875.1 of Oreohelix idahoensis. NCBI lineage: Eukaryota > Metazoa > Mollusca > Gastropoda > Stylommatophora > Oreohelicidae > Oreohelix > Oreohelix idahoensis. Next base: position 27,085 of record JAMPIV010022056.1, read on the forward strand.
AGCTGTCAAAGCAGTCAATGGTCATCACTGTAGGTCGTCTTGTAGGGCAGCAGCCAACTTCTTTCACTTTGCTCGGTCGGCGGCCATCCTTCGTAAAGTGTCCCACTTCTGGTTCATTTTTTGAATCTCGGCTTTCACAGTTCTCTGCCAAGTGGTTTATGGTAGGCCTCTCTTTCGCTTCCTTCAGGGGTCAATAGCATAGCTGTTCTTGTGATGGCATCAGGGTCTCTTCTGAGGACGTGGCCAACCAAACTCCAGCGTCTGCCAGCTAGGATGGTGTACATGTCCTCATGGTCGCTCCGAGTAAGCAGTTCTTGGTTGGTGCTGGTATTCAGCCCAAAGATTCGGAGAATTTGCTTCAGGCAGATTGCGTGAAAAAGGACTATTTCGACATTTCCTTCTCTTTACTCTCCAGCACTCCGCATCATAGAGAAGCACAGAAAGTATACATCTGTCATACAATCTTAATTTGGTGTTTGTGCTGTTCTGACAGGACTTCCAGATGCTGTTTAGACCAGGAAAAGCCGTTCTCGCTTTGTTCATTCTGTTGTTGGTGCCTTTGCTTGTTCCGCCGATCGGTGTTACAATGCATCCTAGGTATGTAAATGTGTCTGCCTGTTCCAGCTCCTGGTTCCTTATTGTTATTAGCTGAGGATTGTCCACTTTGAGTGTCATGACCTCTGTCTTCTTTAGGTTGACGTTCAGACCGCGACCGAAGACGCAGCGAGAAAGATGAACGCAGTCAGCGACTCATAGCTTGACTGCTTGCGTCAGGGTCAGCGAACCAGAGCTGACCAAGACCCTTCTTCACCTCCAAGTAGTGGTCCTGGAAACAGGCTGCATCACTGTAGTCTGGCCGAGAGAGTAAAGATCGAAGAGGGAAGGGAAACCCGGTCCCAAAAATGCCATGCTGAAATCGGATGTGTCGGGCCGAAAGGAGCAAATATCGCAGTTTCGCTGTAAACGGCGACACAACGTAACCAACGTCCTTTTCAGGACGAACGCAGAAGACGTTCAGACCCACCTGCTAGCTACACTTGTTCAGTCTATCTGCTTTTTGTTTTTTCTTGGAAGTGTTGATGTGAATGTGCGGGTAGTATGTCATCTGCGTATTCCACATCTTCCACTGTAGAAAACGTTGTCCATCTTATTCCTTTTTGACTGCTCTCTGTTGTCTGGCACATCACTCAGTCTATGATTGTCAAAAATAAAGTGGTTGATAAGGGGCATTCCTGTCGTACTCCTGTCTTCACTTCAAAAGTTAGGTTGCTCTACGCAACACTACATGTAAAGTTAACATAATGCTTTTTATGATGGAATCAATGCAGCTAGGAATTCCATAAGCCCTCAGTATTTTCCATAGGCTGTCCCTATGTATGATGCCAAAAGCCTTTTCAAAATCAGCAATGTTAACGTACAACTGTCTCTTCCATTCTGAGCACTGATCTATAATGTTCCTGAGGGTGAATATATGATCTGCACATCTTCTGTTCTTTCTGAATCCAGCTTATTCTTTTCCAAGTTTATAGTCTACTGCTTTTGGAATTCTGCGGATAATTATCATACGTAGTATTTTACTTCGAACTGAGAGGAGAGTAATTTCTCTATGTGACGTAGAATGTAAGTATTGATACAGTAATCTGACAGCCTTTGCTTTCCCAATTAGCGTCTACCATTCGCTAAGCCAAACCACGCAATTTTTTTACTGCATTACTCATATCTAATCCACGCCCTTTTTTTCTTGAGATGTAAACAAACAGACATTTACCAATTTCCGTGACCCGCCAGCATAACAGACAGCGAGCCCTGATTTGTTTACCTAGTTTATCACGCGAGTTGATCTGCCAATCACCGGACATCGGACAGATCGCACGTGGGATAAACACTTAACCCTTTGATCTTCAGATACATGGGAACTCTGACGCCGTTTTTGCATTTCATATCGAGAACGCGAGCGATTTCGAAAGAAACTCCGTTAGCGGGGCGATGTCTTTGATGTCGGGCAAAGCAGCAGCTCTTGACGAGATAAACGATGGCCGTCAGAGAACTTTTCATCTGGTCCACAGTTTCTCAATCCTATGGTTCGCACGCTAATGCGAAATTAACACCATTAGGGACCTGAGAGCAAATGAATGGATATAAGCAGTGGTCTTTTAAACTCACTGATCAGTGTGGCTCAGAATTTTGGATAATCTAAACGCGTTATTCTAGAACCATTATAGGAGTGTGTTAATAACATTTCGTGGGGATTGTTTCATTTCTGATCTGTGGTAATAGAAATTAGCATTTACGTGATTTAATGTGTTAAGTTTACCATTATAATTTACTGTGATTTCTAGCGTTAAAACTAGTGAAATAAATAACTATTTTTCTTTGCCAGGTTAGAATGATAATTGTATCACCCGCTTCTCACACCAGAAGATACGGTTTAGTGACTGATTAAGTATAAGCGCGACTATAGTGACCGAATAGGATTCACGTTTATTTCATTTTTGTGTTTTATAGTAAGTGACTATTGTTATACCTTATGACTAAACTAACAGGCGCCGACGATAAAATAACTATTAACGACAGACGATATTTGTAAGTGCGCGTAGGGATAATTAAACAATAGTTGACAGTGTGAGCTGATGGCTACCGCGCGCACGCAGAGGAGCGGGAAGCTGCATACCCTGGTCCGAATCTCAAGCGCAGCGCGGGCGAAAAAAAATGACCGTATAGTTGTAAATAAAGTCACCGAGTGCCTTTTAACTTTAAGCAGGACTGCCAGAGTGGGAGAGAGACCGTCTCGATCCCGTCCGTGTATTTATAGAATAGTTGCATTTCGTTTCACAATGTCTTGTTTATTTCTCGCAGACCTGACAGGGCGGCCAGCGGTTTTTTTCTTGATTATTGTCTCCAGTACTGATGGAATTTATGCTGTCCTCTTCGTGACTTTCGAGTCCATAAATCCATGTTGTGACAGGACTGGCTAAAAGACACATAAACATTTTAATTATTAAGTGTAACTGGACTATCAATTCCCAGATATTTTTCAAATTTATCAGCCCACGAGAGTGGTATATATATATATATATATATATATATATATATATATATATATATATATATATATATATATATATATATATATATATATATATATATATATATATAAAGATATATATATATTTATATAAATAATATCAACATCTAACTTTTGACAGACGCAGCACTGGATTCATTCAGAAAGTTGTGCTGTTTCAAAATCGGCACTCACCCTAGAGCCAGCCGATAGGATTTACATCATCATCATTTTACATATTGTAACATTTGTCTTAGCAACCAGATGCTTAGCAATACGGGAATTACTTTTCTCCTTTTTTCAACTGTGAACGTCCAGAGCACGTCTTGCTTCAGTAACTATTTGTGGTGACAATCGTTTCATCCAGGGAAAATTACACCACCAAATTTGGCCTCCACCTTGTAATTATTTTTCGATATATAGGCTGGACTGGGGCCATATTTGGGCACCTGACAGTATAGGTTCAGGAACTATTGTATTTTTTTCAAGGGATACCAACACCACGAGTGGGTAAGCGAGATTGTTTGTGGCCACATAAGAAAGTGAGAGAGAAAGAGAGGGAATATTTTCCTTTTGTTACAATCATTGTACTAACTTCTTTTTTATTTCGCTAAACGTGTGTACGTTACTGAGTAGTAATTTAGTGGGGAATTTGTTCTTCATATTCTATTCTGTAACCTAGTGCTTATCTTTGACCTTTGGGTTATTAACTTCTTTTGGGATCTTTTCTCAACAAAAGGAGGGCACTTATTCGGTTATTTTCATATATCTGTAACCATGATTTATTTGATTTCTCTTTATGTTTGATAAAGTAAAAAGTTTAATGATAATAAACAACCATAAGAACTTACCTTTGTGTGTTGGTCAGACCCATACCCAATCAACCATAGTTTTTCACGTTTGTGTGTATTGTTGTCACATAATTGTGTGTGTGGGTGTGTTTAGTGTAACTGATGCGTGACACCATATGATGATGGATGGTATCCGCATGTCTGGTTTTGTGTAGTGTGTAGATGTGTTCAGTCAAAACAATGTTCATACAACAATAACAGGGCAATCCACCTAGGACGTCAGTAAACTCACGACGTACAAAGTCAATGAGTCTTGAAACAGCCGTTGACGTTTTTCTTCATTATTTATTGTGGACGCCACAGTGACAAAATGGTTACGCAAATGTGTAGGCACATCAAACAGTCATTATCACAGCAACATTCAATACAGCAATAGACGGTAGACAGCATTACAATGATGAGTCAGATGCATGTTATATTTCATAGTGCTGTAAATATAGTCAGGTGAAAAACTCCATCCTTTTCTATAACAGCCAGGAGATAACCAGATGTATGAGATCAGTTCACTCTCCTTAGTTTGACTTCAGCAAGACAGACACGTCTGCCGAAGTATAAATAATGTCCTCAAAAATATCCTCTAGATAATAAAGGTTTTCTAAACCTAGTTCATTTAACAAAGTAGCAAGTAATGGTCCTTGGTACATGCATCAACCGATGCCGTACAATGCAGCGACATGTGAGCTGGGAAAGAACATCTCGTGACGACGACTTTCGGAGACAGGCTATGAATCGAAATCGCTCACGACCCAAAATCGATAGAGTTAATGAAAAAGTCAATTTACCTTGCTTTCATGAAATACACAGAAATATCACGCCTCCCGACATGTGGGAAAACACTAGAGGTATTATCTCGACTAAACGAAATATCCATAAGAGGACTACACATCCCTGACAGAACAAAAGAAAGCGGAGATCCCCTCTTCAACGAGGCATCTCTTTCGCCATTCCAAATCGCTCACTCCACTAGTCGTGGGCGGAAACCGATCGACCAAAAACAAGACAAGTCATGCGCAGTCCAGCGCAAAAATGACCACAGCTCAAACTTAACTGCATTCGATACCAACGCGAGAAGACAAATGCTTACCGAGAAAAGTGACTATAAATTTCAAGCAGTTGTTGCCCTTGCGTTATAAAACAGATATTGAAATAAAACGATGTTGCGAGAATTTATCACGCAACATATCACCACCTCCTCCCGATAAAAAAAAAAATGTGGAACATATTTTTTTTTTTTCAATATCAAAGAGCATGCGATAAGCGGCTCAAAACGCACGAATTATGCGCTGATAATTAACTAAATTGCCAAACAATAGGCTAATTATGGAGTGTCTGGTGAGGATATACCTCAACAGAAAAATAAATATGTCTCAAAAAATATTCACATCGGGGAGGTGTCACCAACACACATCACGTTAGCATGTAAACACAATATACGTATGCAAGTTACTATAATCATCATTAAACAGCATACTCTAATATTGTCTTTAAAAATGGATGTACAAATCTGATAGGAAAATTTAAATAGTACATTCTTTGACATGTAATGACATAAGTACATAGTAAAGTTAAACTACATGACGATCCAGGACATATGCTCTGGTATTCCGAGGGTAAGTACACAATCTAGAACTCGTCATGCTTGAAACTAGTAAGGTAAGTCCTCTGAGAAAGTACAAGCAATATAATGCTAATTAATAACTAATATGCTTCATAAGGTACAATACATTATTAATAATTGTGGCTGTTTAGTAAACTAACGGCCCTTATATTAACTACTCAGTCCTCCTCTATCATCTTAAAAAACGAACAGAAGAAGATGACAACAAAGCACGATAGTGTGTACATATAGAGTAAGTACAGATGTGCTAATCTATTGTAGAAATATAGGTGTGTTATGACTCTGTAATATATGGAAATATAGGACAGAAGTATTAGTTGGAGTCATGTGGGCATCTAGACAAAATGTCAGCCATCACATTATCCGCACCACGGATAGCTCGTACCGTGAAGTGAAAAGGTTGAAGAGCTATAGCATATCGAGTGGATCTCGAACTCTTCAAATTCTTAGTCTGAATAGCTGTAAGAGCTTTCTGATCAGTCTCTAGAATGAAATGTGCGCCCAGGAGGAATCTTTGTAGCTTTAGAATTGACCAAACCATCGCTAACAACTCACGGTCTAAAAACCGAGTAGTTCCTCTCTGCCGCATTTAGTTTTCTAGAAATGTACATAACAGGATGCAGAGTATTTGCATATTCTTGCATCAGTGCTGCTCCAATCCCAGTGGATGAAGCATCACTCCGAAGAACAAAAGTCCTATCAAGAGTAGGTAATCTTAAGATGGGAGGAGAAGAAAATATATTCTTGATTTGGTCTAGTGAAGATTGGCATTCTTCAGACCAACGGACCAGATTAGGCGAACCTTTCTTCAACAATGTTGATAGAGGTGCCATGATCGAAGATAAATTTGGAATAAATCTCCCATAAAATTGAATTAAACCTAAGTGTAACAAGTCTTAATTAAGCACTTGTATATTCACATCACATTATATTATCCCAGTCTCTGTGGGAAACAAGTCTCCAGTCAAAGAACTTGTATATGAAATATCAGCACTCAATTCTTGATCATAAGTGCACTTCTCATTCAATAGTGCACGACACTATTCATCATTCATTTATCATCAGTGTAGTAGTAACAGTGCATTAGCATAGCCCATTAACTAATTACTATAACTGTAAACAATGACTATGTAAACACATGCAGAATGTAAACATTGAAAATGTAAACAATACAAACAATGTAAACAATAACAATGTAAACAATAACAAAGATCAGCAACAATACAAAAACGTTCGCAGAAATCAACTAAAAATAAAGCAGAAATTAATGACATATCACAAAAAATGTGACGATATCTGCGCTATAATTAAACAAAATACATGACACCACAGTGTATAAACAAAAATGTTGTATGAAACTAAATTATAGACAAGAGTAGGCTAACAAATACAAACAAATCAAAACAAAACTAAAGAATGTGAAATAATAACGAAAACACTATTAAAACATGTCATCACAGCTAACATAAATAGCAACAGAAGTCGCTTAGCAAATTCCAGTATCGGAAATTTGCAAACCCTACAGAAAACGCTCACAATAGACGACCTCTATGACGTGGCATAATCTAACGGAGACACCACCCAACCGAGAACCCGCTGAAATATAAACATATAAATATACAAATAACATATAGACATATAACATATAGAATGAGATGATACACAGAAGACTCAGCAGAAGTATAAGGGCACAGTTTACATACAAACAGGCCACTTAACTTATAGGCTTCCAATCGTAGAACAGCAGAATAAACGGATGTCAATCAACGTCCTAAAGAGCGAAGCTCCAACGATGATGGCACATCTGAACTGCTTCCACTGCTAACACGATGGTACAAGAGCTTCTGAAATACTGTGTGTTGAGTTGTTTCGGCACTTGACCTTCTAATCCAAAGTAAGTTGATGGAAATCGGTACTTGGCCTTCTTCAGAAAACAACCCGTTTCAACCGGCACTTGACCTTCTCAAAAAACGACAGCACTGAAACCTTGACAGCAGCAACTTGCTTGACTTGCGTAAAAGATAACAGCAGTCCGAGTTATCCGGCAACATGTAACAACGCCGGGTACTGTCAAATTCTTGTTTCCGTCAAAAAGTTGAAATTTTGACTTTTACCGGGCAACGCCGAGTACTTTGAAAATTTTGAAGATGTTGACTGTATTGAAGAATGTTAATTTCTTGAAGGATGCTGATGAATTCTTGTTGAAAATGAAGTGGGTAAGGGACCCCGTGTTTGCTGGTCCCAGAATCAAACCAGCTTATGGCCACCAAATGATGCGTGACACCATATGATGATGGATGGTATCCGCATGTCTGGTTTTGTGTAGTGTGTAGATGTGTTCAGTCAAAACAATGTTCATACAACAATAACAGGGCAATCCACCTAGGACGTCAGTAAACTCACGACGTACAAAGTCAATGAGTCTTGAAACAGCCGTTGACGTTTTTCTTCATTATTTATTGTGGACGCCACAGTGACAAAATGGTTACGCAAATGTGTAGGCACATCAAACAGTCATTATCACAGCAACATTCAATACAGCAATAGACGGTAGACAGCATTACAATGATGAGTCAGATGCATGTTATATTTCATAGTGCTGTAAATATAGTCAGGTGAAAAACTCCATCCTTTTCTATAACAGCCAGGAGATAACCAGATGTATGAGATCAGTTCACTCTCCTTAGTTTGACTTCAGCAAGACAGACACGTCTGCCGAAGTATAAATAATGTCCTCAAAAATATCCTCTAGATAATAAAGGTTTTCTAAACCTAGTTCATTTAACAAAGTAGCAAGTAATGGTCCTTGGTACATGCATCAACCGATGCCGTACAATGCAGCGACATGTGAGCTGGGAAAGAACATCTCGTGACGACGACTTTCGGAGACAGGCTATGAATCGAAATCGCTCACGACCCAAAATCGATAGAGTTAATGAAAAAGTCAATTTACCTTGCTTTCATGAAATACACAGAAATATCACGCCTCCCGACATGTGGGAAAACACTAGAGGTATTATCTCGACTAAACGAAATATCCATAAGAGGACTACACATCCCTGACAGAACAAAAGAAAGCGGAGATCCCCTCTTCAACGAGGCATCTCTTTCGCCATTCCAAATCGCTCACTCCACTAGTCGTGGGCGGAAACCGATCGACCAAAAACAAGACAAGTCATGCGCAGTCCAGCGCAAAAATGACCACAGCTCAAACTTAACTGCATTCGATACCAACGCGAGAAGACAAATGCTTACCGAGAAAAGTGACTATAAATTTCAAGCAGTTGTTGCCCTTGCGTTATAAAACAGATATTGAAATAAAACGATGTTGCGAGAATTTATCACGCAACAGTAACTTATATTTCATATAGGGAGAGAAAGGTTGTCTTATACTAAAATATGGTCGTATGGATAGGCTGGACTAGAGAAACTACTCATTCCAGAGACAGATCTTCCTCTTACACTATTCAATCGTGAAAATCTATTTCTTACACCTTTATTCTCACATATTTACCACTATCACCTCTGCTCAGACGGGACCATAAATATCTTCTGACCTATCTAAAAATTTACGACACTCTACAGTTGTTGCAATTTGTAAGGTCGCCCTTCTTGGGCTATTTGACAATTATTTCTTTATTCCACCTCATTGGTGTTGTCTCCGTTTTCCAGACTTGTGTAAATAATTGTCGTAATATTTCTGCTGCTGGTTCAGAGTCTGTCTTAAATAACTCAGCATTTAAATTGTCGTGTCCAGGAGCTGTTCCATTCTTTAACCCTTTGATTGCTGTGATGATTTCTTCCCGTCGTGGAGTGTCTGTATTTACATCTAGATCCTTTTCAGCCTCAGGAACATTGAGCTGAGCCTCTGGTGGATCCTTATGTTTCTCTGAATTGCTCTACCCATCTTGTTTCCTGCCCCTGTACTGTGGTAGTGAGATTTCCTTCCTTGTCTCTTACTAACGTAATATTGTTTGCACCCCATTTTCGGTTGAAAGTTGTAGCTATTTTATATATACTGTGCTTTGTTCATTTCTCAGTGTTGCCTCTTCTGCCTGTCTTGCAAGATCGTTATTTATTATGTTAATGAATTAAGTGGGGAGGAGGGGAAAGGGGGCGTTTCACGATGCCTTACGTTTCCAAAGTGATTTGGTTTGGTTTGGTTTTAATGATCATCTTCATTGCACACGGACAACGCCATCAGTGATCTGATCTCCTCCCTTAGATCACACGGACAACGCCATCAGTGATCTGATCTCCTCCCTTAGATCACACGGACAACGCCATCAGTGATCTGATCTCCTCCCTTAGATCACACGGACAACGCTATCAGTGATCTGATCTCCTCCCTTAGATCACACGGACAACGCCATCAGTGATCTGATCTCCTCCCTTAGATCACACGGACAACGCTATCAGTGATCTGATCTCCTCCCTTAGATCACACGGACAACGCCATCAGTGATCTGATCTCCTCCCTTAGATCACACGGACAACGCTATCAGTGATCTGATCTCCTCCCTTAGATCACACGGACAACGCCATCAGTGATCTGATCTCCTCCCTTAGATCACACGGACAACGTTTTCAGTGATCTGATCTCCTCCCTTAGATCACACGGACAACGCCATCAGTGATCTGATCTCCTCCCTTAGATCACACGGACAACGCCATCAGTGATCTGATCTCCTCCCTTAGATCACACGGACAACGCCATCAGTGATCTGATCTCCTCCCTTAGATCACACGGACAACGCCATCAGTGATCTGATCTCCTCCCTTAGATCACATGGACAACGCCATCAGTGATCTGATCTCCTCCCTTAGATCACACGGACAATGCCATCAGTGGTCTGATCTCCTCCCTTAGATCACAGAAGGAGAATCTCAAGACAGTGCACGAACTCCGTAGCACCGGCGAGAATCCCATTTTGTGTATACAGGAATCACACATTCTATAAATATTGTTGTGGTGGGTAGATTTCTAATTTTTTAAAATTTTGCTAGGGCAGCGGCCCTATGGCCTACTCTTTAAGATTTCCAACTACCGAGGGATTTTTTAACGTGCGCAACTTGCACGCGGGATCTCCTATTTTATTCGCCCTTATCCGAGAAGGCTAGTCATCCGACCTCGCTACCCAGGAGACCAGGGGGGAGTATGACATCATTAGGACCGCTGGTTATGAAAAAAATTTCCATAAAATTATATTTCCTCTTTTGGGAATCGAACCCGGTACCTATAGAATTCGAGGCGGATGCCATACCTCTTAGCCACCCTGGTTTCCAAAGTGATTTCTTGTTCAAACTGTCGATGGCCTTATCATAGTCCACAAATACAAACTGTCGATGGTCTCATCATAGTCCACAAATACAATGTCAAGTGGTGAATTCAATTCCAAGATATGTTCTACTATCATCATCCTCAGCATCCTCATCATCATTATTATTATCATTTTTCTTTGCACTCACGGAGCATGCAGTCACACATTGGGATCCTCGCCGGTGTTACGGAGTTCATGCACTGTGCTGAGACCCTCCGTGTGTGATTTAAGGGAGAGGATCGGTGCACTGATGAAGTTGTCCGTGTGCCATGAATCTGGTCCTTAAAACTAAAACCAAACCAACCAATAATCCCCTATTACCACGTGACTTCAACAAATTCGCGCCAGATCCTCCTGTTCTATGACATTTGCTACAGAATTGTTCATACAATCTTTATCTCTATAATTTCTGCCTCCAGGAGCTGGGATATGATATGTTTAAACACAGGAACAACGGAAATATACAAAATAAATGTCAAGGTGAGAGTCCCTTCGGACCACTACTTTTCGGGGTCAACCCTGTGCAGCTGCACGTGACATGTTGTGTCACAAAAACTGCCAGTTCATATCTCTTAGCTTTATGGTGTCTATGCATTCTTCTCATCTCTCAATGATGATCATTATGTAAGCAATGGCTCGGTGGTAATGTAACTTGCTTAGAACTCATATCTAGAGACAGTGTCCTCTCACTCAACAATGGACGATGATTATGACTTGAACATTGGTACAACATGGCCCGTGTAGTTCCCGGGGGTCTCTTCTTCTTCTTCCTCGTTCGTCCTGAAAAGGACGTTGGTTGCGTTGTGTCCGTTTACAGCGAAGCTGCGACATTTGCGCCTTTCTGCCGACACATCCGACTTCAGCACGGCATTTTTTGGGACCGGGTTTGCCTTCCCTCTTCGACCCTTACTCTCTCAGCCAGACTGCAGTGATGCAGCCTGTTTCCAGGACCACCACGTGGAGGTGGAGTAGGGTCTTGGTCAGCTCTGGTTCGCTGACCCTGACGGAAGCAGTCAAGCTATGGGTCGCTGACTACAATCATCTCGTTTGCTGCGTGTTTCGTCGCCCCCCCCCCCCCCCCGGGGGGTTTCTGATAAGATAAAGAAAGAAGAGGACTACTGCTCCTTGACGCATGTCGTTCAAGGCGAATAAGATGAGGTTGTGGATGAGGCTGGCAACCTCATCATGTTAAACAAATTGCTACAGAAACCATCTCTGCATGACCGTGTAAATGGTTGGTGCAGGCTTACTGTAAGGGTACCAGATACAGTGGTGGCTCTATGCTCCATAAGAAGCGAAAGGGGAAAATGATGGTAACAACCACATAAGTAGTAACGCGCTGTTATAATGAATTTCTAGAACGCACATCTACAGAAAGTATCCAATTTCTCAACAATCTACCATGAAAATGACTTGCAGGTAGGTCCCACGTAAGCAGCAACGCCTTGTTATTGTGACTTGTTTGAGCATATTTCTACAATCATTATGTTCTAACTGGAGCAGTGCACAATGAATGTGACTTGACCATAGGCTCCACATAAGCAATGACACCATGTCATTGAGAATTGCTTGAACACATATGTGGTGGTTTCGATGGTATTAAGTGCGGTTGCGATGTTACCTAGTGTACTGTATGAGGTCAGCTGTGAAGGTCCCTGAAGCTAAAAATGTATGTGAGTTTTTCAGGATTACCTTTCTGCTACCACCTATGACCTCAAACAGACTTATTCTACTATTATGTATGTTAGCTACGTTCAATGTCTAGGGTACTGAAATGTGGTGTGCAGGTAATTAAATACAAAGACACACACACATATAAACACTAGGTCTAATACTAAACTCTATGATCAAGTAACTTAACACTGGGTTAAAATTTAAGATTTACAATTTTTTTTAACTTTATTTAGTCCTGAGCCAAGTTTTCTTATGGTCAGGACGTGTGAATCAAGATGAATTTATATCAATCAAATAGCATATAATTAAATGATCACATAAAAAAATTCGTACATAAATATGTATGTGAAATTTGTTAATATGGATACTAACTACAGAGTCTTTTGGAAAACTAGTACTGGATGACGGGTCGTGGTGGTATCATCATGTCTAGTTCTTGTTATACTGTTCAGTGTTTTGTTAACAGGGGTAATGGTGGTAAAGTCTTTTATTCACAGTGTTTTTTATAAATTTATTTATTTATGTTGATGAATCAACAGCAGGCCAGGTCTTCAGTACTTAACTGGCCTGTGTCGATGTAGTCAAGATGTTCACTTGGCCCACTCCTCACAGTTGCTGAGGTAAAATGCTAGGCTTCTCCTCACAGTTGCTGAGGTAAATGATAGGCTTCTCCTCACAGTTGCTGAGGTAAACTAATAGACTTCTAGTCCTCCACCGTTTGATCTCTTCAGAGCATCTGGCACTAGCACAGTGCCAGACAAAGAAACTCTGAAACCACAAAATTAGGCTATGTCATAGCATACTGCCTACTTTACCCTGTTTCCTAATCATAAAACATAAATTGACAAGACAAGATCAGATCTCTCTGACCGACCCAGCACCTCTCATCCAGGCTGTCATCACGTAGCACCAGATTCCCATGACTGCATTGCATCTGAAATATGTTCATTAGTTTCTTTTTCCATCCAATAAGGTGGGTGATATGTTCCCACTGATCTGAAATATAGATCTGTCTTCTATATTCTTGGATATGTTTTCCCATATTATTTATTCGCCTCTAGGCCCTGGACTGTCGCTGGGGACCTAGAATAAGTACTCACTTGTCGTAATCATTTTTCATGACATGGCAGTATCAATCACTCAGAATTATCAAATAAAAAAGGTTAATACTTTTTCCCTTACCACAATTCAAATGAAAACACACAGATACGTTGTCTAGCACAAACTCAGCTGAGCTGCTGGCTATACTATGGCGTCCCACTTTGAAATACTATCTATCTTCATTGGGCGTCACAGTTCTAAGTATCAACGATCTGTTGCAGTGGACAGTCTTCGACAAAATGGCACTTGCCGGCTAATTTTTGTCACCAATATTACTCGTTCGTCCAATCGGAGTACTTCCCCTCTACAGTTCAAATATTTAAACTTAAATGTCCAATCTTAGTCTAGTTTCGGTCTAGTTGTGAAATGTACTTATGTCGGTCTGTCTGTCCGAACTTGGTTTTTCCCAAAATTACACTTGGTTTTAGACCAAACTACAAAAAAACTACACAATTTTTTGTCTCACTACGTATAAGATTTCTATGCTAAGTTATTTTTAGCTTCTACCCTCCCTTGACTGCCCCTTGTCCACATGTAGTTTGTTTTTCTGCGTTAGGCTCAAGGACGCGTCAAAAGTAACTTTTGTGAGAAGTATGCACAAATAACTGTCTGCTCGTCTGTATTGAACAATACAGTCTTTCGTCAATATCTTCCGTGTTATCTGTCCGTCTTTGTAATTAAAAGTATATTATTTCTCAGGGAAAGATGGGCTATCAAACTAGCTAATTTTTATTCTCCTAAACTTATTATTAAAAAAATACCTAATTTTTTTTTTTTGTTAGTCTTGTAATTTGTTTTTACTACTCGCTCATGGCGTTTGCCGCTATATTCAAATTAAAACGACTATTTACCGTAGAACGTTCAAGATACGTCTGTTTCTGACAAGAGCTAAGGTCGTTTTTCGTCCAATTTATTACATTGTGTCAACTAGTGGCGTAATTTTTTACTTTAAAACTACAAATTGCGTCTTCTAGACTTTAGATTCAAACACGTGTTCAGACCGCATCATTTTTTCTTTTATCTCCGTTTCTACCCCGTCTAAAAGGATAGGCCGTTAGTCTACATGTTATAGCTAGTTAGTTTTCAATGACACTAGAAAACGCTGGCGTAGGCGAAGAAGTAGCAGCGTATCTTATCCAAATTGTATCCCTACATTTCATTTAACTGTTATCTTTATAAATGGAGGAATTTTTTAGCGTTGTATCACTGAATTTCACCACACATCTCCCCACCTGAGAACATGCACTAATGCAAGTTCCAAAACCAGTGATACACATTGATAAAATTAACTCCTTACGCCTGCCAGCTACTCTAATTTTGATCACAGGGGTGCCTACTGAGGAAATCTGCACCGTCATTCTGTGAGCCCGGAATATATTCAATGTTAAACTAATATGGTTGTAACAATAAACAGATTTGATCTTCTCTCTCCGCCAGCTTCAGGAAAAATCAAGAGAGCAGAAAAGACCATTATATATCGCCTTTATAGACCTTAGCCCTTTGATATACGAAGTGGCGTTAAACAAGGCTGTGTTCTGGCTCTGACCCTCTTCGGAATCTTCTTTGCCTTACTTTTGAGACATGCATTCAGAGATGCAACTGAAGGAATATGCCTTCACAGTAGGTCAGATGGCCGTCTGTTTAATCTTTCAAGGCTGAAGGCAAAAACAAAAATCAGAAGGGTCACTATAAGAGACTTGTTGTTCGCTGATGATGCTGCAGTCGTCACTCAAAGCCAACAGGAGCTTCAGAGCTTGACGAATCGCTTCACTAAAGCATGCAAGGACTTTGGCCTCACAATAAGTCTAAAGAAAACGAATGTGCTGAGTCAGGATGTGGGTGCTGCACCAGTTATCACTATCGATAACTATGAATTGGCAGTGGTGCACCACTTCACATACCTAGGGTCTACCATCAATGACAAACTCTCACTGGATACAGAAATCGACAGCCGCATTGGCAAAGCTGCAGCTACCTTTGCTCGCCTCACATCGCGTGTTTGGGGAAACTCTAAACTCACAATGAAGACCAAAGCTGCGGTATATAATGCCTGCGTCACCAGCACACTCCTATATGGCAGCGAGACCTGGACGACCTATGCTAAGCAAGAAAGAAGACTCAATACCTTCCATTTGCGGTGTCTACGCCGCATCCTCGGCATCTCGTGGAAAGATAAAGTGACAGATGTCGAGGTGTTGTCACGTGCTGGCCTTCAAAGTATGTATACACTTCTTAGACAGCGCAGACTTCGCTGGCTTGGCCATGTTCGCCGCGTGGAAGATGGTCGCATCCCAAAAGATATCTTCTACGGACAATTAGCAGATGGCAAGAGAACAGTTGGGCGACCACAGCTGAGGTTCAAAGATGTGTGCAAGAGAGATATGAGGGCACTGGACATGGATCCAGCAACATGGGAGGATGAAGCTGCCGATTGCACTAAGTGGCGATGCTATTTACGGCGCCACCTCAGATTGGGCGAAGAGAGGCTCACACAAGAAGCAGAGGTGAGGAGAAAACGTCGAAAGGAGCACCAGGAAAATAAGCAGCTGAGGGCTGTCACCTCAGGGGCGCATTCCCATAGTCAGTTATGACTGAAGGGGCTATTATTATTATTATTATTATTATGGTTGTAACAATAAAGACCATCGTAACAATCTTGCATTTTCATGCTTGGCCTGAGATAAGAACACGAGAGGCTGGTGATCTGTTTGGACCACAAAAGTCCTACCATACAGATAGATTTGGAACTTTTTTATTGCCCAGATTAACGCTAAACACTCTTTTTCGCTGGTGGAATAGCCTTGTTCCGCTTTGTTCAACTTGCGGCTAGCATAAGCGACTGGGTTCAGTTCCCCATTGGGTGAAGAGGACCTTTGCAACAAAGTAGCCCCCAGGCCTACATTGCTTGCGTCTGTTCTCACCACAAAGTCCTGAGTCAAATCAGGCAATTTGAGAATAGGCTTGCTAGTGAGTTTTTCCTTTAACTCTTGGAATGCCAATTCACATTGCGCTGACCAAACAATTTTATCTGGATTTCCCTTGCTAGTCAGATCAGTCAGAGGAGCACATATAGAGTTAAAATTTTTGATATATTTTTGGTAAAACCCACATAACGACACGAATGATCGCACGTCTTTTTTTTTGTTTGTGGTCTAGGTGCTCTCTGCAGTTTTTCCAAGTTCTTGGGGTCAGGGGTCATGTTACCCTGATATACAGTATGTCCCAAGAATTCCAACTCTTTGCATCCAATACAACATTTTGTTGGTCTAGCAGTTAAGTTCGCTTCTCTGAGCCTATCAAATAGCATATTCAGAGAGTTAATGTGTTCTTCAAATGTTTCTGTGGCGATGAGAATATCATCCATGAAATTTGTGATACATGGATTATTCAAGGGATCCAACAATTTGCGCATCATCCTAGAAAATACACTCGGAGCATTTTTCAATCCGAATGGTAACATGTTGAATTCATAATGTCCTTCCGAGGTGCTAAAAGCTAAATAAGGTCTAACTTCAGGCTTCACTGGAATCTGGTAATAGCCTTTGCTAAGATCCACCTTCGAAAAGTATTTTGCCTTGTTCAATCTGGCAAATAACTGTATTGTGTCCGGTAATGGATCCACCTGACCTTCTGTGACAGCATTCAGTTTCCTGTAATCTATGCACAGTCTATGTTCCCCAGACGGTTTCCTCAACAAAACTACACTGGAGCTAAAAGAAGATTCACTGTGAGAAATAATCCCTTCTTTCAACAAATAATCTATCTCCTCTTTCAATGCCTTCTCCTTAACGAACGGAACAGAATAGGCTCTCATACAGATTGGTGTTGAGTCTACCAGCTTCATGTCATACTGTAGCAAATTTGTATGCCCCGGTTTGTCTGTTAACACACCCGTATGTTCCTCCAGAACCTGTTGAACTCTCTCCCTCTGATTTTTAGTCAGGTGCTTACTGACTTTTACCTGTGCGGCTGTTTCACAGGGGTGTAATGGGTATTCATGTGAGGTGAGTGGTTCCTTTTTCATTTCAGTTGCGATAGCCAAGGTCAGTAAATGGGTGCCTTCCTGGATTTGTCTGTCCAGATACTTCTTTAAAAGGTTCACATGATATATTTTCTCCTTCCCCTTTTTGTCAATTTTATAGTTTGTTCTAGACACCTTCTCTAGAACCGTATATGGACCTTGCCATCCAATTTGCAACTTATTATGGCTGCCGGGTAGTAGAAGAAGCACTTTCTCTCCCACAGCTAATTCTCTTTCCTTTGCTTTCCTATTAAAATAAGCCGCATGTTTCTTCCTGGCTTGTCTCAAATTATCATTTGCCAGTTTCCATCCAGCTTTCAGACGAGTGGTCAGCTCGTTCACATATTGATATGATGAGGTGACAGTCTCTTCTGCCTTCTCATCTGTCCAGGTCCTCAATAATGCTTCTAATGGACCTTTTATTGGCCTCCCAAATAACAGGGTTGCGGGTGCTATCCCGGTTGAACTATGTGGTACTTCCCGGTACGCGAACAACGCAGTGGGCAAAAATTGATCCCACATATCAGGTTTTTCATGTGCCAGCTTCCTCAGGATAGAAATGAGGGTCCCATTGAACCTCTCTACCTGGCCGTTCCCTTGTGGATGGTACGGACTACAATGAAAGTGTCTGGCTTGAAATAGCTTAAAAACTTCTTCCGTTAGTTTCCCCTTGAACTGTGAGCCATTATCAGTCAAGATTTGATGCGGGAATCCTAATCTTGTGAATATTGTAAGCAATGCCTCTGTCACATGTTTCGAATCAATTGATGACAGGGCTACCGCCTCTCCCCACATAGAACAAGTGTCCACCAGAGTAAGGATGTAACTGTTCCTCCTCTTGGTCCGAGTGAGAGGTCCCACAATATCCACTGCAACCCTCTCAAAAGTTGTTCCCACTATGGGTATTTCCCCTAGAGTTGCAGGAGCAGTCCAATGCTTTGGAGCTACCCTTTGACATTCTGGACAGGATTTTACATATCTTTTTATATCTTCTATTATCCCTGGCCAGAAGTAATGACAAGCTATACGCTGTCCTGTGGCGCTGATCCCCATGTGACCACTGAAGGGAATCGCATGCCCTAGTTCCATCACTTTCTCCCTATATGAAGTGGGAAGAACCAGCTGGTTGTGACCATTTGTTCCAGTTCCGGCCTTCCTGTATAGCAATTTGTTCTTCATAATATATTCTCCCTTGCTTGGAGTGTGTGGCATTTGGGCAATTTTTTAAAACATGGCTTGAGTGTCCTATCCTCAGCCTGCGCCTTCCTCATCTCTTCTGGATGAGCATTTATAGGTTCACCTTCTTTTTCCTTTGACTGTGACCTGGTCTGCACTGTCGCCATGATCACAGGTATCTCGGGATTCCCCAGGAAGACGTATCTACACCCCAATATCAGAGGGTAGATTGGTTCATCTATCACTGCTGCTCTGATTTCTTCTTCCACATAGCGGGTTTTCACCGTTATCCTTGCGATGGGAAGTGTCATGAGTGGTATGTCCTTAGTCGCTTCTTGTATTTCCACTGTTTCGGTGGTATACTGACTTGGGTCCACTACGCTAGCCTTCACAACTGAATCATAATCCAAACCTGTATCATATAGGCACCTTATGGTGACCCCATTACAAATAACATCCTCACAAACTGGGGGGTGATAAGGTTCCTGCTGTCCAGTAGGTTTAACCTTTAATCTCTGGTTCCCCGATTTCATTGCAGAATGTTAGAAGGTTTCCTTTTACAAAATTCATTGTTATGGTTGTCCTTCTTACACCATTTACACCACCTCTTTCCTTGGTTAAACGGTTTTCTGTCATTGTATTTTTGGTCATTGAACTGTGAGTTTCTATCACGGTAATCATTGCGTGGCCTATCAAAGTTTGTCCTACTTTTGTTACCTTGCTCTTTGGTATCAAATTTATTAAAGTGCTGTGTGGTCTTAAAATTCTCTATATGTTTCTTTTTTGTGCCAACTACCTCTGCCTGGGCTGCTTGATACCTCTCAGCGACATTCAAAACCTCCCCCAACCTCTCTGCACCTTGTTCCATGAGAAATTTTCTCAGGTCTGGAGCCATGGACTCTCTTAATTGCTCTATCATGATCATTTCTTTGAGATCTTGGGTCTTCCCCAGAGCAGTCCGTTTCTCCAAATAGGTTTCCAGTCTGGCAGAGAATTGGTGGTATGTCTCCCCAGACAAAAGTTTGGCATTTCTAAACTTCTTACGATAAAATTCACCATTCTTTTCATATCTCAATAACAGAGCCTGCTTTAGCATGTCATAATTGTCTTGGTCGTCTCTATTCATTTTAGCAAAAACTTCATAAGAAGTACCTCTAAGCCCCTGGGATAACTTAAGACTCCACCTCTCTCTCTCTCTAACCCATACGTGGTAGCCAAAAGTTCAAATCTACCCAGGTACCCTTCTATGTCATCGTCTTTCTCAACAAAATGGTCTAAATGAAAACCAATACCTGAGGTTGAGGCTCCCTGACTAACAGTGGCATCGGAGGGAAAGGGGCTGGCACCATTTTCAGGAGCATGGCCTTGTACTTCCAACTCCCTTAGTCGTAATTCGTGCTCCCTCTGCAATCTCCTATCTTCTGCTTCCCTTTCGGCAGTCAATCTTTTTTCCTCTCTTTCAGCAGCCTGTCTCTTTTCCTCTGTAGCTAATCTTCTTTCCTCTGCTTCCAATTTCTTCTCTTCCAATTGGAGCCACTTTATTTCAGCAACCCTAACTGCCTCCAATGCCGTAGCCTCTTTGTCAGCCTCAATCTGCAGCCTCTTAAGTTCTTTGTCAGCCTCAATTTGTAACCTCTTCTCTTCAGCTAACCTCCTATCTTCCCTTTCAATATACTTGTCACATTCTGAAGTTACATATTGGATCATAGCCTGACCCTCCATGTTCATCTCCTTAGCAGTCAGCACAGCAGCCGATCTGAATTTGGCTAGATCTGCCATACTGTATCACACACTTTAATAATATCTAAGACAAATTACCAAATCTAATTACCAAAGTAACACTAATTAATTAATTACCACTGGCTGTGAAGATTCATCAACTTTTACTTTCCACCTTAGATATTACTTTTAATTTTAGGGACACTGTTGAATTTATACAAGCCTATACCCAACTAGTTTAAATCCCGGACGAGCCCCCAATATATGTGGTGGTTTTGATGGTATTAAGTGCGGTTGCGATGTTACCTAGTGTACTGTATGAGGTCAGCTGTGAAGGTCCCTGAAGCTAAAAATTTATGTGAGTTTTTTCAGGACTACCTTTCTGCTACCACCTATGACCTCAAACAGACTTATTCTACTATTATGTATGTTAGCTACGTTCAATGTCTAGGGTACTGAAATGTGATGTGCAGGTAATTAAATACAAAGACACACACATATAAACACTAGGTCTAATACTAAACTCTATGATCAAGTAACTTAACACTAGGTTAAAATTTAAGATTTACAATTTTTTTTAACTTTATTTAGTCCTGAGCCAAGTTTTCTTATGGTCAGGACGTGTGAATCAAGATGAATTTATATCAATCAAATAGCATATAATTAAATGATCACATAAAAAAATTCGTACATAAATATATATATGTGAAATTTGTTAATATGGATACCAACTACAGAGTCTTTTGGAAAACTAGTACTGGATGACGGGTCGTGGTGGTATCATCATGTCTAGTTCTTGTTATACTGTTCAGTGTTTTGTTAACAGGGGTAATGGTGGTAAAGTCTTTTATTCACAGTGTTTTTATAAATTTATTTATTTATGTTGATGAATCAACAGCAGGCCAGGTCTTCAGTACTTAACTGGCCTGTGTCGATGTAGTCAAGATGTTCACTTGGCCCACTCCTCACAGTTGCTGAGGTAAAATGCTAGGCTTCTCCTCACAGTTGCTGAGGTAAATGATAGGCTTCTCCTCACAGTTGCTGAGGTAAACTAATAGACTTCTAGTCCTCCACCGTTTGATCTCTTCAGAGCATCTGGCACTAGCACAGTGCCAGACAAAGAAACTCTGAAACCACAAAATTAGGCTATGTCATAGCATACTGCCTACTTTACCCTGTTTCCTAATCATAAAACATAAATTGACAAGACAAGATCAGATCTCTCTGACCGACCCAGCACCTCTCATCCAGGCTGTCATCACGTAGCACCAGATTCCCATGACTGCATTGCATCTGAAATATGTTCATTAGTTTCTTTTTCCATCCAATAAGGTGGGTGATATGTTCCCACTGATCTGAAATATAGATCTGTCTTCTATATTCTTGGATATGTTTTCCCATATTATTTATTCGCCTCTAGGCCCTGGACTGTCGCTGGGGACCTAGAATAAGTACTCACTTGTCGTGATCATTTTTCATGACATGGCAGTATCAATCACTCAGAATTATTATATAAAAAAAGTTAATACTTTTTCCCTTACCACAATTCAAATGAAAACACACAGATACGTTGTCTAGCACAAACTCAGCTGAGCTGCTGGCTATACTATAGCGTCCCACTTTGAAATACTATCTATCTTCATTGGGCGTCACAGTTCTAAGCATCAACGATCTGTTGCAGTGGACAGTCTTCGACAAAATGGCCCTTGCCGGCTAATTTTTGTCACCAATATTACTCGTTCGTCCAATCGGAGTACTTCCCCTCTACAGTTCAAATATTTAAACTTAAATGTCAAATCTTAGTCTAGTTTCGGTCTAGTTGTGAAATGTACTTATGTCGGTCTGTCTGTCCGAACTTGGTTTTTCCCAAAATTACACTTGGTTTTAGACCAAACTACAAAAAAACTACACAATTTTTTGTCTCACTACGTATAAGATTTCTATGCTAAGTTATTTTTAGCTTCTACCCTCCCTTGACTGCCCCTTGTACACATGTAGTTTGTTTTTCTGCGTTAGGCTCAAGGACGCGTCAAAAGTAACTTTTTGTGAGAAGTATGCACAAATAACTGTCTGCTCGTCTGTATTGAACAATACAGTCTTTCGTCAATATCTTCCGTGTTATCTGTCCGTCTTTGTAATTAAAAGTATATTATTTCTCAGGGAAAGATGGGCTATCAAACTAGCTAATTTTTATTCTCCTAAACTTATTATTAAGAAAATACCTAATTTTTTTTTTCCTGTTAGTCTTGAAATTTGTTTTTACTACTTGTTCATGGCGTTTGCCGCTATATTCAAATTAAAACGACTATTTTCCGTAGAACGTATAAGATACGTCTGTTTCTGACAAGAGCTAAGGTCGTTTTTCGTCCAATTTATTACATTGTGTCAACTAGTGGCGTAATTTTTTACTTTAAAACTACAAATTGCGTCTTCTAGACTTTAGATTCAAACACGTGTTCAGACCGCATCATTTTTTTCTTTTATCTCCGTTTCTACCCCGTCTAAAAGGATAGGCCGTTAGTCTGCATGTTATAACTAGTTAGTTTTCAATGACACTAGAAAACGCTGGCGTAGGCGAAGAAGTAGCAGCGTATCTTATCCAAATTTTATCCCTACATTTCATTTAACTGTTATCTTTATAAATGGAGGAATTTTTTAGCGTTGTATCACTGAATTTCACCACAACATTATTACAACAATTATCTCCTAGTTGAGCAGTGCACAATGAATAATAACTTGAAGATAGGTCGCACATAAGCAGCAACGCCATGTTATTATGAAATGTTTGAAATTATATTTACGAAAAACATCTCATAGTTGAGCGGTGGACAATGAATATGATTTTATAGAACATGATCACAGACGGTATTCTATCTTGAACAGCAAGCATGCTGACATGTTCTGCGGCCACTTTAGTACTTTTGTTTGTTAAAAACTATGTTCCCTTATTGTAGTTTATTTAATATCTAACTTATTTAAAACAGCATTGATCTAATGTGTTTACTATTATGTTATATTACCCATGTAGCATTTAACTTTAAAAAAAAATAATGCAGAAAAATGTCTTATTTTCAAATTAACGGCAAAGTTGTCACTAGACTTCATACCCGTTCTACCATCCATAATAAGAACGATTATTTATGAAAACGCAAAATTTTTACTTGAAGGCATGAGTGCGGACTTGGCATGTGTCTAGAGGTCACTCGAATATGGGAAGCATTTTTTAAAGACCCCAAAGTTGTGAAAAATATTTTAGGCAAAATGAATATGCCTGAAAAGAACAACAGTAAATTTCAGCCTCTACGTAGACATATAATTAGATACGTGAAATCTGTGCGCTATATCTAAGATGTCAGCCGAAGTTATTAAGATTATTTTGTTTAAGAGGCTTCTGACGTGTAAGTGCTGCCTCACATAAGGGCAGAATTATAACAAATAAAATTACATTATAAGTAATCCTTAGACAATTCTCTCGTAATGATGACATCTTAACACGATCATTAAAGCAAAACTGGGCCTTTTTTTCGGGGGGGGGGGGGGGGGGCGGGGGGGGGTAAAACTATACAGTTATCTAGTTCTTGGCAACTAATTTTGGTAATTGGAATGAACCTCGCGCACTATGCTGCAGGCAGTTTTTAAAAAATATATTGGTGCTGTTTACGCCATTGATCTTCTACTTTTTAAAAAGCAATTACATAATTTACTTTCAGATAGATTTTAATAAATGAAAAAAAAAAAAAAATAAAAATCTGCAGACACCACAGGCAAAACTGAATATATGAAAGAATGCTCAAATTGGAAGCATTATGAAATAGACATTATTTTTGTTCGTTAAACAAATGTATTTCCTAGGGGTGTAACCGTTCACACAAATTATATTGAAAACTCCTCAGAACGTTCGCATATCTCAAGGAAAGATTTGATTAATAGTGCAGAATACGACCTTTTTTTTTTGTTTAGTAGGAAGTGTGTTGTGCCATTTATTTTATTTTTTCTAGTAATTTCTGGAATTATGTTTGTTTGAGACAAGCCGTAGAAAATTCAAATACGAAATTTTCAACTTAAAGTCATGAGGGAATTTCCGTTTTAGTCAGTGATAGAGCGCGTTAGGTCCGGGTAAGCCCATAACTTGTGTTGTTGTCTAGTCTTCTACTATATTTCTAACGAGTACCTGTAACATACCTTTGTATATTATTTATGTCTGACGAGTACCTGTAACATACCTTTGTATATTATTTATTTAGCGACATCTTTGCTCAACGTTTAGAACGCTTACCTCTCACACCAAAGTTACAGGGTTGCAGGATCGATACCTGGAAACATCAGGCTCCAGTCTACCCAACTGTAAATGGGTGCCTCACTCTGCTCTTCAGTTAAGGAAGGCAAAGGCAGCAAGAAAGGGAATTGGTCACTTCACCTCATAAAAAAGCTGGAAAAAAATATTATGAAATCTCTAGCGTTACATTTTTGGTGAAAGATAAAAAGTCTAGGATGTAAAAAGGATTAATAGTGCGCCTTCAAACATGTTGTAAGACGCTACTGTGTATAGGGCTGGCAACTTCAACCACGTCAAACAGATTGCTACAGAAACCACAGATGCACATGAATGTTTTGGCGCAGGCTTCCCGTAAAGGGACCAGTTGCAATTGTAGCTTCATACTTCACAGGGAGCGGAAAAGGGAATGATGATGGCGATCACGAAAAACTAATAAAGACCGCTGGAAACGACAGAAAGACGAAATAATTGATCTTTGGCTTTTTCGTCTCCTTGTCTGCCTGTCTACTTCAATTAGTTCTTCTCAATCATTTCCTGTCCTGCGCAATCCGCCCAAGCTCTTTCCGTGTCTCCTTTATCTTTCTTATATCTACCTTCAGTTCTCTCCGTGTCTCCTTTATCTTTCTTATATCTACTTTCAGTTCTCTCCGTGTCTCCTTTATCTTTCTTATATCTGCCTTCAGTCCTCTCCGTTTCTCCTTTATCTTTCTTATATCTACTTTCGGTTCTCTCCGTGTCTCCTTTATCTTTCTTATATCTACTTTCGGTTCTCTCCGTGTCTTCTTTATCTTTCTTATATCTGCCTTCAGTCCTCTCCGTTTCTCCTTTATCTTTCTTATATCTACTTTCGGTTCTCTCCGTGTCTTCTTTATCTTTCTTATATCTACTTTCGGTTCTCTCCGTGTCTTCTTTATCTTTCTTATATCTGCCTTCAGTCCTCTCCGTTTCTCCTTTATCTTTCTTATATCTACTTTCGGTTCTCTCCGTGTCTTCTTTATCTTTCTTATATCTGCCTTCAGTCCTCTCCGTTTCTCCTTTATCTTTCTTATATCTACTTTCAGTTCTCTCCGTGTCTTCTTTATCTTTCTTATATCTACTTTCGGTTCTCTCCGTGTCTTCTTTATCTTTCTTATATCTACTTTCAGTTCTCTCCGTGTCTTCTTTATCTTTCTTATATCTACTTTCGGTTCTCTCCGTGTCTTCTTTATCTTTCTTATATCTACTTTCGGTTCTCTCCGTGTCTTCTTTATCTTTCTTATATCTGCCTTCAGTCCTCTCCGTTTCTCCTTTATCTTTCTTATATCTGCCTTCAGTCCTCTCCGTGTCTTCTTTATCTTTCTTATATCTGCCTTCAGTCCTCTCCGTGTCTTCTTTATCTTTCTTATATCTGCCTTCAGTCCTCTCCGTTTCTCCTTTATCTTTCTTATATCTACTTTCGGTTCTCTCCGTTTCTCCTTTATCTTTCTTATATCTACTTTTGGTTCTCTCCGTGTCTTCTTTATCTTTCTTATATCTGCCTTCAGTCCTCTCCGTGTCTTCTTTATCTTTCTTATATCTGCCTTCAGTCCTCTCCGTTTCTCCTTTATCTTTCTTATATCTACTTTCAGTTCTCTCCGTGTCTTCTTTATCTTTCTTATATCTACTTTTGGTTCTCTCCGTGTCTTCTTTATCTTTCTTATATCTGCCTTCAGTCCTCTCCGTTTCTCCTTTATCTTTCTTATATCTACTTTCGGTTCTCTCCGTGTCTTCTTTATCCCTCTATTGGGCCATTTATGAAATAGTTGGAAAAAAAATTCTTGGAGTGGTTTTTGTGGCTGTCCCATGTCTGAAAAGTGGTGTGAAGGTTAATTTTGGGCAAAAAAATGTTTAGTTAGTGTTTTATGGGTATGTTGCCAATTGGCAACAAATCACCATTAAGGTTGGGAACATTTATTGTTGCCATTTGGCAACATATATCTTTTAACTATGTTTTTATGTCTAACAACATCTATTTCACCTTTTTTTACTCCCTACCTACATTTAATATTTAAACAGTAAATAGCAGACAACAAAATTTGTGAAACTTCATGAAGTTAAGTGTAATTTATACAGAAAATGCCACACATACAATGAAACATATAGTTACTGAAAAAAAAAAATCTTCTGTCTCGTGACTCAATCACAGCTCCACACTCATGTTTCATGAAATACTTTGAAACAGTTTGAATGTTTATTGAGGCACAAGTGTAGGTTACACTTCTCACAGACAGTTCTGGAGTACCCCTTGCATCCAGGAAGTTTGCATCTCCCTTTGTTGGTGACGGAATTGGGGCTGTGGCCAACATTGTCAGTTCTGACATGAAAAGGAGATACATTTGCTGTTTGCCCTCTCTTCTTTTTAGCCACCAGCTGTGTCTCAGTGCTTCCTGATGGCCTTCCCCTTTTATTATTTTCACTTTTTCCTGCTTTTAGGAGACACAAAGCAATCTGCAACTTGAAATCAACTAATGGTAGTCTGTCCTTTTTTTCCATACCATCCTTACACACATCTGAACAATAAGTTAGCCAAGCTTGCACCACAGAAACATCCAGGAAATGAAACAATATTCTGTGGTACCATTTCTTGGATCTAATAGGTATACGATAGAGTGCCAGCAAGGAGTCCAGCAAATCTACCCCTCCCATGAACATGTTATATTCTTTCACAGCTGCAGGGCAAGAAATGTGTATTTCCTTCTTGGCTTTTCTGTCCCATCTTCTGACTACACATTCTGGTTCAACTGCTGCATAGGTGCTTAGCAGTGTGACTGCTTTATTGTCATACCATTTGATAGCTTTCAATGTGGCTCCGTTTGTTGCTGCAGTACAAACAACAGATGACCCTCTTCCTTTCGTTTTCAGTTCCTTATCGGAACACAGATTACACCCTTTCAGCCGGTTTGCGCGGACAGTGCCAAGACATGCAATGCCTTGTTTCCAGAGGCATGCCTGCAATGCTGGCGAATTAAACCAGTTGTCAAAATATACTTTATGCCACACATTTTTAGGGATACGTTGAAGAAGTCTCAGCACGATATTAGCTGATGCTCCTAAATCAGGTTGGCCAGGACACACGTCAATTTTTCCAGTGTAAATTTCAAAATCATGAATCAAACCAGAAATGCTTGAACAAACGAAGACTTTATAGCCCCACTTTTTGGGTTTCTTTGGGTTGTACTGACGCAGAGATGATTGACCTTTGAATGGGATAACTTGCTCATCAATGCTCAGCCTTTCTGCTGGTTTGATTGAATTGAATTTCACTTTCAGAGCGTCAACTAAAGGTCTTAATTTGAACAATTTGTCGCCTTCATTGTCTTGCTGCTTGTTGTTGTCATTGCAGTGAATGTTACTTTTGATTTCTTTAAACCTCTTGTTCGTCATAGTATCAGCAACAAGTCCATAGCGCGTTGTAGAGTCCCAGTACAATTTACAACTGGGCATTCTAACAATTATAAGATGTAAATGCAACTCAGAAGAATACAGAGATATGCTTCTATAAGCTGACCACTTGGCACAATAAGTAAATAAAACTTGATTAGATTCACCATACTAGTGAGCGTGCTTTGGCAATGCAGAGACGTGATCGCCCCCGCCTATTAGCACGGCACTGGGTAATAAGGATTATGTTTAGTAGAAGCAGTATTGTAACCTCGTGACCTGAGAGACATAACAGAGCAGCCTTGTCGTTATTGAAAATGGCAGTGTTTGGTAGATGGATGCGTAATGCCATTTACCTGCTGCAACGCTGGGTAATAGTACTCTTAGTGGATTGTTCTGCTGCGATTTGGGGGGGGGGGGGGGGGGGGGGGGGGGGGGGGGGGAAATCGATCGCAGTTGACCTCGAAGTTATTTTAGTTGGACCACCTGATATATAGCCCAATGGGCTGATCACCCGTTGGCTTGTCACACCGATTACGGAAACAACGGCAGATGGATCTATTTGTTGTTGCCCTAAAGACGCCGCTAGGCGTGATGGGAAACTGCAACAGAGAAAATCAATCTGCTGTTGCCCTTAAGACGCCACAAGGCGTGATGGCCTCTGACTGCTTGGTCGGTCTTTGGCTAAGGACGGAAGAAGAAGAGAAGAATTCTAACAATACTCATCATAAACGCAATTCCAAAAAACTGTTCCAGTTCTGGCTGGCTCAATCTGAGAGGCTTCATGATGTTTTTCTGGATGCTGTACTTGTTTGATTCAGTGACCATATGTGCCATTGTATCATCATCAATGAATCTGCGGAAGTATTCTATTGGTTCTGAGGTAACTGATACGTGTGCCGAATCACCAGAGAAGGGCGGAGCTTCAGAAGATACATCTGAGGCTTCACGGTGTCTCCATAGCATCCGACGACGATCAAAGGTTACATCTGTGTCCTCCAGCTCTGATGCAGATGATTCTGAAAAAAAAGAAAACAAAGATATTAATTATCTGGCAACATAAACAATCATTTATTGGTATACTGGTGTACATGTTATTATTCTGATAATAGTAATAATGATAAAAATTATTCTAATCCACATTATGGTATAAAGCGTTCCACAAGTAAGTCTCCGTCAGCCGATATTTAGTACCTGATGGACTAGGCTGAAACTGTACATAGGTTGTACACTGATGGACAAGGCTACAACTGCAGTCTGAAATAAAGTGGCCACATTAAAAAAAAAACATCAATTAAATTCAACAAACCTGAATCGGTTGTGTCCGAGGAAGGGCCGGGTTGCCACGTGTTATCCAGGATGTCTTCAGCCTCACTGTCTGACAGCTCACTATCGCTAGAAGCCTCAGGTATTGGTCTATAGATTGTAGTCTTTTGGCTGTAAAACTTTTGAGGATCCATTGTGTTTAACTGTAAAAAAAAAATTTAAAAAAAAATGACAACATATACATTTTGTAATTCAAAAGTTTTTCATCACAAAATTGTTTAATCTCATCTGATGATACATTATGTTTTGTGATTACTGGCAATTTTAGTGGTTATCATGTGTAGTTTAGTTCTAAAAGTCAAGTCTAGATGAAGTAAATATGTTTTATTCATTTACAATATTATTAGTAATTTATACTGGTAATTCTACTATTTACATTGACCTTTTTAGGATACATAAAATTGCAAATAACAACTTTTTTTTAAATGATGAAGTTTAATCAATTATAATGAGAATAAAATACTAATGTTGTTGATTACAGAGAAATACAACATTAAATATCATTTATTAGGTAAAAAGCAACTGTTGCCAATTGGCAACATGAAGTGGTTTTTATTCCTTAATCGACTTTTGTTGCCAAATGGCAACATACCTAAAATGTAAAATAAGAGTAACTTATTTTATTTATTTATAACTATTAAAGCATTTGTTACAAAGATAAGTGGTTTAAGTTACTCAACATATTTTTTATACACCGTTTTCATAAGGAATTTTAAAAAATAATGTGAAGTAAACTCACCTCTCAATTCGATCTTGCAAACCAGCTACCATGCCTTGACAAAAGAGTGCGTGAAAAAAAAGTATTTCTCCGACAAATGAGTTACCCGGTAATTTAAAATTGGGAATGTTTCTAGAACACAATAAAACAAAAAAATTATTAATTTGAACGCCGGATAGTGAAATAGATGACTTTAAACGGTATGTTGCCAAATGGCAACAAGGCCCAATAGAGGGTTATCTTTCTTATATCTGCTTCAGTCCTCTCCGTGTCTCCTTTATCTTTCTTATATCTGCCTTCAGTCCTCTCCGTTTCTCCTTTATCTTTCTTATATCTACTATCTACTCAGCTGCTCATCTTTGGAACAATCTTCCCAATGACCTGAAAAACACGCACAGTCCTTACTCATACAATCGTATACTATTCAAATACTTTATGAGTGCTGATTATATGCCACCCTAACTGATTGTGTTGTACTTTTATCTAATATACTGTATGGAGGCTCTGATGATCTAGTTTTCATGACAATATACTTATTCTTAATATTATATTCTTAATAACTTATATTCTTAATTTTATGATCAGGTACTGTTAATGTATGCTGTTATACTTCCTTGTAATGTTGCACTGTCCTTAAATTAATACTTTCAGTACGCTGAAGAATGTTGAGTAACAGTAATAAAAGATGAGCAAGAGGATGGAAGAATGCAAGAGGGGACTGTGTCCGATTTTCAACCCTTGGCAAAGTGCAAATACCGTAGTAGAGGTGACAGCAAAATCAGTGTTGTTTCTTCAATTTGGTTTAAAATTCCTAAGCAAAATTGTGAAAAATGAGTAAATGGTTGGTGATATAGCAAAGTTTAAGTCACATGACAATGAATTTTTATGGCAAATATTTAAAAAAAAAAAAAATTCAGACACATGGTGACATCCTGAAAAGGTGGTTCTTATCTGTACTGTCATTTGTGCAATTCAGATGCTTCTGTATCCCACAGGTCTGTATGACTATCAAAGGCACATGTAAACACAGGGTCATAAGCAATGTGTTACAGGTGCTGCCAAAACTCTCACAGTTTGGGATCTATTCCAGAAGAACATTGCCGTAAAGTTAGATTTTCAGGGAAGCAGTCATGTCTCATCTTATTGCTGAGACTAGTCTGCACCTGTCACAGGCAGACATTTTAATTAAAGCATTTTCAACGATGTTTCCAGAATGTGTGTTAGTGTGTGTGTGTGAGTGTATATATTACAGCCTGTTTACATTTGCTTCGCATATTTCATTATAACTACTTGCTATATTATTCCCATTCTTTAGGTACCTGTACACAATTATGCATTGTTTTCTTTAGTTTACAGTGATCTATAAAGCGATATATTTTGTTTGTGTTTATATTTTTTTTTCTGCCCATCTTTGACCACTAGCACTTTTACGTTTTTTTTTAAATATCGTTTTCTTAATTGTTAGCGACAGTTCTTCCTGGGAATCACAGCGTGACAACAGCCATTTTCATTTGTGGCTGCCATCATTTTTCATCCATTAAACTTGTCCCTTTTGTTTTTGTTTTTTGATCCCTGACGAATAAACTGTGCTCATAACGTTGGTGACTTTTGGTCTTACAAAAACTGTTACTATCTCTTTACGCTCACAACCCTGCCATCAATGGTACCTATACCTTGTAGCGGTATGGCAGCTTGTGTACCCTGACAATCCCCAGAGCTATGCCAGTGGGAGTTTTACTCCTGGTAGGTTCAACCATGCTGGACTGGTCTGCGTGGGTAGGGGTCAGACAAAAGCTGGTACCCTGGTCCTCCAGGTTGGGGGTTTTAGCACAGGGCCGACACCCCTGTCTGTGTAAAAAATCACACACGTTACGGAAACAGCAATAAATGGAAATACTTTGATGCGGGACGGACATCCGGAGTCTCAGGCTCGTATGACTGACAGTGGTGAAAGCCGAAAGGAAGCCACTGGCATGAAAACGGATGCCCAGACCGCAAAACACGAAACCAGAATTGGTTTTTGGAATGTCAGAACTATGAACGAGGCAGGAAAGCTGAGACAGATTACAGCAGAGATGAGGAACTACAAACTACATATCCTGGGAATAAGCGAGAGCAGATGGACAGGGATGGGGAGAACAAAAACAGCTACAGGGGAAACAGTACTTTATTCTGGTAGAGAGGACGGTCAGCACAACGAAGGTGTAGCCATTATCCTTAAGAAAGGAATGGAAAGATCTCTACTGGAATGGAAACCCATTAACAACAGACTAATAAGAGCAAGACTGAGAGGGAGATTCACCAACACCACAATTATACAATGTTATGCACCAACAAATGACAGCGACGAAGAGATTAAGGACGAGTTCTATCAACAGGTACAAAAGGAAATGGAAACTGTACCCAGGTACGATCTTATTATAGTAATGGGAGACCTAAATGCGAAAGTTGGAACACACAATAATTATAACGAAAGAGTAATGGGGAAATGCGGCAGTGGAACAGTAAATGAGAATGGGGACAAATTAATAAGCTTCTGCAGTATTAACAACCTGGTCATCGGAGGAACACTTTTTCAACACAAAGAAGTGCACAAGTTAACATGGGAATCACCAAACGGACGAGACAAAAACCAGATAGATCACATAATGATCAATGGCAGATGGAGACATGCACTACAAGACGTGAAAGTAAGAAGAGGCGCAGATGTGGGAAGTGATCATCACCTAGTAGTAGCAAGACTGAAGGTGAAACTCAGAGCTGCTGGACCAGTTGCAGTCAAACAGAAAAGATACAACATCACGAAACTTAAGGACCCCCTCACCAGAAAAGCGTTTGTGGTCGACGTAAAGAGACGATATCTGATTACCAAAAGCCAGGAAAGAACAGAGACCGACGATGTGGACCAGAAATTCAACACCATCTCAACAATATATAAAGAAAGCAGCAAGTCATGCTTGGGATTCCAGGAAAGAAAGAGCCAGGACTGGATAACACCAGAAACGCTAAACACCATAGCGAAGAGAAAGGAAATGAAAAGGAAGAAAACAGAAGCTAAGTCTCCCAGGTTAAAGGCAATATATAGTGAACAGTACAGTCAGCTGGACAAGGAAGTAAAACGTCAAACCCGTGCTAACAAAAGGACATTTCTGGATGACCTTGCAAGACAGGCAGAAGAGGCAGCACTGAGAAATGAACAAAGCACAGTTTATAAAATAACTAAAGCTATCAGTGGAAAACGAAGTGCAAACAACATAACGTTAGTAAGAGACAAGCAAGGAAATCTCATCACCACAGCACAGGGGCAGGAAACAAGGTGGGCAGAGCACTTCAGAGAAACACTGAATAAGGAACCACCAGAGACTCAGCTGAATGTTCCTGAGGCTGAAAGCGACTTAGACGTAAATACAGACATTCCACGAAAAGAAGAAATTATCACAGCTATCAAAGGGCAAAAAAAAATGGAAAAGCGCCTGGTCACGACAATCTGAATGCTGAGCTATTCAAGACAGACCCTGAACTAGCAGCAGAACTATTAGAACCACTATTTGCACAAGTCTGGGAAACTGAGACAACACCAACAGAGTGGAGTAAAGGAACAATTGTCAAATTGCCCAAGAAGGGCGACCTTGCAGACTGCAACAACTGGAGAGGAATTACTCTCCTCTCAGTTCCCAGCAAAATACTAGGCAGGATAATCATCCAGAGAATTTCAAAAGCAGTTGACCATAAACTGAGGAAAGAACAAGCGGGCTTCAGAAAGAACAGAAGATGTGCAGATCATATATTTGCCCTCAGGAACATTATAGAGCAGTGCTCAGAATGGCAGAGACAGCTGTACATTAACTTTGTTGATTTTGAAAAGGCTTTCGACAGCATACACAGGGACAGCCTATGGAAAATTCTGAGGGCTTATGGAATTCCCAGCCGCATTGTTTCCATTATAAAAAGCCTCTATTCTAACTTTACGTGCAGTGTTGGATCGAGTAATGTAACTTTCGAAGTGAAAACAGGAGTACGACAGGGATGCCCCTTATCAACAACATTATTTTTGACAGTCATAGATTGGGTGATGCGCCAGACAACAGAGGGCAGTCCAAGGGGAATTAGATGGACAACGTTTTCTACACTGGAAGATTTGGAATATGCAGATGACATTGCACTGCTCGCGCATTCACACCAACACATTCAAGACAAAACTGATAGACTGAATAAGTATGGCCAGCAGGTTGGCCTGAACATCAATCTGAAGAAGACAGAGGTCATGACACTAAATGTGGGCAATCTTAAGACTGTATGAGAGCTGCGTACTTTCTGTGCTTCTCTATGGTGCGGAATGTTGGAGAGTAACAGAGAAGGAAATGTCGAAACTGTCCTCCTTCCACACAATCTGCCTAAGGAAAATTCTCCGAATCTTTTGGCCAAACACCATCAGCAACCAAGAACTACTTATTCGGAGTAACCAGGAGGACATGCACACCATCATAGCTGGCAGACGCTGGAGTTGGGTTGGCCATGTCCTCAGAAGGGACCCTGATACCATCGCAAGAACAGCTATGCTATGGACCCCCGAGGGAAAGCGAAAGAGAGGCCGACCAAAAACAACTTGGCGGAGAACTGTGGAAGCTGAGATGCAAAGAATGAACCAGAGTTGGGGCACTGTACGAAGGATGGCCGCCGACCGAGCAAAGTGGAATCAATTTGTTGTTGCCCTACAAGACGCCACTAGGCGTGATGGCCACTGACTGCTTTGACGGTCGGTGGTTAAGGATCGAAGAAGAAGAAGAAGGGTGGCAGAAATAAAGCGGCTCCAATTGGAAGAGAAGAAATTAGAAGCAGAGGAAAAGAGACAGGCTGCTGAAAGAGAGGAAAAGAGACAAGCTGCTGAAAGGGAAGCAGAGGAAAAGAGACAGGCTGCTGAAAGGGAAGCAGAAAAGGAGGCGAAGAGATTACAAAGGGAGCACGAGTTACGACTAAGGGAGTTGGAAGTACAAGGCCATGCTCCTGAAAATGGTGCCAGCCCCTTTCCCTCCGATGCCACTGCTAGTCAGGGAGCCTCAACCTCGGCTATGGGTTTTCATTTAGACCATTTTGTTGAGAAAGACGATGACATAGAAAGTTTTTTAGGTAGGTTTGAACTTTTGGCTACCACATATGGATTAGAGAGAGAAAGGTGGAGCCTAAAGTTATCCCAGGGGCTTAGGGGAACACCTTATGAAGTGTTTGCAAAAATGAATAGAGACGACCAAGACAATTATGACATGCTAAAGCAGGCTCTGTTATTAAGATATGAAAAGAATGGTGAATTTTATCGTAAGAAGTTTAGAAATGCCAAGCTTTTGTCTGGGGAGACATACCACCAATTCTCTGCCAGACTGGAAACCTATTTGGAGAAATGGACTGCTCTGGGGAAGACCCAAGATCTTAAAGAAATGATCATGATAGAGCAATTAAGAGAGTCCATGGCTCCAGACCTGAGAAAGTTTCTCATGGAACAAGGTGCAGAGAGGTTGGGTGAGGTATTGAATGCCGCTGAGAGGTATCAAGCAGCCCAGGCAGAGGTAGCTGGCACTAAAAAGAAACATATATAGAATTTTAAGACCACACAGCACTTTAATAAATTTGATACCAAAGAACAAGGTAACAAAGGTAGGACTAACTTTGATAGGCCACGAAATGATTATCGTGATAGAAACTCACAGTTCAATGACCAAAGGTATAATGAAAGAAAACCTTTTAACCAAGGAAAGAGGTGGTGTAAATGGTGTAGGAAGGACAACCATAACACCGAAGTTTGTAAAAGGAAACCTTCTAACATTGCTGCAATGAAATCGGGGAACCAGAGATTAAAGGTTAAACCTACTGGACAGCATGAACCTTATCACCCCCCAGTTTGTGAGGATGTGGTTTGTAACGGGGTCACCACAAGGTGCCTATATGATACAGGTTTGGATTTTGATTCAGTTGTGAGGTCTAGCCTAGTGAACCCAAGTCAGTATACCACCGAAACCGTGGAAATACAAGGGGCGACTAAGGACATACCACTCATGACACTTCCCATCGCAAGGATAACTGTGAAAACTCGCTATGTGGAAGGAGAAATCAGAGCAGCAGTGATAGATGAACCATTCTACCCTCTGATATTGGGGTGTAGATACGTCTTCTTGGGGAATCCCAAGAGACCTGTGATCATGGCGACAGTGCAGACCAGAACACAGTCAAATGAGGAAGAAGGTGAGCCTATAAATGCTCATCCAGAGGAGATGAGGAAGGCGCAGGCTGAGGATAGGACACTCAAGCCATGTTTTAAAAAATTGCCAAATGTCACACACCTCCAAGCAAGGGAGATTATTATATGAAGAACAAATTATTATACAGGAAGGCTGGAACTGGAACAAATGGTCACAACCAGCTGGTTCTTCCTACTTCATATAGGGAGAAAGTGATGGAACTAGGGTATGCGATTCCCTTCAGTGGTCACATGGGGATCAGCGCCACAGGACAGCGTATAGCTTGTCATTACTTCTGGCCAGGGATAACGGAAGATATAAAAAGATATGTGAAATCCTGTCCAGAATGTCAAAGGCTAGCTCCAAAGCATTGGACTGCTCCTGCAACTCTAGGGGAAATGCTCATAGTGGGAACACCTTTTGAGAGGGTTGCAGTGGATATTGTGGGACCTCTCACTCGGACCAAGAGGAGGAACAGTTACATCCTTACTCTGGTGGACACTTGTTCTATGTGGGGAGAGGCGGTAGCCCTGTCATCAATCGATTCGAAACATGTGGCAGAGGCATTGCTTACAATATTCGCAAGATTAGGATTCCCGCATCAAATCTTGACTGATAATGGCTCACAGTTCAAGGGGAAACTAACGGAAGAAGTTTTTAAGCTATTTCAAGCCAGACACTTTCATTGTAGCCCGTACCATCCACAAGAGAACGGCCAGGTAGAGAGGTTCAATGGGACTCTCATTTCTATCCTAAGAAAGCTGGCACATGAGAAACCTGATATGTGCGATCAATTTTTGCCCGCTGCGTTGTTTGCGTACCGGGAAGTACCCCATAGTTCAACCGGGATGGCACCCGCAACCCTGTTATTTGGGAGGCCAATAAAAGGTCCATTGGAAGCCCTATTAAGGACGTGGACAGATGAGAAGGCAGAGGAAACTGTTACCTCATGATATAACTATGTGAACGAGCTGACCACTCGTCTGAAAGCTGGATTGAAACTGGCAAATGATAATTTGAGACAAGCCAGGAAGAAACATGCAGCTTATTTCAATAAGAAAGCAAAGGACAGAGAATTAGCTGTGGGAGATAAAGTACTTCTTCTACTACCCGGCAGCAATAATAAGTTGCAAATTGGATGGCAAGGTCCATATACAGTTCTAGAGAAGGTGTCTAGAACAAATTATAAGATTGACAAAAAGGGGAAGGAGAAAATATACTATGTAAACCTTTCAAAGAAGTATCTGGGCAGACAAATCCAGGAAGGCACCCCTCTACTGACCTTGGCTATCGCAACCGAAATGAAAAAGGAACCACTCACCTCACATGAATACCCATTGCACCCATGTGAGACAGCCGCACAGGTAAAAGTCAGTAAGCATCTGACTAAAAATCAGAGGGAGAGAGTTCAACAGGTTTCGGAAGAACATACAGATGTGTTAACAGACAAACCGGGGCATACTAATTTGCTAGAGTATGATATGAAGCTGGTGGACTCAACACCAATCTGTATGAGAGCCTATTCTGTTCCGTTTGCTAAGGAGAAAGCATTGAAAGAGGAGATAAATTATTTGTTGAAAGACGGGATTATTTCTCACAGTGAATCTCCCTACAGTTCCAGTGTAGTTTTGTTGAGGAAACCGTCTGGGGAACATAGATTGTGCATAGATTACAGGAAACTGAATGCTGTCACAGAAGGTCAGGTGGATCCATTACCGGACACAAAACAGTTATTTGCCAGATTGAACAAGGCAAAATACTTTTCGAAGGTGGATCTTAGCAAAGGCTATTACCAGATTCCAGTGAAGCCTGAGGTTCGACCTTATTTAGCTTTTAACACCTCGGAAGGGCATTACGAATTCAACATGTTGCCATTCGGATTGAAAAATGCTCCGAGTGTGTTTTCTAGAATGATGCGCAAATTGTTGGATCCCCTGAATAATCCATGTATCACGAATTTCATGGATGATATCCTCATCGCTACAGAAACATTTGAAGAACACGTTAACTCTCTGAATATGCTATTTGATAGGCTCAGAGAAGCAAACGTGACTGCTAGACCAACAAAATGTGGTATTGGATGCAAAGAGTTGGAATTCTTGGGACATACTGTATATCAGGGTAACATGACCCCTGACCCCAAGAACTTGGAAAAGTTGCCGAGAGCACCTAGACCACAAACAAAAAAAGACGTGCGATCATTCGTGTCATTGTGTGGGTTTTACCAAAAATATATAAAAATTTTTAACTCTATATGTGCTCCTCTGACTGACTTGACTCGCAAGGGAAATCCAGATAAAATTGTTTGGTCAGCGCAGTGTGAGTGGGCATTCCAAGAGTTAAAGGAAAAACTCACTAGCAAGCCTATTCTCAAATTGCCTGATTTGACTCAGGATTTTGTGGTGAGAACGGACGCAAGCAATGTGGGCCTGGGGGCTACTTTGTTGCAAAGGTCCTCTTCACCCAATGGGGAACTGAACCCAGTCGCATATGCTAGCCGCAAGTTGAACAAAGCGGAACAAGGCTATTCCACAAGCGAAAAAGAGTGTTTAGCGTTAATCTCGGCGATAAAAAAGTTCCAAATCTATCTATATCGGAGAACATTCGTGGTCCAGACGGATCATCGGCCTCTCGTATTCTTATCACAGGCCAAGCATGAAAATGCCAGATTATTACGATGGTCTTTATTATTACAGCCATATCAATTTACCATTGAATATATTCTGGGGTCACAGAACGTCGGTGCAGATTTCCTCAGTAGGCACCCCTGTGATCAAATTTAGAGTATTCAGCAGGCGTAAGGAGTTGATTTTATCTATGTGTATCACTGGTTTTGGAACTTGCATTAGTGCATGTTCTCAAGTGGGGAGATGTGTGATGGAATACATTGATACAGCGATAAAATCCTCCATTTATAAAGATAAAAGTTAAAATAAATTGTAGGGATAAAATATAGAAAAGTTACGTTGCGGCTTTTTTGCCTACGCCACAAGCGCGTTGATTTGGTAGATCATACCATCGTTTCTAGTGTCATTGGAAAAAGAAAAAAACTAATTATAATATGGGGACGCGAAAGGCCTATTCGTTCAGACGGGGTAGGAAAGGAGAAAAGAAAAAAATGATGCTGTCTGCAAGCGTTTGAATCTAAGCCTAACATACGCGCGAACTCGTAGTTAGTGTTTGAAATACGAGGTAAAGTAAGAACATGTAGCCACTTAGGTTACGAAAACAGACTTAGCTCTTATTTAGAATGACGTAAAACTCTCGAAAATAGCTGGACAGCACATGGAAAAGAAGTGAACGCGTGGTAGTAAAGATTTCAAGACTAACATGGAAAAAAAAATGGAATTTCTTATTAATAGGTTTAGAATCACAAAAATTAGCTAGTTAAGGAGCTTATCTTTTCCTGACAAATAATATGCTTTCAAATGAAAAGACGGACAGATAATTCGGAAGTTATTGACAAAAGACTGATTTGTTCGATGCAGACTCGCAAACACATGTTAGTTTTGCATTCACTAAAGTTACATTTGACGCGTCCTTGAGACGAAGGCAGAAAAACAAGTACATGTAAACAAGGGGGAGACAAGGAGGAGAGAATCTAAAAATATCTTCGCAGTAGAAATCTAAGCAGTGGGTGAGGAAACATTTGTGTAGTTTTTTTTTTGTAGTTGGTCCAAAAGCAAGTGCAATTTTGGGAAAACCCAAGTTCGGACCGACCGACAGACAGAAATACACTACACATTTGACCAAAAATTGGACAGTTAGTTTGAAATTTTAAATTCTAGAAGGGGCAGTACTCTCATTGGACGAGACAGTTAAGATTATTGAAAAATTTGCCGGCTAGTTGCCATTGTTTTGAAGACTGTCCATACAAGCAGATCGTTGAGGCTAAGAAGTTTGTCGTCCATTGAATATACAGTAGAACTCCATTTATCCGAACCCCATGGGACCGAGCATCGTTCGGATAATCAAATGTTCGGATAATTGGATTACATAATGTATCGAGTACATGTACACATATTTCTAAAAATAATTAACCATCACAAGGAAAATACACTATAAAACATATTTACTTGTACTGTAATAATAATACCCACACTGTATTAGATCACTGTATCACCAAAATCTTTTATTACACTGCAGTGCATGTACTACTTGTATTAATTATTTTTGTTAAGAAAGAGAAATGTTTTCAAAATAACATTACAAACGATTCAAAACCAGGCGCAACTTACGTATATATGTACTTGCACAGATGTAGCCCACTATTTAAAATAATGAGGAATCCTCTTTTGCACCAAACTGGATAGTAATCCTTTTGGCTGCTAAGTCCCGCATTCTCTTCAACAGCAGAAGCTGTGTAGGACAGCTGTCATCTTCTTGCTCGTACCAAGCCATCGCTGTTTCTAGTGCTATAAAGGCCTCTTCAGGACTTGGTCGACGTTTTGGTTTTTCTTCATA
This sequence comes from Oreohelix idahoensis, assembly GCA_024509875.1. Classification (NCBI taxonomy): domain Eukaryota; kingdom Metazoa; phylum Mollusca; class Gastropoda; order Stylommatophora; family Oreohelicidae; genus Oreohelix; species Oreohelix idahoensis. Next base: position 68,043 of record JAMPIV010022056.1, read on the forward strand.
ATCTACAAGTACATCATGTACTTCTGAGGAGTCTTCATCATCGGTCACTACATGTATTTGGTTTTCTTCTTGCACAAAAGACAAAATTTCTTCGTCATTCAAAAACTGAAAACCAGAATCATTATCATCTTCTAGCCACATGTGTGCATCATCTTTGTCACAATCCGAAAATCCGGGCATTGCTTGAAACAGTTCCACAACTTCATTTATACAATCATCATTTGTGTCCACTGCAGTAGTTTCATTTCCTCCTTTTTTCCCAAGCAATCTACTCCAAGCCTTGTTGAGATTATCTTGTGACAGGGTGGTCCAAGCATCAGCTAACATATAGCAGCAGTCTTTGAGATTAAGCTTTTTGGAAAACGCCACCACACTTTCTTCATCTTCAGCCAACAATAAACGACGCAGGACTTCCTTCTTGTACATCTTTTTAAGCTTTGCTATAACACCCTGATCCATTGGTTGAATCAGTGCTGTTACATTGGGAGGCAGAAAAATTACTTTAAATTTTGCATCAACTGCATTCAATGTATCCGTCTCTGGATGAGATGGTGCATTGTCCAGTAGAAGAATTACTTTTCCAGTTTTCTTTTCTTGTTCTCTCAACCTCTTCACATTTGGGATGAACTGATTTGTATACCAATCAGGAAATATTTCACTATTCATCCAAGCACTCTTCTGTGCTTTGTAACACAATGGGAGACATGTCACATTCTTTAAACAACGTGGTTTTTTGGCTTTGCCGATCATTAGCACCGGTAAACGATGACTTCCACTGGCATTCGCGGCTACCAAAATTGTTACTCTCTCTCTTTGCACTTTTTAAACCCAGGGGCAGCTGCTTCGCGCTGAGATGCAAGTGATTTTTGAGGCAATGATTTCCAGTATAAGCCAGTCTCATCGGCATTATACACATCATCGAGTGAATAACCTTCTTCTTCCAAAAAAGCCAAGAATGTTTCTTTAAAATTTTTAGCGGCAGTTGCATCGCTAGATACAGATTCCCCTTGAATCTCCAATTCTCGTATGCCATGACGAGATTTAAAATTTCTTAACCATCCCTGGCTAGCCTTAAAGTCAGGAGGACCGTCAAGTTGATTGTTGAACTGAAGTGCCTTTTCACACAACAGAGAACCAGAGATAGGTTCCCCTTTGCTTCTTCTTTGCACAAACCATATATCCAAAGCCTCTTCCAATTTCACATCTTTCGCATTTCTCATGGTTTTACGTTTCTTCGACCCATTTTCACTACCAAATTTCGATGCAAAACTCATAATTTTATCCTTGTTACTTTTGATGTCAGAGACGGTACTTTCCCAACATTGAAAATCCTCGCAAGTGAAGACACAGTTTCACCTTGTCCTAGTCTCTTGATAATTTCTGTTTTCGTTTCAATTGACAAAACATTGCGGTTCCTTTTATATGCTTTAGGCCTACTGGAAGATGCCATATCGCACAGAGAAATGCTTGTACACCAAAATTATTCTGCTGTAGTAGCAGACACAATTATTTTAAGTTGAACTGTCTGTTTAGCCAGTGTTCTACCTAGAACGCACACGTACACTGGATTGGTAAACCAGATATTAACTGACTTTATGATCTAACTGACTTCCTGTACGTAAGCGACCGACCATTAGCCATCCCATTCTCTACAAATTGTTCGCACACATTTGAAGTTTGCCGCATCAAAAGATTCAGAATTTTAGTCTAACGTGACTGTGGCATCTGATTTTTTTTTTTTTCTGGAAAAAGTGTTCGGATAATTGGATGTTCGGATAATTGGGGTTCGGATAAATGGAGTTCTACTGTATATGCTAATAGTAGTGGGACGCCCTAGTCTAGCCAGCAACTCAGCTGAGTTTGTGCTATTTCAGCGTATCTGTGTGTTTTATTCTGAATTGTGGTAAGGCTAAAATTATTAACCTTTTATTTAACAATTCTGAGTGATTGATACTGCCATATAATGAAAAATGATTACGACAAGTGAGTACTTATTCTAGGTCCCCAGCCGACTGGTCCAGGGCCTAGAGGTTGAAATATAGTAGGATAAACTATCAGAAATGTAGAATACAGATGTTTCTTTTCAGGTGGTCAGCTGGAAACATATCACCCACCTCATTATATGGAAAAAAGAGATTAATGAAAATATTTCAGATGCAGTGCAGTCCATAGAGGAGAGGAATGGAACTAGTGCTACTTGATAACAGCCTGGATGTAGATGTGCTGGGTCGGTCAGAGAGATCTGACCCCGTCTTGTTAATTCAATGTAATTATGCTTGTAAACATGGTGGATTAGGTAGTATGTTAAGACATAGCCTAATTTTGTGGTTTCAGAGTTTCTTTGTCTGGCACTGTGCTAGTGCCAGATGTTCTGACGAATACACCATTGCATGAATTGAGATGCCTACCATACTACCTCAGAGCATATGAGGAGTGAGCCTAAGGAACAACTTTCTTCAAGCGTCACAGGCCAGTTAAGTATTAAAGACCTGGCCTGCTGATTCATCAACGAACATAATCTACTAGAAACTCCCTTGTGTATTAATAACTTTTTCCACCATTAATCCTGTGTAAAGAGCAAATGAACAATGTTAACCACAGACTGGGGATGATGAAAATACCCCGACCCGACATCCAGCACTAGTTCCTAAAGACATTTAGTTAGTACCAATATTAGTAAATTCAACTTATATATATATATATGAACAAGTCTTTCATGTGTTTACCCGATTCTATGTAATTTTATTGAAATTGATTCACATTTTAATTTAAAAGTCCTGACCAGAAGAAAAACTTGGTTCAGGACAAAATAAATTTGAAAAAAAAATTGTAATTCCTAAATTTTAAACACAGTGTTAATTGACTTGATCATAGAGCTTAATATTAGTGTATGTGTGTTTGTGTACTCAATTACCAGCACACCACATTTCATTACCCTAGACATTAGACGTAGCTATCAGTCATATAAATCACAAATAAGTCTGCTTGAGGTCATAGGTGGTAGTAGTAAGGTACTCTGTAAACTCACATAAACTGTTATCCTCAGGGACCTTCACAGCTGACCTCATTCAGTACACTAAGTAACCTAGCAATCACACTTAATAACATCAAAACCCACCACAATATATATATATATATATATATATATATATATATATATATATATATATATATATATATATATATATATATATATAGCAATTGTTGTCTTCCGCCACCAAAAAGCACTTTCATCCGACTCACTAGGGTTACATTTAACAACACTCAGGGGGGATAAATTATTCTGAGGAAGATGGAAGTGACGGAGGAAGCGGCGAGCGCCAATATCAGGGATACAATACTCAAAAAGGCATTTGTTTTTCTTTTAGTTTGTGGTACACGTCTGTGGTATTAGTTTGTGATACAAATTTGTGGTATACGTTGCCAGCAGTCTACGCTTCACTTGACAGCCTTGGCAGTTACCTCAGCCGTGTGCAAGAGACGTGGTGCAATCACAAGATTTGACTACCAGCAAGAAGTACAGTCCAAAACATCTCTGCGAACCAACAATGGCTGAAGCAGACGCCAACCATCTGACTCCACACTGGAAGCTGAATAGCAAACAATTGCAATCTATGAACATTCTCCCAAGCTGTTACCACAAAGTTCAATCACCATGTGATGATCAATATCATCGTTTAGTTTTTCTGAACAAATTATTTATTTGAAATATTGTTAAACTCTAAGTGATCATTAAATTTTTTTTATCTTTAACTTTAACACTATGGATGAATTAATCACTGTTGAGTGAATTGTATGTCTGCACCCGCTTGACTTATATCGTGTTAAATGACAGAAACATATACAAGAACGCAATTAATAATTGCTGAATGACTTTCAGCTGGGGGCTCACAAACAAAAATTAATAAATAAAAAAGCACGAGCAAAATTAACTTCACTTCTTCTTCTTCTTCCGTCCTTAGCCACCGACCGTCAAAGGAGTCAGTGGCCATTACGCCTAGTGGCGTCTTAGGGCAACAGCAGATAGGTTTTCTTTGCCATTGTTTCCCATCACGCCTAGTGGCGTCTTTAGGGCAACGGCAAATCAACCCATTTGCTGTTGTTTCCGTAATCGAAGTGACTGGCAAACGGGTGATCAGCCCGTTGTGAAAATTAACTTCACAGAAGGGGCGAAAGTTCATGACAGCTTCGATGATCTCGCTTGTCATGCTTGATTTCTTAACATTCCTGTGAGGCCCCTTGAAATAGAAGTATTATCATAATTCTATTTATATCTCTGCCAAGAGTAATATTGAGCGAAGGTTGATGCTTTTGAATACCCTCATCAGTATACTCTATGTTTGGCCATTCTTGGACCACTACTACAGAGTAGTGAAGACCAATACCGCCACACGTATTAAATGATAATGATATGACATTTTATATAGAGTTACAACAAGACGTAATCTTATCACATGAAGGGGATGTCTCACTCAGACAAACAATGAAAACCTGTTAGCTCTATGAAATTCTAGTGTGCGGCGACTTGAGTCATGATTCCCAGAGGGGGGAGAGGCTTCCTCGTAGAGAGCCCCTAATAGAATTAAGATATTACACGTAGTTTTTTCATGAACAAACAATAAAGAACAATGATAGTAACATTAAAAACAGTGAATGAAAGACTCAAATAAATAACTTTTAAAATAGTTTCGGGAGTTTCCATATATTTTCGATATAAACTATTGCTGTTTCTGTACTTATCCAGAGTTACTTCGCTTTTTGTAAACCAGACAATGAAACATTGTCCTGTATTTGGTACTCATTATGTAATATATCAAAATATTGACACTGGAATTAACGGATTGAAACAAAAACGCAAGGTACCAGATAACACAGAAAATGTTGTGGTACAACCCGTAAAGGATGATCTCTGGCTCGATGCTTGTTGCAATGAAATTACCTAGCATTGGAATGAAACAGGTGCAATAGATAACTGCGACGATAGTAATCATTTTAACAGACTTTTTGTCTCTGTTTTGTGTTTCATTAGATGAATCTCCACAACGGCTACTTGTTGACTTCCTCCATTTTGATTTTTGTTTCATTTTGACGACAAGAATGGTTGTAAAAACAATTACGGCTCCGAAAGAAGTAATCTGAGTTCCGACACTGAGGTTAAAGCTCAGCGCAGCCATCTTATCTCTTCCAGGAAGAAACCTGAGTCCCAGCAAAGAACGATTTTGATCTAGGACAAATTTCCAGTCGATGTAACAAGTGGTGTATTCTGGGATGAGCGTTAGAAACATGATGACGAAAATAGACAAGATGACACAGATAGTCATTTTTGGCGTGACGATTCTCTTGACCTTCAAGGGAATTACCACGCACAGACATCTCTCCAGTGTGATGTACACAGTTATCCAGCTGGTGATTCTGGCAAAGCAAACATGAGGCCATGCGGCTGTTAGATGCTGAACATCAAATAAAATGAATGGTACGTTATTGATAAACAGTGGGTTATTGAGAATATTCATCCACTCAAGCATGACCAGGCAACACAGATCTGAGACAGCCAAGGCTAAAAGTCCAATATTTACTGTATCATTTAAACCTTGCTTGAGGAAGATCACGATATTAAAAACATTAGAAATAATTCCGAATAAAGCTATAACTCCTGCCAGTGTTGCCAGGTTTACTGTTAGAAATGGTATTACAACTTCATCACTGATCAAATCCACTTTCTTGTTTATGGCATCATGTGTCATGTTTCCAGAGTCAGACATTATATCAAGCGCTAAATTTTTCCCACATACGAGTTGAATACCATCTCTCAATTAAATTGTACTTCATTGTGTTTTCCTAGCTCTTCTAGACATAAGGAAAACATAAAAGTAATTAAACCTACCATAAAATTGCATATTTTAGCGAAATTACAAGGACTGAGTTGTTTCAAAGCAAGAGACAGCAGTAAGAACTTCAACTTTTTGCTTGATGTTTTTTTTTTTTTTTGTGTGTGTGCTTTCCCCTCACTACAGTCACATCAACCCCTTTGGTGAAAAACCACGACAGTTTACTGGGGTCTTGTCACTGTAAATTTCCATTTATACATAACAGTGACAAATGATCTTTAACATACATCTGTTTGGTACACAATATGATTTAGAGTTTTTTGTCAGTCAGTTGGTAACAGCTCAGATATCTATTGGCAACATTTGTAACATGTTTGTAAATAGATGTGAAATAGCATTCTGAGAGGTAGACAGACTAGTAATGTATAACGCGATTAATTATTATTTTATTTTAACTACATTTATACCTAGTCATAGATTCTAAGGAAGAGGCAAGTGTCGGTGTGTAAATCGTACGCACTGGTCAGTATCGATACAGGATATGTTAGAACTGTTGAAAAAACTGGATCACGTTGTTTCTGGGCTGTGGCTGTGCGATATCTGTGGTACCGTAAAATCTCGCGTATAATACGCACTCGTGTATAATACGCATGCTTGATTTAGCCCAAAATTTTCTGGTAAAATGGAAATTCGTGTATAATACGCACCATAATTTTTCAAGATTTTATTTTATGAAACATTTGTTAAAAAACTGAAAAGATGGAAGATGCTGCGCGATAGTAATTCTTCGACGAACTGAAAGACCATGTCGCTTCATAAAACGAACTGCCCATCCATATGACGCTTTAAATGCTGTTGTGCCTGTACGAGATTTTTTAAGTTCCAGAGCTTTAAGTCGGATTTCAATGCATGAAACACCGATGCCTTGTTGCCTTCTATCCACTACCCACTCCAATAATGTTTTTTCTAGGTCTGGAAGATCTGATGGTGACCCACGATTCGTCTTTTTCTTACTAGGCAACACTTGCAGCACCTCTTTGTTTTTTCGTCATAATCGAATGTTGCACTCGTAAATGGAAAAATGCCGACTTGCTGCCCGATTGCCGTTAGATTCTGCATATTTTACCACTAAGAGCTTTTCTGCTGCTGTACAACATTTTCTCGAATTCATTTTGGGGCTCAAAATAATCAAATGACAAACTTCACAACCAAGCTTAATATCAAAATAGATTGAAGACCAAGAGTGCGAAATGCGTTTTGCAACAATGTCTGACACATAAGAAAACACATGGCACATTCAATTTTGCGCCATTTTCACTCTCAAATTGTGACAAAAACTTGACAGACTTTCCAATGTAGGTTACTTTCGATATCGAAAATTACGTATTTTTTAGTACTCGCGTATAATACGCACCCGAGTTTTAGCGGGCAAAAATGAGTAAAAAGTGTGCGTATTATACGCGAGATTTTACGGTATACGTTCGCCAACTTTTTATGATGTAAAGAAGCAAAGGAACAAATATTGGAATTATCTAAATAGACAATGAATACATCAAGGTAATAAGCATTATAAAAACTACAAAAGATGGTACTGAGCATGATCGAGTGATGATGGATTGGGTTACACAATGTCGAGTGATGGAGTGAACTTGTCTGGTAGCATGTCAGTGCCCCAGCTAGTGTGGATGTACTGTCACGGTTATGTAGGGGTATGCGGCAATGAGAGAGCTGACAGACTAGCCTTGGGAGTACCCATACTGGGGACACTGGGTGAGAGATACTAAGGAAAATTAATGATCACCTGTTAGAGAACGACACTGCAATCGATGAATCAGCGAGGCTAAGATCGATGGAATTAGGAATCAAACGTAAAACTAGCAATGATGGATGCATCCGGCGTGTATACAAACTGTGCGCTACAGGAACAATTAGTATTAATACCCTTCGACGTTTGCTGAGGGAGACAAAGCACCTTCGGGTTTGTTATTACTGCAGTGATGTTTATTCTGTTTGCATCAACACTGTTAACGCTCGTGCTGTTCAACAACCGCATCAACACTGTTAACGCTCGTGCCGTTCAACAACCGCATCAACACTGTTAATGCTCGTGCTGTTCAATACAGACATTTAAATAGAACATGAGTGTCACGGGATTCGCTATTCACTCCCCTTGCTCTGCAGTGATGGTCCAACAATGGCTAAACCCTAGAGCATCTCATGAGGGTATTCAAAGGTATCTACCTTCGCTCAAGATTACTCTTGGCAGAGTTGAAAATAGAAGGATTGTGATGCTTCTATCTTGAGTTAGTATTCATGAGATATTTTAGAAGTCAAGAACAATGCTGAATTAGTCTGAGCAATTGTTAATTTTTGATCTGCCCGCCATCTTTTATGAAGAATGCTTATGTAATGTAGCTCGTTCAAGCCCCCAAATGATTTAACTCAGTGAAATATTAATTTAAAAGCTCTGTTTAAGTGTATTTAAAATGACTGAGACATACGGGTGCAGTACACTCAAAATGATTAAATCGACTATAAATGTGTATATACATAGATAACAAATTTACTAATCTATTATATTCAACAGTGTAAAAAATGAATAATTCTTTAAACCTCATCAAAGGTGGTTTTATGGTTATTTAAGGGAATTTTAGTTCTTGGAAAAGTTCACTTAGCAGCTTTTAAGTGTATACTTAGCTGCCAGTAAGAGGTCGGTTGATTTCTGCTCCAGCCGATGTTTGGTTCTTTGCACGTTATTGATTGGTTCACTCTCGTCACTGATCAAGTCCGGTGGTCGTAACACGGTTCCAAGAAGTATCAGGGAGTAATCATGATGCTGGTCCAGCGTTTTCAAGACCCATCTGATGATGGTGTCTAGCTTTGACTGAAGGCTACTTATACCACTCACTTGTTACACAGAAAGTACCACCAAGTGGTACCACCGACTAGTATCATATAAGAAAAGAGAAACAAATACCCTCCTGATTATTGGGTTTCCTGACACAAAAGCAGGCGCCTCTCCTCCCATTTTCATTCCATCATCCCATCTGCCTCAGAAATTTACCCTCTTTGAGCATTAATATTTATCCAAGTGAGCGGAAAACATCCATTACATTTATATTGAACATGTTTACATTTACATATGTACTGGTTGAAAACGTTAATATAATAAGTATGTACATCAGCTCTATCATTATCCACTCCCTGCTCCAAATGGAACTTAGGACTACCTCTGCTGTTGGTTCTCTATGAGACACCCGCATAAAGCAGTTACTAGCTCTTACAGTTGTGGTTCATTAAATCATCATCCTATATGCTGAGGTTGCCAGCCTCGTAAGACTTGCACATCCACTAGCAATTTTCGCATGTTAATAAATGCAAAATATAGAATTATCAAATGTACAATTTACCCCAAAATTATTTGGGAATATAGACTGGCTTCAGTATCAGGAAAATAGTTAAGGCAACTTGACTAAGATGCCTCTTACACGTGGTCGATAGGTCTTACTTTGCAAAAGAATCCCACTATGACTTAGTGTTCAGGTTTCTAGGGTTCCAGGCTTTCCATATTAATGAAATTAGAGTTTTCCTATGATGCAAGTCCACAAGATGCTCCAACACGTTGTCCGGTCTTTTAACGTGGAATCCTGATCATATTCCTTACTCTGACTTGTCTCGCTGTCTTCTTGACGAGTTTAACTTCACAGTGCCCTAGACCGGTGAAAGTGCCAGACTATATTTGAACTTTCGGCCCACGACATATGTTGTTACTAACTGATAAAGCTTCAATCATAAATGTTGTATTTAACATATCTGTTTTCTGCCTGTGCTTTGCATCTTTACAGATTCCCTCTCAGTAATATCAGCGCTGAAGAGCCAACAAACTAAAGGATTGAAAGATCTGATAATCTCCCTTGAAAGACTGGCCAAATGCTTCAACAAGTGCACTATCCAGTGGATACCAGCCCATTGCAACATACCAGGTAATGAGGAGGCAGAAAAACTTGCTAAGGAAGGAGGTGCCTTACAACAAAATGATATAGAGACAACTTACGCAACGGCAAAGTCTATTATTGTGGTGAATTAGTTGTTATTATTGGTTTAAATATTATATTAATGGTATCTGGTGTGAGGTCAGCTATGCAAGTCCCTGAGGTTTATTAAATACAAATAAGTTTACAGGGTACCTGTATGCTTCCACCACGACCTCACCCGATTATATATCTTCCCCTACTGAAGTGTATTGGTGTGTGTATGTTGTCTAGCAAGTGTCTAGGGTATATGCAATGTGATGAAATGTATGAACAGGACAACAACTACACCTATTACTAATAAACAATGATTAAACAAGTCACTGGGTAAAGTTTGGAATGTAACTTATTTTTTTTTTCAATTTATTTTCCTGTATCTAGTTATTCTTCTGACACAGGAATAATCAACTCAACATGATAATGAAATTATTTACAACCAATTATTTTACAACTGTCATTGAGTCGGTGTTATCCCACAATTATTTATATGTCTCAAGCTGGGAAAATGTCAAGTGTTTCGTGCTCCTAGAAAAGGGTACACGTTTATTGAACGTTTTTGTTCCTCACTGTCTGATACACTATCTTTTGTGAAAACTGAGAGAGTGGATTGTTTGTGATATCAATTTCCCAGACAAGTCTTATCTGAGGTATCTGGAACCAGGCTGGTTGAAGTATGTATAAAACGCCAGCATTCACTGCCAAGACACGATTCTGCTTCTATAGGTAAATCACTGTGTAGGCACTCAGTAGTTAGGCCTCACTGCAGAACTTAGGGACAGGTGTTAGATCACCTGGGCTCACTTTCACTCGTAGATGAAACTCTGGAACAATACAAATGTGTCCCACTCAGCATCTAATAATCTCTCTCTTTTATTATTCTAACATGTTCAATATCATCAGACATCAGTATGGTAACTAAACAATTAGTTAACGTTCTCAATTGCGTTGGTACCCCCTTCTGGATAAATAACTTTCAAACTCCGTTTGACCTTTTCCTTGATAAAGGAAACATTTTACATTAATACTATCAAGTCATGTACAATCACGGTGACTTGCTGAAGAAGACGGCCAGTGATCTTCCTGGTCTTATGTCATAACACAACTTTTTCTTTTCATCATAAATATTTAATTTTCTTTTCTCCCCATATGGCCGAAAGCCTGTCTGGCTTTTCTATACCAGGTTAATACAGTTCCTAACAACGTGTGAAACAACACAGAGTTTGATGTTGGGTACCCTCTAGATAAATGTTTTTTTTTTCATAAGGTTCATACAAATTCAATAATGCATACATAATAATGATAAAATTGACAATATAAATGTTAATATAAAGGTTTCAATTCTTACCGCATCAAAGAAATCTACACACTAAACAGTTGAATATTGCGGTATATGGCATAATCCAAATCGCTGCTAGTGCAGAAATAGCAAACAAGTAAGTACTCCTTCCTTGTCTTAAAACAACTTCTTTAGTGTATCAATTTTAGTTAACAAGTGGCCCCGAATACCAACTACTAATTGGTTTTATACAACCTTTGTCTATTATACTACAGCCAATCAGAGACTGTTTAGTGAATAGCGTTCCTTTTCAAATAAAACTGACCTCAAATATTCAAAAATAAGGACTCCTTCCCCTTTAACCCCACCTCCTATCTCTCCTATTCAAATATGTAAACACGAACCGTGACACTCTTTCCGATACTCCGTCTCATCCCCTATTTAGTATTACACATTCAAAAAAATCCCACGTTAACCTTAATTTTTCCTTTTATTTCCAAACTACCGTATGTAGAACGAACACTACGCTACGTCACAAAACCAACGCTAGCAAAGCGTATAATGTTAGACTGCGGCAAATCGTTTTGGCATTACTTCGGTATACAATGAGCGTGCTGCTGGCGTATGGGAAGAAGCCAGTCAGACACAAACGGCTGGTTCTATATATTAGCATTGGGAGTACAATTTCCTGGAATTTAGCGTTTGTTCTCACAGATTTTACTACAATTATAAAGGCTACATTCAAGTCCAAATGGGAAAGAGAGCACCCGGGCCATTTGAAAAATGGTGCATATCATCAACTATCCAGGAAAGAACAGGTCATCATTTTTCGGCTACGCACTGGACACAATAGATTGAGATACCATCTATACCCCAAATTCAAGATTGGTGCAACAGATCTCTGCACCTGCGGTACCAGCCCGATGACGGTCGAACACCTCCTGCAGTATTGCCCAGCCTACAGTAATGAACGGAGTAGCATATGGCAACAACCCACTTCTGTCAACGAAAAACTGTTTGGAGATGTCGGGAACCTTGGGTTGACTACTGCCTTTATTAGAGTCATAAACACGCTCCATTTCAACGGTTTAGGGCAGCCGTATTATTTGGCCGGTTGCGGTGCAATTTGGTGCACACAATTGGCACATGCCATATTTAAAGTGTGCAAAATTTCATGCTTCTATCTTCATTATTAGCTGAGAAAAACGATGTGGTGCATTACTTTCTAAACGCCCCTCGTATATATATATATATATATATATATATATATATTATATATATATATATATATATATATATATATATATATATATATATATATATATATATATATATATATATATATATATATATATATATATATATATATATATATATATATATATATATATATATATATATATATATATATATATATATAATATATATATATATATATATATATATATATATATATATATATATATATATATATATATATATATATATATACAAGCAAACCTTGACTATTGCTTCACAATCTGGGATGGTTGCTCAATGTCCAACACAAAGAGACTCCGTTTATTACAAAAGCGTGCAGTGCGTCTAGTCTCTGACAACTGCCTAACTCAGTGTGTAGATTTCTATAAAATCTCCGAATACTTCCCTTAAGAAAGCGCCTTCTGTTTAACAAAGCTAAATTTGTTCACAAAATCCTGTCACACAATACTCCAGCATATCTGTGGCCAATGTTCAATTACAATGAAAGACGCAGTCAACGCTTTAACAGATTGCAAGTGCCCAAGCCTAGGCTTGACTTATTCAAGAAAAGCTTAGCGTACTCTGCTGCTCATCTTTGGAATTGTCTAGCACATAACCTCAGAAACAACCTCATTCCCTATTCATACAATCATAGACTTTTTGAATACTTTCTGAATTCTGATTACATGCCCCCTAATCGGATTATCTTTTCTTATAACATCAACTGTAGGTTCTAATGACGATTTTTGTTCTTTTCAACAAATGTTATGTCATTATAATTAATGTTAATATGAGTGTGCTATATTATTATTTTTACAACGTTGAATTTCTTGAAATTGATATGTAAAATGCATATGGGAACAAATGAATTCAGTATGAAATGTGAGCGAAAGGAAGGGCAGAATGTTAGACGGGCCTGTGTGCCCAATTCTCAACCCTTTGAAAATAAAGTTCATTCGTTCGTTCGTTCTCTCTCTCTCTCTCTCTCTCTCTCTCTCTCTCTCTCTCTCTCTCTCTCTCTCTCTCTCTCTCTCTCTCCACTTGTTTTGTGATTTTTAAATCATAACTGAATATTAATTTCTTCGCAACTACCGCCACCTCCACCGAATAAAATTCATGACTGAATAAAACATACATAAGAACTTGTCAACACTTAATGTAAAACTCACAAGGAAGCTGGTCACTAATAGCGCTGTGTTTAAACCAAAGGACTCTCTGACCTAGTTGTTTGAAGAAACACATTGATTTCATTGGCACATCACCGTTCACCATCCGACTCTTGTTCCTTTTTTATTTTTTTTTTAAAGGTGATGGTTGGAGAGAGGGCACTTAACAGCTGACAATTATTGCCTCTGCTCGTCCACCACCTTGGTCTACCTGTTCAAGCTAAGATTTGGTTATAATTATGGTATTTAGTGCCATTTTATTTTCAGTTTTGTATTATATTTAGTTACCTTTTTTTTTTTTTTTTTTTTTTTTTTTTTTGTTGTTGCGATTGTCGGTTTTAATTTATATTAGTAAAAAGGTGAGGGTAAAGGATCCCGTTACACACCCATTGAATTTATATTAGTATTTGTGCTTTTTAAGTTGGAGTTTTTCTTTCTTCATTGTATTTCCTTGTCCTATGAGTAGTCCATAATTTTGCTTTTTTTAAAATTATTTTTTAATGATTTGTTAGTTTTTGTTGATTAATTTATATTTGGTTGAATTTCTTTTCTGAAGTATTATTATTACTAATATTGTCACTGTTATTAACCTCAAATGTTTTCCTTTGTTTTGTGTATATATCGTTTAAGTATTGGTTTGGGCTTCCCCTGTGGCATCCATACTTAAAACCTTATCACCTGTCATGTCTATATTGTGATTTCTAAAGCATGGTTTTAATTCAAGCTTCTGTTGATCGTACTTTTTACAGTGGGTCAGGTAGTGAGTGATCTATGTCATTTTCTTCCTGAAATTCTTGGCAGTGGGGTTCCTCTATCATAAAGTACGCTGCACCTAGACGGAGACGCCACAGCTTTTTGTTCGATAGTACCTTTAATTCATCTCTGACCTGGCACGTCCTTGGTGGTTCTTTCAGAAGTTTGAATGCGTGTCAGCCTTTCCTACTGTCCTTCCATGTTGTCTTCCATTTCTCGTTTATGGTTAGCTTCACTTGGCTCTTAATCTCCGATTTTCCAAGTCCTGTTCTTATATTGTTTTTACTTATTCTTCCATATTTGGCAGTCTGGTCTACCAACTCGTTACCAGCTATACCTATGTGTGCTGGAACCCACATTAGCCTCACACTGCATCTCTGTTCCCTAGTGATGTATTAAATTAAAGAATCTCTTCCTTCTCGCTCCTTCAATTACGAAACACAGTTTATATTCACAGTTTATTATATTCCTTACTTACAAACCCTTAATTTAACTGAGTTGATTCCACTTTATTTTACATTGTTTTAATATTATGTTAATTCGGGAAGTTTAATGAAGCTCAGAACTTGAAAGATTAAAATGAAAAGGACCTGCATGCAAATTTCAGCTCTATACGATGAGTGGAACGCAGAGATATTTCAGCATTAAAGATTTGAAACGCGACAAATATACAACGCTCGGGTGATTTAAATAAAAGTGTTTAAAAATACAAGTCATCGGATGTGCATATACTGATCATTATTTTGTGGTAGAAAATGGACGATGAACAAACACCTGGAAGAAAGAAGTGAGACTCCTGAAGTATGCATTGACCAACCGGAAGCTTTTCAAGCAAAAATAGCATCCACCAGTCACAACTGACGTTGGTGATGACACTCTGAAGCAAAGATATACATTCATTATTTCATTACCTTACAGCTCCAAGTGGAGCAAGGCTTATAGTCAAATCCACGCCATGTTTTCCTGTCCTATGTTATCTGTTCAAGGGTT
The DNA here is from genome assembly GCA_024509875.1 of Oreohelix idahoensis. Lineage (NCBI taxonomy): Eukaryota > Metazoa > Mollusca > Gastropoda > Stylommatophora > Oreohelicidae > Oreohelix > Oreohelix idahoensis. Next base: position 83,326 of record JAMPIV010022056.1, read on the forward strand.
TTCCATTTTTTCTTTATCGCCATCATTGCTGCGTCTAACTTCCTTCTCTGCGTGTTTTATCGTCTATTATTCTGAGAATCCAAGATCACGTACTTCCTTGTAAAGCTATCGACTGGTTTTAAAGAATTTTTTTTTTTAAATGATTAAGTCATGGAAAAAGTAAAAACGAAAAGAAAATTTGTGAAAGATGTCAACGTTAGGCAGCTGAAATATTTTGAAGATATTACAGGCAACCCATTTTATTCTAAACCAGAATAAGACAACGATATATAGAAGTAAGTATGCAAGTGGACAACAGCTCAATACATTAGAAGACAACATTGGAAACTGGAAAGAACAAATCTGTCAGTGTCTACCATTAGAACGAGAGGCATGACGTGTTGAAGGTCCATGACTGTCAAACATAAATGATCTAATCTACACATAATAAGTATACCGCTCCACATATGTCGCAGTCTTGACGTATGGATGAGAGTCATGGGCAATGACTATAAACCACAAAAGCCAGATCCAAACCTCAGAAATGAGGTATCTGAGGAAGGTGGTTGAAGTAACAAAAAGAGACATGGTCCACAACCAAACGATACGTCAAGGCCTAAAAACCCAACCCCTGCAGACCTAAGTAGAACAGTCCCAACTGAGATGGTTTGACCATGTCTGCAGAATGGGAGAAGATCAGCTACCACGGCAAGCATGGGAAACTAAGAGCCAGGGATCCAGACCTCCAGGACGACCCAAAGTCCGCTGGGAGGACAACATTAGACTTCTTCTTCTTCCTCGTTCGTCCTGAAAAGGACGTTGGTTGCGTTGTGTCTGTTTACACCGGAGCTGCGATATCTGCGCCTTTCGGCCGACACATCCGACTTCAGCACGGCATTTTTTGGGGACCGGGTTTACCTTCCCTCTTCGATCCCTACTCTCTCAGCCAGACTGCAGTAATGCAGCCGGTTTCCAGGACCACCACGTGGAGGTGGAGTAGGGTCTTGGTTAGCTCTGGTTCGCTGACCTTGACGCAAGCAGTCAAGCTATGGGTCGCTGACTGCATTCTCTATTGCTGCATCTTTGGGTCCCCAACATTAAATAATCTTTGAAGGACCGAGGACTAGAATGGAACCAAGCCAGGAGGAAGACAGCCGCTAGAATAGTATGGCGCTCTCTCTTACAAACCTCTACACCTCACGGTAGAAGAGGAACGACTAAGTAAGTAAGTAAGTAAGGTATGATCTGATCTACCCATAATATGGAAGTGATCTTTTTGGTTTGCGTAGCCTTCATTGCAACCATTTTTTTATATAACCAGTGCCTTCCTGTAGTACGTAAATAAATAATGCTTATTTTTTTTTTAAAGCGTATCTCCTGTTAAGAAAATTTACACTAAGAAAAAATAATGAGAAATATGTTCAACGATCCTCCCAATAACTAGGTACAGCCAGTCAATACTCCGGTAAACTAAACATTCAGAAGAACTAATAATTGTTTCGGTGGCGCATTATGCTAGTGCAGTGGTGTCAGCCTCGTTTTAATGAAAGCAGATGGCTGACGTCGTCCAGAGAAATATACGCTTTATTGTATTTTTAATTGTATTGTAATACACGAATAATTATTAGAACCTAATGTGCTATTTAAAACTAAATTATAACGTTGGTTGGTACGGAAGATTTTCGTTTACGCGTGACACCGTGATAAACAGTATTACGCGCCATTACTTTATACAAGGTGGTTGTAGTGGGTTTGATGGTATTGTATGGTGGTGATGGTACTACGTGTGATGCATGAGGTCAGCTGTGAAGGCTCCTGAGATAAAATGTAACTGAGAGTTGTCAGAAGGCCCTTCTCGCTACCACTACGACCTCACACTTATCTTTTTTTTTTTTTTTTTCTAATGAATGTGGCTACGTTAAATGTCTAGGGTAATGATATGTAATGTGGTGTGATAGTTTATAGACACACACACAGATATTTACTAAGTCTAATAATATTAACAAATGTTATAATACACTGAACTAACTCAAGTGTGTAAAATTTTTGATAGAAATTTTTTTACATTTTATTTTGTTCTGGATCAAGTTTTATTTTGACCAGAACTTATAAAAGATTTAGAAATTATGAAAGAAATGCATGGAATATTACATAATAAATGCAAGAGTG
>JAMPIV010022057.1:0-130000 GCA_024509875.1 Oreohelix idahoensis
AAGTTTATTTGCATTGAGTAGGCCTACCTACTTTATTCCAGCAGTCGAGATTCGCTGCTTTATTTGTTAATAAAGTGGCAATCTATTAACACTGATCTATGCTACCAACTCTTAAATAATTTTGTAAATTTTTGGTGCTACGTTTTTCTTCCTAGATTTGATATTCTGTTCATAATTTGGTTAATTTTTTTATTTTTTGCTGTTTGCTTTGCTTCGTTGTATTTTATTTTTGTCGTTCTCATAATCTTTCCAGTTATATTTTGACGATTTAAATATTTCCAATAAATTAATATCATAAAATGTTGTGTAGGCCCTACAAAAGTAGGGAAAAAAAGTTTATTTGCATTGAGTAGGCCTACCTACTTTATTCCAGCGGTCGAGATTTGCTGCTTTATTTGTTAATAAAGTGGCAATCTATTATCACTGATCTATGCTACCAACTCTTAAATAATTTTGTAAATTTTTGGTGCTACATTTTTCTTCCTAGATTTGATATTCTGTTTATAATTTGGTTAATATTTTTTTTTTTGCTGTTAGCTGTTTGCTTTGCATCGTTGTAAGTTTGTTTTTTTTTTTTGTTTTTTTTTTCGTTCTCTTAATCTTTCCAGTTATATTTTGCTCATTTAAATATTTCCAATAAATTAATGTCATAATATTCTGTGTCGGCCCTACATAACTAGAAACAAAGTTTGTTTGCGTAAACTTCGCTGCTTTATTTTTCAATAAAAAAATCCACACAGACTGCAGGAGGTCCATGAATGCAGACACACTCACTTCTTTTTTACAGTGTAAGATTAACATTGATACATGCTGTGCAGACTTTAAGCCCACAAATGCAATTCTGCAAAGTGCTAAAAGTGCATGTGTTGATTATAATACAAAACACTGTGCATCGAAAGAATAGTACCTCATGATCACTAAGTTTTTTATATGTAAAGAACAGCATGAGACTATTAGCATGTTTTATATCACACTAATTCAAATGCTAATAGATTTGTATGTGTCATTTCTCATTTTAAAACTGTATTGTGTATAATTTATTAATATATTTTTTGCGTAAGGATTTTTGGGTGTTTGTAAGGATTTTTTTGGTCCGGCGTACAGCTTTTTGTCTCAGGAGGTTGACAGGTATGCTAATGTGGAACCAATGACAAGATGACTAATGTGGAACTAATGACAAGATGACATGTGGAACAAGTGACAAGATCACTAATGTGGAACTAATGACAAGATGACTAATGTGGAACTAATGATAAGATGACATGTGGAACTAATGACAAGATGACAATGTGGAACAAATGACAAGATGACTTATGTGGAACTAATGACAAAATGACATGTGGAACAAATGACAAGATCACTAATGTGGAACTAATAACAAGATGACTTATGTGGAACTAATGACAAGATTACTAATGTGGAACTAATGACAAGATCACTAATGTGGAACTAATGACAAGATCACTAATGTGGAACTAATGACAAGATGACTTATGTGGAACAAATGACAAGATCACTAATGTGGAACTAATAACAAGAACCAGACACATACAAGTGGGAAAAGAGATAAAGAAAAGATGCTGGAGCTGAATACAATATACATAGAGATAGTCAACTGATAGCATTACATGGCAGTCCTTGTAGTGGAATCTGCCAAGTAAGAGAAATAGAGGGACATATACAAACAAGAGCAATATGTTTCTCATCCTCGTATTTCTTTGACCTGTATGTAATTCTTGTCCTTGTCACCTGTTTGTAACTGTGGTTAATGAAGGGTGAAACCCGAAACGTCCCGTGTTTAATGTGTACCGTTAACTTGTAAAACTGATTTCATACCATTTTATTTTTTTTACTTTATATATTTGTTTCCTTACCAGTTTTACAGCAGCCTCCTCATTTATTGTTATATACTATACCAAACTATCATAACCTAGCTCTACAGACTGTCCCTATCATAACCTAGCTCTATAGGCGATCCATATCATTATCTAGCTCTACAGACTGTCTCTACCATAACCTAGCTCTACAGACTGTCTCTACCATAACCTAGCTCTATAGGTGGTCCATATAATTATCTAGCTCTACAGACTGTCTCTATCATAACCTAGCTCTATAGACTGACTCTAACATTACCTTGCTCTGCAGACCATCTCTATCATTACCTAGCTCTATAGACTGACTCTAACATTACCTAGCTGTATAGACTGACTCTAACATTACCTTGCTCCATAGACTGCCTCTGTCATCACTTCCATAGAGGATGGGTCATCACAGAAGACATTCATGTCTGTTCCTCCTAATATTAGGATATAAGGAAGGCAGCTATCTGTGGATATAGAATGTATAGTCATACTGTTAATATATGTCACTAAATATTTATAATATTTTTATTATCTGTTATATAATAGTATTCTTCTTCTTCTTTGATCCTTAGCCGCCGACTGTCAAATCAGTCAGTGGCCATCACGCCTGGTGGCACCTTGTAGGGCAGCAACAAACTGCTTCCACTTTGTTCGGTGTCACGTGACCGATAATTTATTTTACCATTTTGTTCCATATGTTATTAACTTTTTAATGTTCTGTTTTCCTAGACATTTTGTATTCTTATTCTCTTTCATTTTCACCTTCTCAAACCCCACCCGAGGTGTTTACGTTCTGGCTTTCAGTAGAAATCCCCCACTGGTCAGAAACGGTCAGCGCAGCGGTAATATTACATACACGCACCTGGTCCGTCCAGGGAAATTTCTCTGGTCGCTTTAAAACGTTTGATCACGAGCGGCTGGTACCCTTTGAGGCTGGGTAACGAGTTTGATCTGTTTCAGGGGGAGATGATACCCGCTGTTAGTCCTGTGTGGGTTTTTGCCCTTAGAACGCATTAGTGACCATAATATTATGTCTATCGGGGGGAACTTTCTTGCGGTTGTTGACTTCTGATGTCTCTAGAATAACCTTTGTCTTACTCTCTTGATTACGCAGTACGCCGATACCTCTGAAGAAATATGCAGGCCAGGTGTCCGGGGGGAGCGTCCTTTGTAATCTATAAGAGTAGACGGGTTTAATAAGCCAACACACTCGTGAAGATATTCCTGGCCCGAGATGGACCATCATGAGATAAGGCAAACTTTAACACAGAACTAAAATGTTAAGGCCTTTCTCTAGTCATTTTCGGGGTGAGTTGACATATCTTATAATATGATATATTCATGTTACAGAGTTTTATATATATATATATATCTGATAGGAATGTGAGGACTTCTCTCAGTAATTTACTTCAGTGATAGTGTTGTGCCGTATTCAGCCTTAATTAAGTGGTGTTTAAGCTGTTTTTGGTTTATAATGGGTTAAATGATAGACTTACAAAAACAAACACTCACTAGGCGTAGAATAGGTCCACAGATGCTTATCATGGGTTAAGAATAGGCATTAACTGTCATTTCTGTAAGATAACATCAGAGGTGGATTATTCACTTAAACACTGAATTATAGGAGATAGTCGCTTATTCCTTGTTGATAGATATTTTTAGTGGCTGGGGAGAATCATTTTATGCTTACTTATGTAGCTAGACTCTAGCCATAACTTTCACAGGAGCAGCCACCAGCCATAGAAAACATTTTACCTTATGACTCAGTCACCACTGTATTATAGCGAGAACGTTGCATTTTCTATGTACTCATTTGTGGAATGTTAATTTTTTCCCAAGGGGACATATGATTTATTTGTGTAATGTCACCTGCTGTAATCTGTTTATGTAAATTCACTTAACGTCGTAAGATGAATAACATAACCATTCAGCTGTATGTTTATTTTGGAGAAGAGGAGTAGATTTTGCTGTCAGAACATGTTACTGACAGGTACATGGATGTACAAAAGATATTAAGCCTATGCAGGCGCTTGCGGAGTATTGATAGTGTGGGAGGAGCGGAGTATAACTATTTTTTATGACATTTAGCGTGATTTTGTTGTTGCTTGAGGTAAAGGGTGTCTCTTTTTGGTCTCAGTTTCAGGGGATACCGAATTGCTAGTCTAGTTTTCAGTCAGACGAAGAATGTCACCGTCTCTTCGTTCTAGAGGGATTCTGAGGATATCTAGCCCCACGAGTGTCACAGCCATACCTGAAACAACAACCCTTTGTCAACGCCATTTCCCTCTCACGGGAGTTCAGCTCACGCATTGTGAAATGAGCCAACGCAACAATCTGAAAACGTCTATTGCAGTAGTAGTTCCCTACTCGCCTATTGGATTACCAGTCAGGGCAGTGCGGCTTCCAAAATCTCAAAACAGCCCAGCATGTCTATAGCAGAATTCAATTCACCAGTCTCTGTATGCCTAAACGGGGCACTCAGCAAAGCCACAGTCAACCAGCCAAAACTGGATTTAAAGCCAATTCTAGCGCCGGATAAGCACGCCTTGGGATCAGTTGTCCTCAAGTGACTTCGTCCCATGGCTTATTTCTGGATTATGTGGAACCTCGCACTTAGGAGCGGCCAGCCAAAGATAGACAGAGTTCCAGCCCAACTCACGTCAGTAGGGGGGAGTCACCAACGATAGCGCCTATACAGTGATTTTATTCAGGTTAATTCCATCACCGATGGAGGATATATACAAAAAAACCACTTACTGGAGCTATTCCATTGGTCCCCGAAAGCGGACAGGCTGTCGCTAAGTTCATTCAGTTGGTCAGCAGGAGATAAACAGCGTCCCCCAGCCCACCTCGCGTCAGTAGGGGAGAGTCACCAACGTTTAGTACCAACAAGGACAGTTTTGTAGGCTTAGTCCCTCACGAAGGATCTACATATAAGACACTGTCTGGACTATTTCATCTGGTCCCCGAAAGCGGAAGGACTGACACGCAGTTTATTCATTTTGGTAAACAGGAGGTAAATAGAGTCTTCCAGCCCAACTCGCGTCAGCAGGGGGGAGTCACCAACGATAGCGCCTATACAGTGATTTTATTCAGGTTAATTCCATCACCGATGGAGGATATATACGAAAAAAACCACTTACTGGAGCTATTTCATCTGGTCCCCGAAAACGGAAGGACTGCCTCTCGATTTTTTATCTCTCTGTGTTCTACAGGTTCATGTCGGTGGTCTGTGTGTGTGTTTGTTGGTGTATTTTGCGTATTTGATGACTATTGATGATTTTGATGACTATTGATGATTATTGAGATTGCTGATGATTTTTTATGTCATTTATGATGTTATGATGAGATGCATTATTTTCATGCTTGTCTTCATTTAATAAAGTTTACTCATTTATTAACGTGCTGTTCACGACCCTTCCATCCATATTTACATTTTTAGCTCTTTACTAGAATTTCTATGTATGATAAGAGAAAAGAGTGAGAGCAGGAGGTGCTTAGACAGTAAAAGTGAGTTGAGGCTTGGAGAGAGAGATCACTTTGATAAATCTTCTTCCAGGTTGTCTCAAGTCCATCTCCTATTTACACTTTTCTGTGTGTGTAATCTATAACTCTGTCAGTCCACTATCCCTTGTCGATTTCACTACTATTGTCCAACTCGACAAAATACTCTACACCTTAACTCAACCACGACAATTAATGGGGTCTCGCCGGGATATTTTGAGCTACTTTTGATGCACAATTAATGGGAGCCCGTCCGAGATTCTAGAACCCATCTAGTACGACATTTAATATGTGCTCGTTCCGAGGATGAATCTCTCACAAGATTCTATCTTGATTCTTATAGTCTAGTGTTCTGCAGATTATAGGAATTGCTATCCCTAGACATATCGAACTATTTCTTTTGGGTGGAAGTCGGAACAGCGGTTTTTTCCCACAGCAATCATAAATATTAAGTTACATTTATTGTTCATGCTACACATGAGACAGCTGGTAAAGGTTGATGGTATCACTGCTGAGTTTTTGGTTGACAAATCTGACGACTATTGTTGAAAAAGTCAGAAAATTTTTTTTTAAGGGTTAATATTTTTTTCAGGAGTAGCTCTTTAATCTGAGATAAGAAGCTACAGATAGTCAGTTACTAGCTTGCATTTGTACCAAGGGAGGGTGTTCATTCGGATGATAGTAACCAATCCTCTCAATAGCTAAGTACTGACAGAAGTTGGATACGATTTTCGTTATGATTATAGGATGTTCTAAGGACATGTAATGAACGTCTATGGAAAAGATAAATTACTGTCATTTTGTCCGTATTCCTCGAACTTTAAAAGGGGGGGCACCTGTCACGTGACCGATAATTTATTTTACCATTTTGTTCCATATGTTATTAACTTTTTAATGTTCTGTTTTCCTAGACATTTTGTATTCTTATTCTCTTTCATTTTCACCTTCTCAAACCTCACCCGAGGTGTTTACGTTCTGGCTTTCAGTAGAAATCCCCCACTGGTCAGAAACGGTCAGCGTAGCGGTAATATTACATACACGCACCTGGTCCGTCCAGGGAAATTTCTCTGGTCGCTTTAAAACATTTGATCACGAGCGGCTGGTACCCTTTGAGGCTGGGTAACGAGTTTGATCTGTTTCAGGGGGAGATAAAACCCGCTGTTAGTCCTGTGTGGGTTTTTGCCCTTAGAACGCATTAGTGACCATAATATTATGTCTATCGGGGGGAACTTTCTTGCGGTTGTTGACTTCTGATGTCTCTAGAATAACCTTTGTCTTACTCTCTTGATTACGCAGTTCGCCGATACCTCTGAAGAAATATGCAGGCCAGGTGTCCGGGGGGAGCGTCCTTTGTAATCTATAAGAGTAGACAGGTTTAATAAGCCAACACACTCGTGAAGATATTCCTGGCCCGAGATGGACCATCATGAGATAAGGCAAACTTTAACACAGAACTAAAATGTTAAGGCCTTTCTCTAGTCATTTTCGGGGTGAGTTGACATATCTTATAATATGATATATTCATGTTACAGAGTTTTATATATATATATATCTGATAGGAATGTGAGGACTTCTCCCAGTAATTTACTTCAGTGATAGTGTTGTGCCGTATTCAGCCTTAATTAAGTGGTGTTTAATTAAGTTGTTTTTGGTTTATAATGGGTTAAATGATAGACTTACAAAAACAAACACTCACTAGGCGTAGAATAAGTCCACAGATGCTTATCATGGGTTAAGAATAGGCATTAACTGTCATTTCTGTAAGATAACGTCAGAGGTGGATTATTCACTTAAACACTGAATTATAGGAGATAGTCGCTTATTCCTTGTTGATAGATATTTTTAGTGGCTGGGGAGAATCATTTTATGCTTACTTGTGTAGCTAGACTCTAGCCATAACTTTCACAGGAGCAGCCACCAGCCATAGAAAACATTTTACCTTATGACTCAGTCCCCACTGTATTATAGCGAGAACATTGCATTTTCTATGTACTCATTTGTGGAATGTTAATTTTTCCCCAAGGGGACATATGATTTATTTGTGTAATGTCACCTGCTGTAATCTGTTTATGTAAATTCACTTAACGTCGTAAGATGAATAACATAACCATTCAGCTGTATGTTTATTTTGGAGAAGAGGAGTAGATTTTGCTGTCAGAACATGTTACTGACAGGTACATGGATGTACAAAAGATATTAAGCCTATGCAGGCGCTTGCGGAGTATTGATAGTGTGGGAGGAGCGGAGTATAACTATTTTTTATGACATTTAGCGTGATTTTGTTGTTGCTTGAGGTAAAGGGTGTCTCTTTTTGGTCTCAGTTTCAGGGGATACTGAATTGCTAGTCTAGTTTTCAGTCAGACGAAGAATGTCACCGTCTCTTCGTTCTAGAGGGATTCTGAGGATATCTAGCCCCACGAGTGTCACAGCCATACCTGAAACAACAACCCTTTGTCAACGCCATTTCCCTCTCACGGGAGTTCAGCTCACGAATTGTGAAATGAGCCAACGCAACAATCTGAAAACGTCTATTGCAGTAGTAGTTCCCTACTCGCCTATTGGATTACCAGTCAGGGCATTGCGGCTTCCAAAATCTCAAAACAGCCCAGCATGTCTATAGCAGAATTCAATTCACCAGTCTCTGTATGCCTAAACGGGGCACTCAGCCAAGCCACAGTCAACCAGCCAAAACCGGATTTAAAGCCAATTCTAGCGCCGGATAAGCACGCCTTGGGATCAGTTGTCCTCAAGTGACTTCGTCCCATGGCTTATTTCTGGATTATGTGGAACCTCGCACTTAGGAGCGGCCAGCCAAAGATAGACAGAGTTCCAGCCCAACTCGCGTCAGTAGGGGGGAGTCACCAACGATAGCGCCTATACAGTGATTTTATTCAGGTTAATTCCATCACCGATGGAGGATATATACGAAAAAAACCACTTACTGGAGCTATTCCATTGGTCCCCGAAAGCGGACAGGCTGTCGCTAAGTTCATTCAGTTGGTCAGCAGGAGATAAACAGCGTCCCCCAGCCCACCTCGCGTCAGTAGGGGAGAGTCACCAACGTTTAGTACCAACAAGGACAGTTTTGTAGGCTTAGTCCCTCACGAAGGATCTACATATAAGACACTGTCTGGACTATTTCATCTGGTCCCCGAAAGCGGAAGGACTGACACGCAGTTTATTCATTTTGGTAAACAGGAGGTAAATAGAGTCTTCCAGCCCAACTCGCGTCAGTAGGGGGGAGTCACCAACGATAGCGCCTATACAGTGATTTTATTCAGGTTAATTCCATCACCGATGGAGGATATATATGAAAAAAACCACTTACTGGAGCTATTTCATCTGGTCCCCGAAAACGGAAGGACTGCCACTCGATTATTTATCTCTCTGTGTTCTACAGGTTCATGTCGGTGGTCTGTGTGTGTGTTTGTTGGTGTATTTTGTGTATTTGATGACTATTGATGATTTTGATGACTATTGATGATTATTGAGATTGCTGATGATTTTTTATGTCATTTATGATGTTATGATGAGATGCATTATTTTCCTGCTTGTCTTCATTTAATAAAGTTTACTCATTTATTAACACGCTGTTCACGACCCTTCCATCCATATTTACATTTTTAGCTCTTTACTAGAATCTCTATGTATGATAAGAGAAAAGAGTGAGAGCAGGAGGTGCTTAGTCAGTAAAAGTGAGTTGAGGCTTGGAGAGAGAGATCACTTTGATAAATCTTCTTCCAGGTTGTCTCAAGTCCATCTCCTATTTACACCTTTCTGTGTGTGTAATCTATAACTCTGTCAGTCCACTATCCCTTGTCGATTTCACTACTATTGTCCAACTCGACAAAATACTCTACACCTTAACTCAACCACGACATTCGGTCAATGGCCATCCTTCGTACAGTGCCCCAGCTCTGGTTCATTCTTTACATCTCAGCCTCCACAGTTATCTGCAAGTTGTTTTTGGTCGACCTCTCTTTCGCTTTCCTTCAAGGGTCCATAGCATAGCTGTTCTTGTGACGGCATCAGGGTCTCTTCTGAAGATGTGGCCAATCCAACTCCAGCGTCTGCCAGCTATGATGTTGTGCATGTTTTCTTGGTTACTCCGAGTAAGTAGTTCTTGGTTGGTGATGGTATTCGGCCAAAAAATTCGGATAATTTTCTGTAGGCAGATTGTGTGAATAGAGGACAATTTTGACATTTCCTTCTGTTACTCTCCAGCATTCCGCACCGTAGAGAAGTACAGAAAGTACGCAACTGTCGTATAATCTTAATTTGGTGTTTGTGCTGTACTGAGAGGACTTCCAGATGTTGCTTAGACTAGCAAAGGCTGTTCTCGCTTTAATCATTATGTTGTTGTCTTTGCTTGTTCCGTCATCTGGCGTTACCATGCATCCTAGGTATGTTAATGTATCCATCTGTTCCAGCTTCTGGTTCCTTATTGTTATGGGCTCAGGACGCCCACATAGAGGGTCATGACCTCCGTCTTCATTAGACTGATGTTCAGACCAACCTGTTGGCTATACTTATTCAGTCTATCTGTTTTTTCTTGGATGTGTTGATGTGAATGTGTGAGTAGTGCCATCTACATATTCCAGATCTTCCAGTGTAGAAAACGTTGTCCATCTAATTCCTCTTGGACTGCCCTCTGTTGTCTGACGCATCATCCAGTCAATGACTGTCAAAAATAAAGTGGTTGATAAGGGGCATCCCTGTCATACTCCTTTCACCTTAAAAGTTAGGTTCCTCAACCCAACACTGCATGTAAAGTTAGCATAGAGGCTTTTTATGATGGAAACAATGCAGCTTGGAATTCCATAAGCCATCAGTATTTTCCATAGGCTGTCCCTGTGTATGCTGTCAAAAGCCTTTTCAAAATCATCAAAGTTAATGTATAGTTGTCGCTGCCATTCTGAGCACTGCTCAATGATGTTCCTGAGGGTGAATGTATGATCTGCACATCTTCTGTTCTTTCTGAATCCTGCTTGTTGTTTCCTCAGTTTATGGTCTACTGCTTTTGAAATTCTGTGGATAATTATCCTGCCTAGTATTTTACTGGGAACTGAGAGGAGAGCAATTCCTCTCCAGTTGTTGCAGTCTGTAAGGTCGCCCTTCTTGTGCAATTTGACAATTATTCCTTTATTTCACTCCGTTGGTGTTGTCTCTGTTTTCCAGACTTTTGCAAATAGTGGTTCTAATAGCTCTGCTGCTAGTTCAGGATCTGTCTTAAATAACTCAGCATTTAAATTGTCGTGACCAGGGGCTTTTCCATTCTTGAACCCTTTAATGGCTGTGATGATTTCTTCTCTTCATGGAATGTATGTATTTACATCTAGATCATTTTCAGCCTTAGTTCAGCTGCATCTCTGGTGGCTCCTTATTCAGTGTTTCTCAGAAGTGCTCTGCCCATCTTGTTTCCTGCCCCTGTGCAGTGGTGATTAGATTTCCTTGCTTTTCTCTTACTAACGTAATTTTGTTTGCACCTCGTTTTTCTGCTGATAGTTTTAGTTATTTTATAAATTGTGCTTTGTTCATTTCTCAGTGCTGCCTCTTCTGCCTGTCTTGTAAGGTCGACCAGAAATTTCCTTATGTTGGCTTGGGCTTGACGTTTTACTTCCTTGTCCAGCACTGTACTGTGCTATATATTTCCTTTAACTATTTCTAATGTTATCCAATCTTGTCTCTTCCTTTCCTGGAATCCCAAGCAAGATTCGTTGCTTTCCTTATATACTGTTGAATTGGTGTTGAATTTCTGGTCAACATCATCAGTTGTTGTCTTTTCCTGGCTATTGGCAATTTGATATCGTCTCTTTATATCAACCACAAAAGCTTTTCTGGTGAGTGTATCCTTAAGTTTGATTATGTTATACCTTTTCTGTTTGGTTGCTATTGGTCCAGTAGCTCTGAGTTTCACCTTCAGTCTTGCTACTACTAGGTGATGATCACTTCCCACATTGCACCTCTTCTTACTTTCATGTCTTGTAATGAATGCCTCCATCTACCATTGATCATTATGTGATCTATCTGGTTTCTGTCCCAGCCGTTTGGTGATTCCCATGTTAACTTGTGGATTTCTTTGTGTAGAAAAAGTGTTCCTCCAATGACCAAGCTGTTAATGCTGCAGAAGCTTATTAGTTTATCCCCATTCCCCTTTCCTGTTCTGCTGCCACGTTTCCCCATTTCTCCTTCATTACATGTATTGTGTGTTCCAACTTTCACTTTAAGGTCTCCCATTACTACGATAAGATCATATCTAGGTGTGGTTTCCATGTCCTTTTGTAGCTGTTGATAGAATTTGTCCTTGACCTCTTCATTGCAGTAATTTGTTGGTGCATAGCATTGTATTATTGTAGTGTTGGTGAATCTCCCTCTCAGTCTTGCTCTTATCAGTCTGTTGTTGATGGGTTTCCATTCCAGTAAAGACCTTTCTATTCCTTTATTTAGGATAATGGCTATGCCTTCATTGTGCTGCCCATCCTCTCTACCAGAGTAAAGTACTGCTTCTCCTGTTGCTGTCTTTATTCTCCCAATCCCGGTCCATCTGCTCCCACTTATTCTCTGGATATGCAAACTGTAGTTCCTTACCTCTGCTGTGATCTGCCTCAGTTTTCCTGCCTCACTGACAGTTCTGACATTCCAGAATCCAATTCTTGTTTCGTGTTTTGCGATCTGGGCATCTGTTTTCATGCCAATGGCTTCCTTTCGGCTTTCACCACTGACAGTCACACAAGCCTCAGACTCCAGATATCTGTCCCGCATCAAAGTTTTTAAATTTGTTGCTGTTTCCGTAATGATAAGGATTTTTTACATAGACAGGGGTGTCGGCCCTATGCTAAAACCCCCAACCTAGAGGACCAAGGTACCAGCTTTTGTCTGACCCCTACCCGCGCAGACCTGTCCAGCTTGATTGAACATGTACGGAGTAAAACTCCTGCTGGCACAGCTCTGGAGGTTGTTAGGGTATGCAAGCTGCCATACCGCTACAAGGTAAAGGTACCATTGATGGCAGATGATATTATATGTTAACCTGATATTTATGATATCGTTATTATCTGTCATATGTTAATATATGTTAAGTAGATATTTATGATATCTTTTCTATCTGTGTTACCAGATAATTATATCTTTTATATCTGTTTTACCAGATGTTTATGATATCTTTACTGTCTGTTATATGTTTTTACATGTTGCATAATATACATGATATCTTCACTATGTTTTATGTTAATATATGTTACTAGAGGTAGTCCGCAACCAGACGATCCGTCAAGGCCTAAAATCCCATCCGCTGCAGACCCAAATAGAACAGTCCCAACTAAGATGGTTTGGCCATGTCTGCAGAATGGGAGAAGATCGGCTACCACGACAAGCATGGGAAACAAAGAGCCAGGGATCCAGACCTCCAGGACGACCCAGAGTCCGCTGGGAGGACAACATTAGACAATCTAGAATGGAACCAGGCCAGGAAGAAGACAGCTGATAGAATGGTCTGGCGCTCTCTCTTCCAAACCTCTACACCTCACGGTAGAAGGGGAACGACTAAGTAAGTAAGTAAGTAGTACTAGAGGTTTATGATATCTTTACTATCTGCTATATGTTTATGTTTGAATAATTCAGCTTATTACAAACTCTGCCTAGGCCGGTCACAAGCCCGGTTGAAAAAGGAAGAGGGAGCCTGCATGGAGGCCGTAAGGAAGCAGCCCCTCCATCATGCAAAGACACAACAGGCCAATCACTTGTTTGCCTTAAAACCTGATAACACGAAATGCAAGAGAGAAAATAGGACTGATCTTACAGGCGACGAACTGGAACAAACTATGGACTATGACTTATGGAATATATGGAGTATAAACGGGAAAGAAGAGGAGCTGGTGGAGGAGATGAGGAAAGCAAAACTAGAAATCCTGGCTTTAACAGAAATGAAGAAAAAGAGACAGGGAATTATGGCTCTCGATGGTGACAAGCTGCTCTACAGTGGAGTCTCCACATCTGAAAGAGCTAAAGGGGACGTGGGTTGTAATGTGGCTAAAAACCAAAAGGATAGTATCAAGGGATGGAACTTTGTCTCGGAGCGCATTATGGCGCTAAAGCTAAAAGAAGGAGAAACCATAGTCAACCTTGTCATTATGTATGAGCCAAATGAAGATGAGCAAGCAGAGATCAAGGAGGAATTCTTCGAGCTGCTTCAAAAGACAGTGGATGACTGCCTGGATGAAACTATCCTGCTTGGAGATTTGAATGCCAGAGTTGGAAATGAACATGCTAGATGAGGTGGAGTTATCAGAAAGTATGGAGAAGATACACTTAATCACAATGGAAAGCGACTCCTTAGATTCTGCACTGAGCAAAACCTGATCATTACAAACACAAAGTTCCCCCATAAGCGCTTACATGCAATACATTAGATGTCAACCAACAAAAAATGAGAAATCAGTGATCAACTATCCATAGTTAGGAAGAGCTCATTCAAGTATGTGTGAGATGATAGAGTCTGGAGGGGGCCAGAGATTGGAAGTGATCACTACCTGCTAACAAATAAAAGAACAACTGAAAGAGTTGCTCTGCCTAGGAATTGGCTACCATCATGCAAGAAGATAAGTAAACGAACAGGAGAAATGAGCTTTAAGACCTACAAGCTGAGAGAGCCAGAAGTTAAGACCAGATATCAGGGGCTTATTGCTACAGCAGTGAGAAACACAGAAGAACAACCTGATGACCTGGAAACCCTCTGGTTTAAATTCAAGGACATCATAAAGACAGCTGCAGCAGAAGCATGTGGTGAAGTCTGACTTGGGAAGAAGAAAAAGAGGACATCTTGGTGGATTATTCCCTTTCATGCATCTCCATTTCTTTTCTCCAATATCTCCCTCCATGTCTCTTACCCTGGGGAAACAAGAACAAGGACTACCTCATAATGGCACTGACAGCTTCCTCAATATATATCCTATCCATGATTAATGTCTTATTCTCATCTTCTGTTCCGCTGGCATCTGTCTGGTTCTTGTCATTCGCTCCCTTGTCAATCCTTTTATTCTACACAAGAACCCATTTTCATGCTTCAGAGCCATACAATAGGACTGACTTGACATCCGAGTTGAAGATTCTGATTTTTGTTTTGGGCTTGATTTCTTCTGATCACGTATAAACACACTTCCCAGATATTGTGAACTCTTAGACATCTTCATTCTGGTGGTATTGATGGTATGGATGTTGAGTGGGCTTAGACTGGCTTTGGCTGCTTCTGTTTTATGAGCCAATTTTCAAACTGTACCGGTCACATATTGTATTGTGAGTAGTCCATGTGTTCTCTGAGTCTTGTGTGTGTAGTAAGCTTGGTCACCTGCCAACAGCAGCTCATATTTTGTGTAAAATCAACATTTCTTAAGAAATAATCTGATCCAAGAGCACTTGGTTCTCTCCCTTATTCCCATTATTTAAAAAATGTAAAGTTAAAAAACACATATCACATGATTCTATCACATGACACTATCTCAGGATTCTTGTTTTATTTTTCATTTTACATCTGCTACAAGAGCTAACTCTAGAAAGTCAGTGACAACTTGCCAAGGTAGACTACCAAAATTAGAACATGGAAAGATTATGTCAACTGTGTCTACAATTGCCACAGCAAGACACACATACATAAAATAATCAAAGCCAAACATATAATAATCTTTCTTTCATATACTCCTCATGCCATGAAGAGTCATGGGTGGAGCTGATTTTGGTTCCTGATCTAGTGCATGTACTACAGCTTGGTGTGCTGTCATGTGTTTTTTTTCAAATGTATGTCACACTCAAGCTCCAATTTCTCCAGGCTCTCACCTCACTGTAGCATACCGGGCAATGAAGAGGCTGACAGATTTGCAAAGGAAGGTGGAAAACTACCTCAACCTGATACAAGCATAACTTTTGAAGAGGCAAAGAGTTTTATCAAAATCAGATACAGAAACAAATGGGATGCAGAGCATCCAGACGACACACAAAAATGATGCATATTACCAGCTCTGCAGAAGAGAGCACAGAGTAATTTTACAGGTCACAACAGACTGGGATATCATCTATTCAACAAGTTAAAGATAGGAACGATGAGTGTAACTGTGGCATCAACAAAATGGCTGCTGAACATCTGCTTCAAAGATGCCAAACATATGTGGAACAGAGAAAGCACATATGGCTGTCACTAGTACCATTCCTAGACAAACTCTATGGAGATGCAACTAGCCTCAAGCTGACCACTGCTTTCTTTGAAAATATTCAAGCAGACGTCTGAGAGTTTATGAAGAATAAGAAAAATATGCAAATATATTTCCGTTTCTCTATTTCTTATAAACAATGTCTTAACTTGGACTTCAGCAATTTCTTCTTTCATGTGAAAAAATGGTTCTTTATTATTTACACTTCTACTCTGTCTCGTTTGACCCACTTAGATATTCTACTGGAGATTTCCAGAGATGATAATTTGACTAAGACATCAAGGGTCTCTTCAGCACTGACAAAATGATCAAATACAAAATGTGGAACAGTTAATTCTCACAAAACAATTCTCTTCATTCTTCATCTTCATCACTAGAATAAATAACAAAACTGACGAGTGTCACTGACGAGTGTCACTGACGAGTGTCACTGATGAGTGTCACTGACGAGTGTCAGAGTGTCATAACGCTAGTTGCTTGATCAATGACAAATCTTCCAATCTTCATGATCTAACACCTCATGACACATTGCTATAATAACTTGACCAATTCTCCGAACTCAAAAAAAATTTACATGAAGACACATTCTTTTTTTGCCGCGTTGATTTAGTCTTTCTAAACTGTATATGATTTATCTTGGATGGCAACTTAAAATGTAGATAACATTCGGATTGTTGACACATAAATCTTCATGATTACTCTACTCGATTCTCAGTGGTGTTCTCATTTCTTGATCTACTCGTATAACTACAGGAAGTGGGCGGACATGGTTATGTCCCACGCTGACACTACTAGTGCTCAACTGCTAATGAGAAAGGTGTACGCAATTAAAGAGAAAGGATGAGTTTGCTCACTCATTATATAGTCGCTCGTGACCTTTTTTAACCTCTAACCCTCTTAAAGTTATATCTGTTTCCATATTTTAGCGAACTACTATGTCGCTCCCTGATAAAGTTTAACCTTTAGCACGCTGCCATCGACATATGTCGACGAAGGCAACCTATGTTCTCCCAGCTGTTGTCAACATATGTCGACAGCGTTTATCATCGTTTTCTAGCACATGACTTGTGTACACGTGATTTTCAGCCCCGGATGTTAAGTTGTAATTTTATTTGCAAGAGAGTTAGCTTCCATTTCCGATCTTACAAAAGTGATGGGTGTATCCGCGTTTATTTTTTGTAAATTTTTATAATCGAAATGAATCAGCATCAAACACGCGGCCATTTTCGCTCTAATTATTATAGGATTCTAACGCCATGCGGTAGGGATGAGATTTTTGTCTTTATAAGCGCTGATATCGGTTCTCAGAATATGTTTGATGGCCGAGATGGAAACGAAAGTAGATTGTCATTGCTAGTGTGTATAATTTTATGGCTTAGGATTAGGTTTATCGGAAAAATTTAGGATTACGGCAGAATGTCACTGCTGACGAGGGCTTTGCTACTGATGATGGGTGTAATGAAAAGATCGTCATTTGATTTGTATTGGTCTATTGGTCAAATGACTTTCATTGAGATGGAAGGGATATGGACTCTTCGTGTGTTGGTTATTTTTTTTTTATTTTAAAAATTAAAAAATTTTTTTTTTTATTATTTTAATTTTTTTTTTCGTTTTTTTCATCTTTCCTTTCCTCTCTTCCTATCACATCTAACATGTACACTAACAAATTTTATATCATCAGATTCATCATTCATTTATTTATATAAATTCCAAAAATGATAGCAATTGACCAAGAAACACAAAAACTATAGACATTCCTAGTCACCCACTATCATTGTGAAAAAGAATGCAGCTGCAGGAGCATAGTTTTGGGAAAAGAATGCAGCGTGCTAAAGGTTAAGCTCCGTATTACTCACGATTATGTTCCCTATTTTTTGTTTCCTCATGATTACGTCCCCTACAACAATTAATACTGCACATAGCAAATATATCTTAGTAATCAACATCATCATTTATCAGCCTATTCCTTCACTGGGTGTTGTAACAATGGCCATGATTTCACAATTTCTCATTAGGTCTTATTTTTATTAGCTGCATTTCTCAGACATCTTATTTTGGTACATACCTTTCATAAACGCTCCGGTGCGAAGAGCATGAATGCCAATCATTATGCTCAATCCTTCTGGGTTGGCTAGGGTTCTGAATTCAAATCTGGTTGAAAACTCTTTGGGGTCATCCAAGTGGCACTCAAACCCTTCATTTCTGAGATGGTCACTGGAAAAGTTGGATTAGAGAAATTATTTCATGCACCCTTCATTTCTGAGATGGTCACAGGAAAAGTTGGATTAGAGAAATTATTTCATGCACCCTTCATTTCTGAGATGGTCACTAGAAAAGTTGGATTAGAGAAATTATTTTATGTACCCTTCATTTCTGAGATGGTCACTAGAAAAGTTGGATTAGAGAAATTATTTTATGTACCCTTCATTTCTGAGATGGTCACTAGAAAAGCTGAATTAGAAAAATTATTTCATGAAGTAACCTGGAGTAAATATCTATTCACAGAATAAAAAAATCAAAGTAGATAAGCTATTCAGTTGAGAACGCTGGAATAATAGTAGCCTCCTCCAGTCATAACTATAGTGATGATGCAACCTTCAGTCGTAACTATAGTGATGATGCAACCTTCTGGTGACAGCCCTCAGCTGCTCATGTTCTTTTCAGTGTGTTCTTTTCTCTTCTGGTTGTTGTAAGAACTTCTTTTTGCCTCATGTTCCTTTCAGTGTGTTCTTTTCTCTTCTGGTTGTTGTAAGAACTTCTTTTTGCCTCATGTTCCTTTTAGTGTGTTCTTTTCTCTTCTGGTTGTTGTAAGAACTTCTTTTTGCCTCATGTTCCTTTCAGTGTGTTCTTTTCTCTTCTGGTTGTTGTAAGAACTTCTTTTTGCCTCATGTTCCTTTCAGTGTGTTCTTTTCTCTTCTGGTTGTTGTAAGAACTTCTTTTTGCCTCATGTTCCTTTCAGTGTGTTCTTTTTTCTTCTGGTTGTTGTAAGAACTTCTTTTTGCCTCATGTTCCTTTCAGTGTGTTCTTTTCTCTTTTGGTTGTTGTTAAGAACTTCTTTTTGCCCAATCTGAGATAGCGCCATAGGGAGCATCTCCACTTGGTTGTGATCTGCAACTTTGTCCTCCCAGGTTGCTGGATTTATGTCTAGGGCCGTCATGTCTATCTTGCACACATCTTTGAACCTCAGCTGCAGCACTCGACTGTTCTTTTGCCATTTGCCAACTGTCCATAGAAAATGAGTTTGAGGATGTGACCATCTGCCATGCAGTGGACATGGCCAAGACAGCGTAATCTGAACTGTCTAATCAGTGTATACATGCTTTGATCACCAGTGAGTGACAGCACCTCGATTTTTGCCACTTTGTCCTTCTACGAAATACCAAGGATCTGGTGCAGACACTGTAGATAAAAGATACTGAACCTTTTTTCGTGCTCTGTATAGGTTCTCCATGCCTCACTGCCATATAGAAGCATGCTGATCATGCAGGCATCATATACCAAAACTCTGGTCTTCATTGTGAGTTTAGGGTTTCCCCAAATATGCGCTTTGAGGGGGGCACAGATGTTGCAGCTCTGACAATGCAGCTCTTAATTTCTGTGCCCAGAGAGAGCATGTCATTGATGGTGGGCCCCAGGTATGTGAAGTGGTGAACCACTGCTAATTCATACAACCGATTATAATATATTGGTGCAATATCTACATCCTGACCCAGCACATTTGTTTGCTTTTGACTTACTGTGAGGCCAAAGTATTTGCACCCGTGAGAAAAGTGATTAATCAAGCTCTGGAGCTCCTGTTGACTTGGAGTGTTGATTGCAGCATTATCAGCGAACAACTAGTCACCCTTCTGACTTTTGTTTTTGCCTTCAGCCTTGCAAGGTTAAACAGTCAGCCATCTGACCTAGTGTGGAGGCATATTCCTTCTGATGCATGCACAAATGTATAGTTAAAGAAGATCCTCCCTCAAAGGGTCAGGGATAGGATGCAGCTTTGTTTGATGCCACTGCTTATGTTTAAGGCTGTCATACGAAATATGTACATAATATCGGAATCACTCAATTACTCAATGGAATCACTCATACCATTGAAAAAAATAGTCAGTAGAACACTATCAGACATGAGAACTGTCTACTTTATCACAGTAGCTGTCCATCTCTTGACCTGCCTCTATGTGAGAATGTATGTCAGTCTAAATTAGAAATGTAACTCTACACAATGCAGATACATGCCCCACAACAACTTTCCTCACAAATGAGAAAGTGAAGAAAAATGCAACGGTAAATAAAAAAAATAAAAAAAAAAAAAAAGGTGTGTGTTGGCAAGCAAGACAAATCTAGAAAACTGTCTTAAATCAGAAATTTAGTAGAAATTTTAAAAATAATATTTCCATAAAACTGTCATCTCCAGCATTTAAAGTCTTATTGTTGTTATTGTTGAACAGAATCAACATCATTGCACTCCAGGCAAACCCATATGTGTTCTGTCTCTATCCTCTCACACGTCCATCTCTGCTAGCCTTACGTTTGATGCCAAATTCCAACAGTCCTTGATGATTCATCTATTGCAGTGTCATTCTGTAATAGGCGATCATTAATTGTTCTCAGTATCTCTCCCTTATCCAGTGTCCCTACTGTGGGTGCTCTTGATGCTAGTCTGTCAGCTATCTCATCACCACGTACCCCTGCATGACCAGGAAAGTAGATCCACACTAGCTCCCACAGATTCGAAGGTTCTATGAATGCTTTCCAATCATGCCGTAGCCAACCATTTTGAACCTTTTGAAGCATGGACACAATGACTGCCTTTGTTAATGAAGTTTCAGTTAACCACCTTAAGGCTGCAGTAGCTGCCTCTAGCTCCACTCTCATGCTGGAAGTTATCTTGTAAGCCCCGCTATGTTCAGCGACGATTCTGCCCTTTACCCTAGCAGAGAAGCCTCAACCTTAATTTCTCACCATGGATCACAGACCCATCAGTATACACAATGGAATCATTATCCCCAGCATGATCATGTATCAACTGATTAATTTCCAGTTCTTCTTTCCCACTGCCCCAAATTCTACACTCTCTGCCAAGACTGGTGATGACTTGGTAGTTAATCCAGTTCTCATCTGACATACTCCACTCTTCCCCTTAGAATATATTTTCAACTGTGGTCACCTGCTTGACCATTGTCTCTGTCTGTGCCATCCATGACATCCACCCCCCCTTTATTCTTGCTCCCTTAATGTCAGCTATGTTTCCATGCAGAGGGTGCCATTTGTCTATGGTTACTCGCATATAGGCGTTTGCCTGGGTCATCGCATATTTGGATCTAATCAGCACTCCAAGCATGTACCTCATTGTCACAACGGGGGTATCTCCCATACAGCCCAAGACTATATGCATCCCTTCATTTTGAATGCGTTCTAGTTGTTCACACCATGTTACTGACAGCGTATTCCCAGCCCATACTTAATGACCGATATGACTAGCTGATGATAAAGAAGAAATAGCAATCTCTGCTCCAGATGTGCTGCGGCCATTATTTTCAGGTGTGCCCGACCTCTCCTGCATTTCTGTATGATGTGATCAACATGGTGCTTATATGATAGCCTGTGATCAAATAAAACTCCAAGGTATTTCGGTTTATCTTCCCTTTCAATTTTCTGTCTTAAGTGAAGTACACATGGGTCATAATGTATAAAATAACTAAAACCATCAGTGGAAAACGGGGTGCATGCAATATTACATTTGTAAGAGACAAGCAAGGAAATCTCATCACCACAGCACTGGGGCAGGAAACAATATGGGCAGAGCACTTCTGAGAAGCATTGAATAAGGAATGACTAGAGATGCAGCTTAACGTTACTGAGGCTGAAAATGATCTAGATGTAAATACATACATTCCACGAAAAGAAGAAATCATCACAGCCATTAAAGGGTTCAAGAATGTAAAAGCTCGCGTTCATGTCAATTTAATTGCTGAGCTATGTAACGCAGACCCTGAACTAGCTGCAGAACTATTAGAACCTCTATTTGCGAAAGTCTGGAAAACAGGGACAACACCAATGGAATGGAATAAAGGAATAATTGTCAAATTGCCCAAGAAGGGCAACCTTACAGACTGCAGCAACTGGAGAGGAATTACTCTCCTCTCAGTTCCCAGTAAAATACTAGGCAGGATAATTATCCAGAGAATTTCAAAAGCAGTAGACCACAAACTGAGGAAAGAACAAGCGGGATTCAGAAAGAACAGAAGATGAGCAGATCATATATTCACCCTCAGGAACATTATAGAGCAGTGCTCAAAATGGCAGCGACAGCTATACATTAACTTGGTTGAATTTGAAAAGGCTTTTGACAGCATATACAGGGACAGCCTATGGAAAATACTGATGGCTTATGGAATTCCTAGCTGCATTATTTCTATCATAAAAAGCCTCTATGCTAACTTTACATGTAGTGTTGGGCAGAGCAACCTAACTTTTGAGGTGAAGACAGGAGTACGACAGGGATGCCCCTTATCAACAACTTTATTTTTGACAGTATAGACTGGATGATGCGCCAGACAAGAGGCAATCCAAGAGGAATAAGATGGACATTTTCTACATGGAAAATTCTGGAATATACAGATGACATTGCACTACTCACACATTCACATCAACACATCCAAGAAAAAACAGATAGACTGAATAAGTGTAGCCAGCAACTGGGTCTGAACATCAGTCTAAAGAATACTGAGGTCATGACACTCAATATGGGCAGTCCTGAGCCCATAACTTAAGGAACCAGAAGCTAGAACAGAAATACACATTTACATATCTAGGATACATGGTAACACCAGACGGCGGAGCAAGCAAAGACATCAACAACAGAATGAAAAAGCGAGAACAGATTTTCCTAGTCTAAACAACATCTGAAAATCCTCTCAGTACAACACAAACACTAAATTAAGATTATATGAGAGCTGTGTACTTTCTGTGCTTCTCTATGGTGCTGAATGCTGGAGAGTAACAGAGAAGGAAATGTCAAAAATGTCCTTCTTGCACACAATCTGCCTAAGGAAAATTCTCAGAATCTTTTGGCCAAACATCATCACCAATAAAAAAACTGCTTACTCGGAGCAACCAAGAAGATTTGTACACCATCATAGCTGGCAGACGCTGGAGCTGGGTTAGCCATGTCCTCATTAGAGGCCCTGATGCCATTACAAGAAAAGCTATGCTATGGACCCTGAAGGAAAGCGAAAGAGAGGCTGACCAAAAACAACTTGGCAGAGAACTGTGGAGGCTGAGATGCAAAGAATGAACCAGAGCTGAAGCAATGCAAAAAGGATGGCGGCCTACAGAGCAAAGTAGAAGCAGTTTGTTGCTGCCATATAAGACGCCACCGGGCATGATGGCCACTAACTGATTTGAGAGTCGGCAGCTAAGGATCAAAGAAGAAGAAATTAACACAGAAATTACACATTAACTACAGTATGACTGTTAATTACACATTAACTACAGTATGACTGTTAATTACACATTACCTACAGTATGACTGTTAATTACACATTAACTATGGTATGATTATAAAGTAACACATTAACTACAGTACGATTATAAAGTAACACATAAACTACATTATGATTATAAAGTAACACATAAACTACATTATGATTACCTGATTCTATTGATCGTGCAGTAGTTTCCTCCTCGTTGTGTCATTGAAGACAGTAAGTAAAGTGTGTGAGGCATGGGGAACCTACAACAGGAAAAATTAAAAAGTTTAGAAATGGAGACAAATTTTTATATTCCCCTAACAATAACTAAATGATTTTTGGATGTAATTGTAATGCTAATGCTACCAATGTCACAGTTACAGACACAGAAAATTGGAACATGATATATTGAGAAAGGGAACAGGGAAATAGACAACTACATTTGATCAAAGAAGTAGACAATAAAATGACAGATATGGTTTCAAATCAAACAAAAAAAGATGTCAGTGGCAACAGGAAAACTCTCAAGTAACTTCAGAGCAGAGGCCTTGAAAACTGTAGCAGAGGTTTTAATGGCAGAGGAAATCACTGACAGACAAGTTGTTTTCTTCACATACGTCACTGTTAGTTGTTGCAAAGCTGAGGAGTCAGAATAATGCAGACCTGGATAACGTAAGAGTAGTGCTCAACAAACTTCCAAAATAGCTGTGATACAATGGATTCCATCTCACTGTAGCCTCCCCGGCAATGAAGAGGCTGACAGATTGGCAAAGGAAGGTGGAAAGTTACCTCAACTTGATACAAGCATAACTTTCAGAGGCAAAGAGTTTTATCATAACCAGATACAGAAAGAAATGGGATGCAGAGCATTCAGGACACAACATAAAATGGTGCATACTACCAGCTCAGCAGAAGAGAACATGTGATAATCTTAAGACTTGCTGTGCCATCAAGTTTTTTTCATGTCTACCATTCTCTGTCTTGCTCTTGTCATGCTTCTTTCAATCTGTGTTTACCAAGTCAAGCAGCGATCAAAGGTAATGCCTAGGTAGTTTGGGTTTTCATCCAGGTGTAGATTTTTCCCGTTTAGTGCTAATTTGGAGCTCTGTAAAGAGGGAAAACACTGTGTATGTTGTTTTCATTAATTTATTTTCACTAGCCATGCTCTCGCCCACTCCTCCAATGATGTTAGGACTTTCTGCACCCGAATGCTTGCCGAGAGACAGACAGATGCACAGATAGACAGGTAGGCAGATGGCTGGACGGACAGACTGATTACCCAAGAAAGTTTTTACACCAATGTCTATGATGTGAATAATATAAACCCTGAAGTGTAATAGTTATTCACACACAGTTATATTTTATCTGTTCATACCTCTTACATTTTAACATGTAAAGTTCTATATTATTGTCTTGAAGACATTCTGCACAGTAAGGTTTTTCTATTCTGAAATAGCCAGTTCCCAGTTGTAGTCTAAGAAGTTTCTTGTTACTGGGAATTCTCAATTTTCTGGGAACCTTAGATAAACCCGTCACAGTAGAACAGGTGTTGAGAGCAGACAGACCTAGGGAACTGCAAAATATAGTCAAACAATATTTAACCAAACAACCATTAATATTTAGTGATTTATTTGTTTGTTTTTTATTTTTTGTTTTATTTTTATTTTTTATATTTACTGTTTGTTTGGATTTTAATATTAGTTTGTTCTTTTACACCATTTGACAAGTATGAATAGGCTAACATTTTAGAGTTCAGGAAAATCAGCATACAATTTGGAAATTTTATTTGCTCTTTTTACAATAATTGGGCAGGAGATGTGATGCCACATTCGTAAATCAGCAATTGAACATTATATGAAAACAGAGACACTATAAATTCTAATTATAAGACTTCTGGGATTAAACATGATATTTTTATTGATAATAAACAATTTAAAAACCATATTAAGTTGTTCAAAATATAATTCCATTATGTTTCCTAAATGCATATTAACTCTTAGAGGCTGAAACGACGCTGGTAGCGTACATCCGCAAACCCCCTAGAAGCCGAATCGACGTTCATAGCATCACTTTTGTGTTACGTGAAATTTGTTCCATTTTTTTCTCGTAATTTAGTATTTTAACATAACGGAAGTTACTCTTTTTTTATTCAGGAGAGCGCTATCTTCGAGTTGTAACTCAGAAGCACGCTTGTTCTAGCAAATTTCAATGTGAAAAAAACGGTAAATCTGTCAGCTTTCGATCAAGTGATTATTGTTGTTTATACAGACAATGTCTAGCGAACCAACCACATCATGTTTATCAAAACGTAGGTCTTTTTTTTCTGTAGAAAAGGCTAGGGAGCTGTGTATGTTTGACGAGTTTAGTGAAGATGATGATTTTGAATTTGACGTTAATGAAGAATTTAGTTCTAATGAGGAGGGGGCGTGGTCACAGCTAGGCCCTAGTGCTACAAAACGTTTTGACCAAATCTTTGACAAAAAGGGGGGAAAGCATTAGTACCAATGAGCAACAAGGGGCAATTGGTGAAGAATGGATTTCAGTACCAAACATCAGTATTACATACCTGTCAACCTGTACGAATTTTTCATACAATGTACGTATTTTTAATACTTTTAGCAGTGTACGGCCGTACAGACTCGTTGTACGGATTTTTCCTCCCTCCCAAAAAAAAAAAAAAATCGAATTTTTTTTTTTTTTTAAATTCTAAAAATATTTTCCAACCCAAGTTTTTAAAAATTTTAAATCAGAAAATATTTTCTAGCCCAGGTTTTTTTTAAACCAATTTTTTTATTCCGGGAATCTCGGCGTCTGTTTTTAAACTGAAGTCTCTCGCAGCAACCAATCAAATCCTTTTATACCCAACAATTCGGCAAATACTTTGAATTCGGCCTCAAACACTTTCGGCGTGACATGACATATTTTTAAAGTTACCTGTTATCAGCCACGCTTGCCAAGACACTTCGACGCCAATTTGTTTAAAAAAAGCTAAGTACCTATAACTTGGTTAAATATTGCTGTTGTTTTGCTTCGTTGCAATTTAATCGCTGTCTTAATATTTCCAGTTATATCTTGCCCTTCAGTATATTTCCAATAAATTAATGTCATAATATTCTGTGTAGGCCCTGCATAACTAAAAAAAAAGTTTGTTTGCGTTGAGTAGACCTACTTTATTCCGGCGATCGAGTTTCACTGCTTTATTTTTCATAAAGCGGCGATCTATTATCACTGGTCTAGGCTATCAATTTTTAAATAATAATTTTGTAAATTTTTGGTAGTACATTGTTTCTTCCTAGATTAATATTCTGTTCACAATTTAGTTAATTTTTTCATTTTTTGCTGTTGCTTTGCTTTGCTTCGTTGTATGTTATTTTTGTCGTTCTCTTAATCTTTCCAGTTATATTTTGACCATTTCAATATTTCCAATAAATTAATATCATAAAATTTTCTGTAGGCCCTACAAAAGTAGAAAAATAAAGTTTATTTGCATTGAGTAGGCCTACCTACTTTATTTCAGCAGTCGAGATTCGCTGCTTTATTTTTTAATAAAGTGGCAATCTATTATCACTGGTCTAGGCTACCAACTCTTAAATAATTTTGTAAATTTTTGGTGCTACGTTTTTCTTCCTAGATTTGATATTCTGTTCATAATTTGTTAAATTTTTTGTTGTTGTTGCTGTTAGCTTTGCTTTGTTGTATGTATGTTTTTTTTTTTTTTTTTTTTGTTTGTCGTTCTCTTAACTCTTACTATACGTGAGCTAAAACCGCGTTTTTACGCGCTAATTTAGCTATCGTTACCTGCGCGCGCTACTTCACGGGGCGAGCCGTAAAATTGGTACTAAACCCGCGCCACTTCACGGGGCTTGCCGGAGAGTTAATCTTTCCAGTTATATTTTGATCATTTAAATATTTCCAATAAATTAATGTCATAATATTCTGTGTCGGCCCTACATAACTAGAAAAAAAGTTTGTTTGCGTAAACTTTGCTGCTTTATTTTTCAATAAAAAAGTCCACACAAACTGCAGGAGGTCCATGAATGCAGACACACTCACTTCTTTTTTACAGTGTAAGATTAACACTGATACATGCTGTGCAGACTTTAAGCCCACAAATGCAATTCTGCAAAGTGCTAAAAGTGCATGTTTTGATTATAATACAAAACACTGTGCATCGAAAGAATAGTACCTCACGATCACTAAGTTTTTTATATGTAAAGAACAGCATGAGACTATTAGCATGTTTTATACCACACTAATTCAAATGCTAATAGATTTGTATATGTCATTTCTCGTTTTAAAACTGAATTGTGTATAATTTTTTAATATATTTTTTGCGTAAGGATTTTTGGGTGTTTGTAAGGATTTTTTTGGTCCGGCGTACAGATTTTTGTCTCAGGAGGTTGACAGGTATGGTATTACAGAGACCCAAAACGCATTCAGATTTCTTCCCAAATATGGTCACAAATCAGGAGTACACGATAACTTAGGTCTTAGTGAGGCATCAACTCCATTTGACTGCTATAGGACATTGTTTACTGATGACATTGCAAATTCAATAGTACATTCTGTAAATGAGTATGCAAAACTTAAAGTACTTAAAAATAATCCATCCCTAAAAAGATCAAGATTTTCCAACTGGACAGCACTATCAAACTATGAGTTGTTAAAATTTATGGCTACAATAAATGCTATGGGCATTGATCCCAGACCTTCTATTAGAGACTATTATTCATCAGAAACTGATTGCCTTTATGCTCCATTTTATCACAAAAACTTTGAAAGAGATAGATTTTTGTCTATCTATCTAACAATGTTGCATGTGGGACAGCCTGATGCTGAGGGAAAAAGTAAAGTGGAGCCATTCATCAACTCTTTGATTAAAAATTTCAAGAATGCCTTTATGCCCTTTGAAAATGTTTCGGTTGATTTTTTTTTTTTCGTACGCCCGCTAATACTCGAGGCGAAATCTCAGGTTATTATTATTTATGTCTAACCTGACATTGATTTTACGTGAGTATCCCTTTTTTCTTGTACAGAGACAGGTGTCCCTCGCCATTCAGGCATATACTCTCTGATTTCGGAGGTACCCATTACAGCTGGGTCGGCTCAGGAGCCGCCAATCCCTGGTCGACGACACTCCTTCAAATGTTCTCGCCAGGTCTCGAGTTAATCCAGTACAAATCCCAGTCGACGAAAAATCCTCAAATGCCGTCACCCGGGTTTGATCCTGGATCACCCGGTCGCCAGAGCGGTGTGGTAACCACTACGCTAGCGCGGCTCCTGTTTCGGTTGATGAAATGATTGTAGGATTTAAAGGGAGATGGAAATACAAGCAATTTAATGCAACTAAGCCTAGTAAGTATCATATAAAGAGTTTTGGTCTTGTTGACAGTACCACTGGGTATGTTTTATCCCTGCTTACTTATTATGGAGCGGAAACCTCATATGATCCAAGCACAGACACAAATAGTGGGATGGCAATAAAAGTCTTTGGAACTCTATTGCAGCAAATTGGAACTGGTTATCATATATTTGCAGACACCACAAGGGCACTCATTGACTATTTGCTTCAGCAAAAGCAATACTATACTGGCACCCTCCAGTCAAACCGAATTGGCTTTTCATTAGAAATAAAAGCACTTTCCATACCACACATGGAACGGAAATGCTGGCAAACTAAAGATTCATCTTTGCTTTGTATTGGATGGAGGGATAAGAAAGCAAAAAAGCCAGTAATCATTGTTTCCACCAAAACAAATACAGGAATGACTACCACGACAAAACCAAAGCCAATAACAGTCCATGACTATAATCAGAGCATGAATGGATGTGACCGTGCTGATCAAATGCTTGGGTATTATGGCATTCACAAACGACGCAGCAACAAGTGGTGGACAAAAATATTCTACTGGATAATGGAAATTACTTGTACCAATGCTTTCATCCTCTATAGGCTCACAGGCAGTAGAAAAATGACATTAAAACAGTTCAAACTATCTCTGATTGATGCTTTGCTTCAGTGGGCCTCCAATCTAATGCCCGAGCCACAGAGGAGTATCAAGGCAACCCCTGGAAGACCAAGGACAGCCAACCAAATTCAGAGGCTTGAAGGAGCTAAGCATATGATAGCGTACACAGAAAAAGACAGAAGATGTAGAGTCTGCAGCAAACCAGATTCTCCAAAAAGAACAAATTTTATTTGCAAGGGTTGCAATGATTATCCTCACCTCCACCCAAAACACTGCTTCAAAATATGGCATACGCAAGCCACCATTGACTAAAATGTAAATATCTTTTCAGATAAAATTGTGTACATATTGTTTATGCATAATAATGTAAGTACAATACAATATATGATTTACTTTGAATTAGATCTTATTGTTTCCAAATTTTAATAATGATGGTACGGTCCGCTGGAGAGTCTGTTAAACATTAACAAAACATCACAGAAAGCTGAAACTTGTAATTAATATTCATATATGGATTAGTGTTATTTAAAAAAAACCATGGAGCACTTTGGATAATATTTCAGTCTTTATGCATGGGTTGGTGGGTGCATTTTTCATTCACTAAAATGAGTTTTTTTTAAAAATTGTTTACATTATTACTCATAATAGAATATAATATGAAGAATAGCACTTAAAAGCCCCAATATTATAATTCTAAATATATTTATCTTTACTGCGAAACATAAATTGTGTCTTTGTTGTGCAATATTAACACAATATATGATTTAATTTAAAAGTTCATGCGGCCTTGAATATCTTCTTTTTTTATTTTAATGATGATGGTACGATCAGCTGGATGGTCTGTAAAATATTAACAAAATATCACAGAAAGCTGACACTTGTAAATAATATTCCTATATGGATTAGTGTTATTCTAAAAGATACTGGAGCACTCTGGATAATGTTTCAGTTTTTATGCATGGGTTGGTGAGTACATTTTTCATTCACTAAAATGAGTTTTTATTAAAAAGGTCTATAAAATATGTAGAATATCACTAAAATTCTTCAAATTCTAATTCTACATTCATTTATCTTTACTGTGATGTATAATATGTGTGTTGTACAATAACAATACAATATATGATTTAATTTAAAAGCTTCACGCAGCCTTTAATGTCCTTTTCATTTCCAAATTTCTCTCCACATGTAAGCCTACTTTGCCATTGGTTGGAGAGCTTGAGTGCCCCAATGATCCTGGGAGCTATGCCGGTGGGAGTTTTACTCCTGGCAGGGTCACCCAAGCCGGACAGGTACTTGGTGAGGGGTCAGACTAAATGGGCTGAGGAGTGGGTGGAACCCTATAGGTGTAGATGCAGAACCCACCGGCGAGTGGTACATGCTCTGGTCTGCACCAATCCACCCCCACTTCATGGGACAAATGCTTTCTTGCCTCATTCTTCACTGTTTGTCCTCTATCCTTTAAAGCCAGGGAGTAAACCCTGCCCAAAAAATATCAGTGCAGGAGGAGCACGATAGTCTTGGTTGACAATCCACCTAAGAGAAGGACAATAGTTATCGATACACAAACCCGGGTAGGAAAGACTTGTTAGTCCAGAAAGACAGCTTTCCTAGGAGAGACAACTCTGATGCCAAACAACTGCTGCCTTGCAGGAAGGTCACGGAAAACCAGAGGCTAGGGAAGCAGTCCCGAACAAATGCATGCTCAAGACGGATGCACTGGGCCGCAAGGTGCACAACATAGTGCAACGCAAACCGCCTTGAGATGACAGACAAAAATATGACTCAACGAGATGGTGCTCAACCCAAGGAGACCCGCCAGGTGGGAAGAGTGCCGGACCCCTTGCCTCGACGGGGTCCACCCAAAGCTACTGGTGGTCACCTATCTCTGCATCGTGCAGCCAGGGCGTGGAATATTAGGGAAAATGCGACTGGCCAAAACACCCAGGAAAGAACACTCAATATACTCCAATGGAATGCAGAAGGTGTCCTAAAGAAGAAATTACCGCTCGCTAAAAAATTACACGATGAACAAATTGACATAGCCTGCATTCAAGAAACACACCTAAACTCACAGATTTTCTGTAAGAGGATATGAAACCTTCCGGCTTGATAGAGAGGGACACAAGGGAGGAGTACTCATGTTAATCAGAAACTCCTTGCCTAGCAGAGAGCTTTATGTTGCTACAAACGGTCAGGCAGAAATTATAGCAGCTGACATCACGATAGATGACCAGACCGTTAGAGTGTACAACCTATATGCCCCCCCAGATAGAGATCTTTCACTAGCCACAATGGAGATTAGGTGCACCAATTGCCTGGTTGTTGGTGATTTCAACAGCCATTCAGAAAGGTGGGGTTACACAGATGCCAATACCCGTGGCATTGAGGTAGAGGACTGGGAGATTGACTCAAATCTGCAACTCATCAATAGAGCAGATGATACACCCAGCTTCTACTCAAGAAGATGGCAATCAACCTCAACACCCGACCTTGCCTTCTCAACAGGAGACATCAACCATAAGCGAACGCATTGTGCTCAACCAATTGGCAGGCAGTGACCACAAACCGATCAAACTATTGATTAATATGGAACATACACTCCACTTCCATAAGCTATTACCCCGCTGGAACTACAAAAATGCCAACTGGAACAAGTTCTCAGCACTGACAGATGAATACTGTGGCTTGATAAACACCCAAAACAAAAGAATTGGAGAAATAGCTGACGGATTTAATAAAGCAGTTCTGAAAGCTGCCCTAGAATCAATACCACAAGGGGCAAGAAAAGATTATAAGCCGTACTGGACAAAAGAACTCAAAGAACTGGAAGAACAGGTTACAGAAGCCAGAAATGTAGCAGAAAAGGACAAAACAGTTGAGGCAAACATCGCCTACAAAGCTATCTCTGCAAAATACAGGAAAACGTTAAACTGTTCAGCCAAAAATAGCTGGATCAAAACAACAGAAAGTCTTAACCTTGACAAAGATGGAAGAAAATTATGGAGGCTCGCCAAAGCCTTAAATGATGAGGAATGCAAAAATAAGGAAATAGCCCTACAACAAAATGAGAAAATACTCACAAAGAAAGAAGCAGCAAATGTCTTTGCTCAAAAATTCGCACATGAGAGCCACATAAATGTTCCACCTGACAGAAACAGGAAATTATCAAAGAGCAAGAACTTTACCAAAATATATCAACTGTGCCAGAAGAGCACATGACAGCAAACCTCACCATGAGAGAGCTAGAGGCAGCCATTGTATCCCTTAAGCAAAGAAAGTCACCTGGAAAAGACGGGTAACAAATGACATGCTGAAAGGGCTAGGGCCTAATGCCAAGAAAGCCCTCCTCAAGATTATGAACTATAGCTGGAAGTGTGGAATTGTACCACAGGCCTGGAAAGAAGCAGTACTAGTTCCAATCCTTAAAAAGGACAAAGACCGAATGGACCCCAACAGCTACAGACCCATCATCCTTCTAAGCTGCACGGGAAAGCTTATGGAGAGAATGATCAATACCAGATTAAGTTGGCACTTCGAAGAAAAACAAACTCTACTGCACCAAGAGGCAGGCTTCAGGCAACATAGGTCTACAGAGGACCAAGTCACCTACATTGCACAGGAAATCGAAGATGCTTTCCAAGAAGGAAAGCACACATTTGCAGTCTGGGTAGACATGGAGAAAGCATTTGATAAAGTTTGGAAAGATGGGCTAAGAGTTAAAATGCTTAAATATGGAGTCTGTGGAAGAATGTATAACTGGATCAGTCACTATTTAACAAACAGAACAGCTAGAGTGCAGGTGCACGGACAATTAAGCAAAAAGACTACACAGGGTGGGGTCCTTTCCCCAACACTATTCCTTATATATATAAATGATATAACAGAAAACATCCACAAGAATGTCCACAACTCCCTCTATGCTGATGACCTGGCCATGTGGACTTCAGAAGAATACATCACCACAGCAAGAGTGTGCATGCAGGATTCACTGCTAGCCCTTGAAAGTTGGTCCAGAAAGTGGTTGCTCAAAATCAATGAACAAAAACAATACAGACTTTTTTTACCTAGTCCAACAAACCACAGCATGCAAAGCTACAACTAAATGGGCAGACAGTACGAGAAGATGAAACACCAACATACTTAGGAATCACACTAGACCGCCGAATGACGTGGAAATCACAGATAACCAAAATACAGCTAAGGGCAAAACTTTGCATGGCCATCATGAAAAAGTTAGCTGGTACCACATGGGGTGCTGATGAGAATATCCTAAAAAAGTTGTACACAGGCAGAGTGAGACCTGCCATGGAATACGGCATCACAGCTTGGTCGATGGCTGCAAAGTCAAATTTTGACAGAGTAAACAGACTCCAAAACCAAGCAGCACATATTATAACAGGGGCCCTAAAGTCCACAAAAATCAACCATATGGAAAACATTACAGGGCTACAGTCAATGGAGGACAGACGTGACAGCAGAGTCCTACAACAAGCGGACAAATTTAAGAGACTCGAAGGACACTCCATGTTCCAAAGAATGAATAGGCTAGGAAGAGGCAGGATCAAGCAAACTAACTTTGTGGCCCAAGCAAAAGAAAAAAATTAGCAAAAATACCATGCTAGCAAGCTCAGTTGCAAAGAAAATACCAACAAGCACAACTATCCCACTGTGGAAAACAAGATGCTTTCCTGACTAAAATCTGATATTCCAGGCATTGAAAGTAAGGGAACACAGACAGAAACACATGGAAAGTGTATAGCAACCAAGTATATTGATCAAATATTCCCAGCAAAGCTTTGGACACATGCATATACTGATGCCGCGGTAGCATAGTGGTTAGTGCACTGGCTTCCTAGCGCAGTGGTCTATGGTTCGATCCCCAGATGAGGCGGAAAAATTTTTAGGCCACAAACGGCTCCTGGGTCGACCCAGCCCCAAATGGGTACCAGAGCTACTCTGGGAAGGTTAAGGCGGCCGGCGTGATGCCGACCACATCACCCCTCGTGTGCCGACGGTCAAGATAATATGGGCCTAACACCATATTCCCAATATGCCTCTATGGGCAACGGGTTCCTTTGCCACTGATGGCAAAAAATGCAGTTAAAACCGGCATCCTCATAAAATTTCAATCCACTCTATGGCAATTGCCACTGGCAAATACTGCAATAACTTCAGTGCTGAAGCAGAAGCCCTGAAACAGGCAGTGGAAACTCTTATTGAATGCAAAGCACAGGCGGAAAAACAGATAGTAATCTTTACAGATGCCCTCTCAGTAATAACAGCGCTGAAGAGCCACCATGCTAAAGGATTGAAAGATCTGATAATCTCCCTTAAAAGACTGGCCAAATGCTTCAACAAGTGCACAATCCAGTGGATACCAGCCCATTGCAACATACGAGGAAATGAGGAGGCAGACAAACTTGCTAAGGAAGGAGGTGCCTTACAACAAAATGATATAGAGACAACTTATACAATGGCAAAGACTACTATAAAAGCTACATTCAAGTCCAATTGGGAAAGAGAGCACCCAGGCCATTTGAAAAATGACGCATATCATCAACTATCCAGGAAAGAACAGGTCATCATTTTTCGGCAACGGACTGGACACAACAGATTGAGATACCATCTATACCACAAATACAAAATTGGTGCAACAGATCTCTGCACCTGCGGTACCAGCCCGATGACACTCGAACACCTGCTGCAGAACTGCCCAACCTACAGTAATGAACGGAGTAGCATATGGCAACAACCCACTTCTGTCAACGAAAAACTGTTTGGAGATGTCGGGAACCTTGAGTTGACTGCTGCCTTTATTAGAGTCATAAATGTGGAAGTTTGAAGGCGAACGAGGAAGAAGAAGAAGAAGAATTTCCAAATGTCTATAATGTTTATTTGGTTCGCTGGATGGTCTGTAAAACATTAACAAAATATCACAGGAAGCTGACACTTGTAAATAATATTCATATATGGATTAGTGATATTTTAAGAGACCCTAGAGCACTCTGGATAATATTTCAGTCTATTGCATGGGTTGGTACATACATTTTTGATAGACTAAAATTAGTCTTTTCTTGAAAGTGGTCTATAATATGACTCATAACTGATTACTATATGTAGAATATCACTAAAAATCCTTCATATACTAGCTCTACATTCATTTATCTTTACTGTGATGTATAATATGTGTGTCTTTGTTGTATAATAACAAGACAATATATGATTTAATTTAACAGCTTCACGCGGCCTATAATGTCCTTTTTATTTCCAAATTTCTATGTTTATATGGTTCCTATAATATTCATATATGGATTAGTGTTATTTTAAAAGATGCTGGAGCTCTCTGGATAATATTTCATTTTTTATGCATGGGTTGGTAAGTACATTTTTCATTCACTAAAATGAGTCTTTTCTTGAAAGTGGTCTATAATATGACTCATAACCAGAGCCGGATTAACGTAGTAGCAAAAGTAGCATATGCTACGGGCCCCGCGCTTTTAGGGGCCCCGCGCCAATAAATATGTACATAATTTTTTGGTCATCTTCTAATACGAGCGTTAAACCAATGATCTTGTGATTTATGCCATCTTTAGCGCCTTATCATTTGGTGTCCCGAAATTGTGAGCGAAAGAGCATAAGAGGGTGACTCTTCATTATTTTTATCTTAACTGTTTGCGGACGGAAGCCATTTAAGTGGCGTTGAAAATGTGGTCACGTTTGGACGGAAGCCACTTTTTTGGCTCTAGGCGACTGCCCCTCTAATTTTGTTTCGTTCTTTGTGAAATGAATTTGCCTTAACAATAAAAACTAGAATTTAGGAAACGGAAACTTCCTGTTTTAATTGAGGTATACGGCGTGCTCGCACTCTCTTTCAATCTTGATTAAAATTTCTTGATTTGTAAGGTTAGAAAACTCAAAAAATGAGCAATAGACACAGAGATATTGGACGTAACTATGCTTCTGGAAGTGAAAAACATAAAGCGAAGGAAGAAAAAGAAAGAAGAGATCAACTTGTGATATCAAAAACACGTAAGCTGACAGAATATTTTGATGTTCATGGTGGTGGTACTCTTACCGCTGAAGCTGGAAGTACAGGAACAACTAGTACTAGTGCAGACTGTGCAGCAGAAAACATACAGCAAAACCCAGTATACACTGAGTTTGAATGTGAAAGAATAAGTGATACGAAGAAGTACTCTAATGATATTGGTGACTGGCCAAACAATATAGATGACTGTGAGCATGAATATTGGATACCCAAGGGAAGTGAAAAATGTCAACATGTTGATAGTGCCTTCTCTTCATCCGTGCGATTGTATGACACTGAAAAGAAAACTCGATACTGTCAGAAGTCTTATTTTACACATATTCATAAACTTACAAACAAGCAACATGCAAGAAAATAGTTATGCTATTCAGAAAGTAAAGGGCGCCTATTCTGTTTCCCATGCAAGCTTATGAGTTCAGAATGTTCATCAAAGTTTACTGTGGAAGGGTTTAATGAATGGAAAAATGCAAGCAATCTATTGCGTCGACATGAAGAAAGCTCCTCACATAGACAAGCTTTAATTTCACTGTTGATGCGTAAAAACAAAGGTGAACGTGTCGATTCCCAACTTGTGAAACAAATGGACATTCAAGAAAAGTATTGGCACAAACTTCTAGAGCGAATAATTGAAGTTGTGAAGTTTTTAGCAGAACTAGGCCTTTCATTTCGTGGCAGTGATGAAATTGTTGGGTCCCCTTATAACGGGAATTATTTAGGGTTGTTAGAATTACTGGCCAAGTTTGACCCTTTTCTGGCAGAGCATATAAGTACTCTTGCAAACAAAGGATTTGGACATACATCATATCTATTTAAAACAACGTGTGAGGAATTCATCAATCTGATTGGATCCAGCATACTGGATCACATTCTCTGTGAAGTGAAGAAATACAAGTATTATTCCGTTTCATTGGATTCTACTCCAGATATATCTAATATGGACCAGCTGACTTTGACTCTGCGCTATGTTTTGCCATCTGGACCAGTTGAAAGATTTGTGACATTTTTGGATATGGAAGGTCATAGTGCTGAACAGCTTACTAAAAGTCTACTTAATTTTTTAAAGGCAAATGACATTGATATTAAAGACTGCCGTGGTCACAGTTATGACAACGCCAGCATCATGAGTGGCAAGTTTATAGGATTACAAGCACGAATTAAAGAGATGAATAAGTTTGCGCATTACATTCCGTGTTTTGCACATTCACTAAATTTGGTTGGAAAATGTGCTGCTGAAGGTTGTCAAGAAGCAGTCATTTTCTTTGGATTTGTTTGAAAGCCTGTACACCTTCTTTTCTGCTTCTATCTACCGGTGGGGTCTCCTTTCTACTGCATTATGTGCTGGCGGTACTCATAATAAGTCCCATTTGCCCTTTGTGAAAAGACTGTCAGATACCAGGTGGTCCGCTCGGGCAGATGCAACAAAAGCACTTTTACACAGCTTTTCTGCAATAAAACAAGTCTTAGATGATATTTCAGATAACAATGATCAGAAGACAGAGTGTCGCCAACAGGCTCGTGGTCTACTTTCAACCGCGATGAAGTTAGAAACAGGAATAATGATCATACTGTGGGATCAAGTATTACAGCGTTTTCAAATGACCAGTGCTTCTTTGCAATCTTCTGACCAAGATATGAATACAGCTTGTGCACTCTATGAATCTCTGCGGGGGTATATTCAAGCTATGCGGTCTACTTTTGCAGACATAGAGCAAAAGGCCAAGGATCTAACTGAGTGTGAACATTATCAAGAACAAACTCGAAGAAAACACAAACGAAATCGAGAGTATGATGATTTCAGTGGTTCCAGCACACTTGATCCACTTGTTGAATCTCAAACACCTTCTCAGCAGTTTAAAAGCCGAACATTTCTTGTCCTTATTGATAGCTTGCTCTCTGCCTTGTCAAAACGCCAGAAAGCTTATCAAAAGTTGAATGATGTATTTGGATTCCTTCGTCAGTTACAGTCGTTTACACCTGAAGAGGTGGTAACGAGATCATCGAATTACTATGCAAATTAAAAATGTATGTGTTCAAATATATTTGTGTTGTTTTATTGTTTTTTTTAAAATATAGGGCCCCTTTCTTAACATATGCTACAGGCCCCGTACTAGCTTAATCCGGCCCTGCTCATAACTGAATACTATATGTAGAATATCACTAAAAATCCTTCATATTCTAATTCAACGTTCATTTATCTTTACTGTGATGTATAATATGTTATATAATATAATGGAGATCGTAACAATAAACGCTGCGGTACAGAAAACACCAGGAATTTTTCTAAGTCCACAATACGCTGAGGTTTGTGGTGGACTAGTGAACGGGCTGCGACTCAGGGGTGACAAGCGGTGTATACTATAAGGGGTGTCAGTATCAAAAGTCCAGTGGGGAACGCGCAGTGGCGACTCGTTGACTTCGCGCTGGTGTCTCAGTGTGTGCGACGGAACGAACGGAATAATTTGTCTTCTCTTTGTTACTTTCACAATTGCCTCCACGGCTGGCGGAGTTGTGGAATTTAAAGTTGCTACCATAAGTGAAATGGGTTCATTTTCGATGCAAGACAACAGGAAGCTGAGACGCTTGGGAGTCATGACCCAAGTGGGCCCGCCCCCCTTAGAGTGTAAAGGAGTATATAGGGCCGAAACACTTGTCGGACGGGGGGACTTCTTCTGATGATCAGATTGCTTCCTGTTGTATCGCTCTGTAAAGAGTTTCCTATCATATGTGTGTCTTTGTTGTGTAATAACTCAGAAACTTTAGATTTTATAAAGGTACTGCTTTAAGGTAAAAAAAAATAATTCTGGCAAAACTGATGAAAAAATTCGGGCCTGTAAGAGTTAATCAAGTATTGTTTACAAAATATTGTTTTTTTTTTATATTAAAGATGAAAAATATCCTGTTCAACCTCTGAAGGGTTATAATTAGGATATATATTGTTTTCAATTCCAAATAATATGAACAACTGCCAATATGGGAAATAGCATCACACTTGTCAAATCATTGTAAACAGGGCAAATCATAATTACCAATTATGCTTGTATGTTAAAAAAAAAATAAACAACGAGATAAAACCGAACAAAATCAAACAGAAACTCCAAACAAGAATAATATTAAGGGGGATGGGTGTAAAGGCCTGGTGGTTCCAGTTATATAACTGACTTTAACAGATATTTAATTGACTTTCACCTGTTAAAAGTCATATGCAATGTAAGAACAGCATCAGACCTTTACATTCCCAATTACTATGTATTAACTTTTCTTCGTGTTAAATACTGTTTGACTACATTATGTAGTTCCCTAGGTCTGTCTATTCTTAACATATTCTATATTTAGGCTTATGGGTAAATCTGATACCTGCAAACAATCTAATATTGGTACTCTCATTTGTTTATATCTCCTACATTTTAACAAGAAATGCTCTATTTACAAAATATGTTAACATTAACTTCGTATCACTTTCTATTCCGAGATATACCACGACCCTGATCTCTTATCGCTGGTAGCTAGGTAAAAATATTAAATAAAGAGAAGAAGGTAATCCTTTCACGAACTATAATCTAAACGTAATCGTAACTACTAAACCAGTTCAAACATTTGTACCAAATGTAGGCCTAAATGTGAGGACAGGTAACTGGTAGTGTGGCTGGGCTATTCGGTTGGCGCAGAATAAATTGCCGGTCTGTGTGTGCTGTGTCGAGCCGATCCTATGATGTGGTTCACTCAGTTATGTAAACGAGAACGAAATAGTGATAAACAGCAGTACGCTAATATAGGGCTTACTGAAGGTGCAACAACGTTTCAGCTCTAACAACGCAGAGAAGTCTCACAACAGGCTGCCATATCGAGATAAGAACTGATCAGTAACGGTTCAGCACGACACTAGGTCTACGTCAATTATTAATTACATTCAGATACAGTAAATGTATCTTGGGGTGCCTCAATAATATTTTCTAGCACCCAAATTGCGAAACTGAATTTCTTTTCTATTTGAGTGACCTCCAAGGTTGCCACTCAAGTTCTAGAGATAAACCCAGATTTTCTTCTAAAAAAACAACCAAAAATACCCAGATTATTTTATGCCTCAAATACACGGGATAGACGATGCTTACACAATCTTTTAGTGCAACTTTAGCACAAATAAGCTGTGTGCTACCAATTTGTATTTATTTCTTCTTTTTTATTTTATTTTTTATTACCAAAAATTCACAATTATATTAAAATAATTTTATTAACACCCCAATATATGAACTCTTGAAAATGAGATATTTTAACAGTAACATACTTACAGTAGTTACATTAACAAAATGTTCCTTAAATCAGATATAAAATGTTAGTTGTAACTTGTTACTGTTGAAAATTGTCACTTGTCAGCGACTCGGCATCCATGTCGACCACTTCTCCTTTGTCAAGATCATATGCATGAATTGACAACGTGGAATCTTGATTGTGGAGCTCCAAAATCTTTGCATTTCTCTGCCGAAAACGTCCTTCACGCACATCTTCAATCACGCTTTTACTAGGATTAAACTTATGACAAACTCCATCTTTGGCAACTGCTTGCTTGGCTAGTATTCGATTGGAAACTGTTTCACGCAAAAGCTTGTTGGTTTGTTTAGTTTTAACTAAGTTAACCTTCGAAAACACTCTTTCGACGCATGCTGAGGAGTGAGGTAGTGCCATGAGCTTGCACATGAGGTCAGCCAAAACATCAAATTTCTTCTGGTTATTAGCATCTGTTACTTGTTGCAGTCCCAGCCAGAATGCGGGCGGATCCTCATCCACCAGATGTCCAAGATCTTTTCGGTACGATGCCAGTTCTCGCCATTGATCAGACAGACGATCAAGGCTCTCTTCTGAAACAACTGTTGGGAACTGCGCTGCTAATGGAATGACAGAAGGTTTGTTGATCTCGAGAGCTTGCTTTGGATTCAATAGCTGCATTTGCGCCAGAACACTGTTTTGTTCAAGTGGGAACCTGCGTCGTATTTGAGTACATAGTTTAATCAGGTATGCCAATACTTCCTTGCGAAACTGGACTTCTTTATCTCTTAACGGTTGTCGGATTAACTGCGCTTCACATGGTCCACCCATCTCAATGTAATTATTTTTGTGCACCTGTACATCCGAAGGATCTATGTCGGCAAGAGTGCGATGCTCATGCTGCAATACTTCCTGCCTAATAAACATACTGAGAAGAAAACGATACTCTCTTGTTACACTCGTGCACACTTTGTGAAGACGGAAGTTCTCGGACTGGAATTCGATGTTCATGACGTTAACTTTACCCAGTATGTAGCCGACAAATAGAAGCATGTGCTTCATGCCAACAGTGTTCATCGTCTGCAGGATTTGCCCCGCACCGTCGACGTTGTCCACTGAAGCTTCGGATTGGAAATACAAGTGCAGAGCATCCCTGTTGCGTGCATATTTTGACGCACATATTACAAAAATCGATATGGCTATTTAATATGGAAAAAATATAGACATTCATTCATTTGTGTATGAAAATGCTGTCTATGGGGAAAGCGAGATAATCCATGTTTGATTCACACTTTCGATTATAGGAGTAATCGTTCTTGATATTGATCCGGCGCAAGGATATTGCTCTTATATTTGTACTTGTTTTTAGGGCCAGAAAATAGATTAATTTGCTTATTATGTTTAGGGCCTGAATTCATATGTATTACATATTATTAGTACAAGTAGAATCAGTCCTATATTGTATATTTTGGATGGGTAGGCGGGACTAAATTCTTATTATTCCGGTCTAGCGGAAGTATGAGTTGTCTTGACAAGTCGTGATGAGTTCCGATGTACCGTGATAATGGCGGGTACGCACTTTTCAAAGGGCTGGTAGATTCTTAAGGAAATATGATTCATGAAGTGGTTTTCTTCTAAAGGAGATGGTATCTCTACTATAGTTTATGTTAGAGACTCTCCTAAGGTACGGTACAATGAATAATTCGGACTCCATGTATTGCCAGACCCTATTTTGATGATCTCATGTCGATTCGACCTAGATGGAACATTTTGCTTCATATCGCTAGGGTCGTGTTTTGTAT
Organism: Oreohelix idahoensis; assembly: GCA_024509875.1. Taxonomy (NCBI): domain Eukaryota; kingdom Metazoa; phylum Mollusca; class Gastropoda; order Stylommatophora; family Oreohelicidae; genus Oreohelix; species Oreohelix idahoensis. The sequence goes on from JAMPIV010022057.1 coordinate 42,111, forward strand.
CGACAAAGATGACAGACTTTCCTACATCGGTTATGGCTACGTGAATTAACCTGATCACCGTAGAGCTGTATGGAAACATTTATGAAATCATTTATATACCCATTATAAATTAACTCTGGCTTATATTCTCCTTCCTATGAATGAGTGAACGACAACTCAGGGAGGCGGCCATGTTAGATTTCGGTCATCATATGTTTTGATCACTGCCAAGAGAACAGATTATTTATCCTATTATCGGACAGTGACAGGGAGATCTCAATCTTGCTAGAAACCCCCCTTTCGTGGTTTCATAATATATACTACAAACTATGGACGTCAAGTAACTTTAGTTATTTACCGATCTGCCTTCACTGACGCGTTTAGTCAGATAGGGAGATGCGGCCATAATGTATCATGACATTGAACTTTTGATGTACTGCCCATTATTTCTGAATGTGTCATGACTTCAGATCTGCTATGTATACCTACAAATTGATATGTCAACATACCATGATGTACTCGTATGTCCCAGTGTGTACGTCTGAATAAATTGAGTAAACAAAGATTCCAGCAGTCTGCATTGGTGCCTTGTAGACACAAGTGTAATAGTGGTTATATTGGTCAGCACTCGAACAGTACACCATTCGCGGTAATCACACTCGACACTTCTACTCCATACATACACCATCCTGCGTCGGTTGAAGTGACCAAGTTTAGGGCCTGCTTCCCCTGGAGCCTTTGCCTTCCCTAACTCAGGACTAGGGTGAGTTACCCATTTACAGCTGGGTAGACTGGAGCATGCCTGATCTCAACAACACACCACTCTTCCTTACAGAGCATACAGACTGACACTTTACAGAGTGGAAAGAGGGAAAGAAACTTTACAATCCCATTGCTCAAGGATCCTCTCAATGACTGTTTCATGGGACAGCCAGCGTGTTTCACACAGCTTCAACAATTTATGTTTCTGGGCCTGAACTACACGTTGTATTAATTGGAACTGGAGATTTCTTTTACTACTACGCGAAAAATAAAAGCAGACATTCTTTATGAAAATTTCAAACCAAGACGGTAGGTGGTTGTTGGCAGCATTTGCACAAAGTGCAAATGAATGACAAACACAGCCGAGAACAAAGACATGTGGAATCTCTTTCTTCAGCTGTGCCTGTAAACCACTTGCAGTCCCCATCATAGTGGCACAGTTGTCTGCAGCAAAACCAATGACGTTACTAAGCGGGATTGTATGCGGCTCAACAATTTCTTAACAGTTGTAAACATGCCAAGACCAGTCCCATCCTCCACCTCAATGAGGTCTAAATGTAAATCAACTACTTTTCTTGTTTTTGTGTCACAGAATCGCACAACGACTGCCAACATCTGATTCGTAGAGACATCAGTAATCTCATCAACAATTATAGAAAATTTCTGATTTCTGCAGATGGTTATAACTTCAAGCCGCTCAAAATGAGCAATGCCGTACTGCATCATATAAGCAGCCTTGGTGCGCTTCAGTGACATTTTTTGAGCAATTATGCTGTCTGGAAACATCTGCTTGCAACATTCAATAAATTATCAGCTTGCGAAAACGGAGTATTATGTTCTGCCACGAAAGCCGACAACACTATCTCCGCTTTAGCAATTTTGTCTTGGAGACAGGGCTCTTTTGGTTTGATGACAAACTTGTTAATGTTCAGAGATTTGCTTTTGGCTTCGAAGTTTTTCATGTGCTTCTGTGTGCTTTTATGTGTCAATAAGGGAGCCGCACTGGTGTAATGGTTACCACACTGCGCTGGCGATCAGGTGATCCAGGTTCAAGCCCGGGCGAGGACATTTGAAGAGGTGTCGTCGAGCGGGACTTGGACTGGATTAATTCGAGCCCTGGGTGAAAACATTTCTTCTTCTTCTTCCTCGTTCGCCCTGAAAAGGACGGTGGTTGCGTTGTGTCTGTTTACGCCTAAGCTGTGATATCTGCACCTTTCGGTCGACACATCCGACTTCAGCACGGCATTTTTATGGGACCGGGTTTGCCTTCCCATTTCGATCCGCACTCGCTCAGCCAGACTGCACTGCTGCAGACTGTTTCCAGGACCACCACGTGAAGGTGGAGTGCGGTCTTGACTAGCTCTGGTTCGCTGGTCCTGATGCAAGCAGTACAGCTATGGGTCGCTGACTGCATTCACTATTGCTGCATCTTGGGGTCCCGGTGAAAACATTTGAAGGAGTGTCGTCGACCAGGGACTGGCAACTCCTGAGCCGACCCAGCTCTAATGGGTACCCTCCGAAGACGGCGAGTATCTGCCTGAATGGAGAGTGGACACCTGTCATTGTACAGGGAAAAAAAGGGATACTCACGTAAAAATCAGTCTCGGGTTAGATATACTAACCGGAGATTCTCGCCTCGAGTAATAGCGGGCGTACGTTAAAAAAAAAAGTGTCAATAAAGCTGTTTTGTTGGCATTAGTTAATGTAACCGGAATGATGACGACATTAGTAGTTAGCAATTATTCTCTAAGTTATTTTAGTACACAAACACAAGTTATTACAGAAATTGATGACGGAATTATCACATAGCCTCTTATTGACATTTTTAATAAAGCCTTCTAGACAGTTACAGGAAATAATACGAGACCTGAAATCTCTAAACAGAATTAAATATACCCTCGAATAAAATGTTATACTATTTGCTATCATAGTAACTGTGACGTAAATATGACATAGACATAACTAGTGGACTATCCATCTTAACTAGCGGCCAGGGCCGGCCCTAGGAATTTTGCCGCCCCGTGCAATACCATACCTTGCCGCCGCAGCCCAACCTCAAATTAACGTTTGAAATTTTTAAAACCATTATGTTAAACAAGCTTCAACATTAATTTCATGACCATTAGCCTAATTTTAAATAGTACCATTAATAATAATTCATTGATAAATTGATGAAAATACTGTATAGTCATAAAATAAACCATTGACTTTATTAGAGACAATTATATGAAATAAATGTAGTTACATTACTTACATATAGGGGATGCTCTTCTCATGTGGAACGATGAACTGTTGAGTCACAAACACTTAACTATAGTATGTACATGTTGTAGTTTTTAGCACTATTTTCACATTATTTGAATTTATATTGTTTGAAGTATCTACTGCTTAAAAAGACACTTTTCTTGCTTTCATATTTGCAAAATCAGAAATAAGATCTGCGTAGTCTAATTTATGACCGATTTCATGTTCAATTGAAATCATGGCAAGTCCTTCCAATCTAGTTTTGGCCATTGTTGAGCGTAAATAAATTTTAATAAGTTTCAGTTTTGAAAAACTACGCTCACCACTTGCTCCCGTTACAGGCAAAGTTAGTAATATTCTTAAGGCTATAACGACATTAGGAGCAATGACTAATTTGGATACTACTTTCAGTTCATCACATAGCTCAATGGAATCAATGTCTCTATTTTCTTGATGTGTTAAAACGCCTTCTAGGTTTTCACATTTGTTTAAGAGCTCATTTCTCGTCTCAGATTTCAATTTATGGATGTTATATAAAAAGGAAAAATGTGAACTGTGATGTTCCAATTGCTCGAACCTTTCTTCAATAGAATTAGTTGCAACATCAATAATAAAAAAGAAAAATTCAATTTTGAATTTAGTTTTGGGATCCAAAATAGGTTCATCTCTTGCTTCATAGTTGTGTTGCTTTTTCTGCCGACGCACTCTAGTACATTCAAACGTTGGTATCAAATCAGGATCTGTTTAAGGACGAACGAGGAAGAGGAAGAAGAAGAAATCAGGATCAGCTTCAACTTTCTCAGCTAATGTTGAAGCATCAACAAGAAAATATTGAAATGATTCATCATTTCTGAGATTCTTAAGGCTTTGGAGAACATTTCTCAAAGTTGTTATGGCACTAGTCAATTCCATTTTTATGCTTTGCAACAGTTTACTAGCAACATTAATTTCGTTTAAAACATAGTGTCATATAACCAGACAACATAAAAATTTAAAATCTCTGAATTTTAGGTCAAGGGTTTCAGCTTCATGTCTCTCCATTTAGTCTACTGACTCGTCATCAGCAATTTCTATCAATGCATCATACAATTCCTCAATATAATATCTTAAAGGACGAATGGCCTCGATTCTAGATTCCCAGCGAGTTGTACTTAGTGGCTTGGGCGTTAGAGTTGTAATATGTTTCTTAAGGATTCCCCAACGCAGTGTTGACGCCGAGAAAAACACATACAATATCTGAACCGTTTCAAAAAATAAAACCCCTTCTCTAGATGACATCGCGGCATCATTGACCACCAAGTTGAGAGAATGAGAACAGCAAGGGATATAAAAAGCTCTCGGGTTCAAGTCCCTAATACGCCGTTGAACTCCTGAATGTTTTCCTTTCATATTTGATCCATTGTCATACCCCTGGCCACGCATGTTTGCGATTGGAATATCCATTTCTGACAATATTCTTAGAATGCATTCGGTTAACGCTGAGCCTGTAGTGGCGGCTACAGCAATGAAACCAAGAAAATGCTCATGAATGTTGATATCATCTGGATTCGTATTAACAAATCTTACAATTAGTGTTAGTTGTTCAATGTGACTTACATCGGGAGTACAGTCTGCAACTATGCTATAATATTTAGCTTTCTCCACCATAGAAACTATTTCTTTTTTTATAGTTCCAGAGAGAAGAGCAACCAATTCATTTTGAACGTTTTTCCCAAGGTAATGTTGGATCGATCCACGAGCTACTCTGATTAAATGTTCACACATAGCACTATCAAATCTGGCAATCAGTTCAACAAGCTTTAAAAAATTTCCATTGTTAGGGTCATATAATTTATCAGATGTTCCACGAAATGGCAAGCATTGTTGGTTCAAGAACTGGACAATAGCAATTAGGCGTTCTATTATGCTCCTCCAGTGTCGAACTTCTGAATTTAATAACTTTTGTTGCATTGAATCAATTGTCTGTACTGATTTAAGCCTGGACGATAATTCAATCCACTTTGTATGGGACTCCAAGTGGTTTTTAGATTTTTCGTGTTCATTAAGATACACATACAAATGACCCCAATCATTATAGCCATCAGTAATGAGTGACATTTTATTACAGGAAAACAACTTACAGCAGAAACAAAATACAGAATCTTTGTCTTTTGAATACACTAACCATGATCGATTAATATGTTCTCCATTGCTTAGCTCCCTAGTGTAAAAAGTTAGTGAAAATTTCCGACCATTAGAGCTGCGCGGAAAAACGAACTCATTTTTTGGTCTCTCTGGGAGGCCTTTTTTTTACGATTTCCAGTCTTTCGGTATCGCTTAAAGAAGGATTCCATCTTGCCGGATCAGTGTACCTCTCAAGTTCATCACTTAAATCTCTGGAATTGGAAACGGTCAAATCAGTCTCATTTTCGACATTGTTAGTAATATCTACGTTACTTGGGTCCGAGTTAGAAGTACTTACCATGAGCTTAGAATCATTTGTTTCGGTACATTTGCTTATTTTCTTCTGTCCTATATCAGCTGTTTCAGTTTTTAGATATATGTAAAGCCCCGCTATGTTTTTTAATATCGCGTTCTTTTTCCAGTTTCCGTTCCGATATTCGGCACCTGATAGTTTTTTTCTTTTATCGGACATTATATCTATTTGAATATTAAAACTGTTTTAATAAACCCTACAATAAAATGTATTATTTAGTATGGAATGGAGGCTGAAGCACTGTACTAATTTCAAAAAAATGTTTTAAAAACTTATTTATCACTGTAACACATAGCACACTAACATTGAGCAAAATCAACTTCCTTGAATGCACACTCGAAAACAACTGAAACATTCGAGCCGCCAACATAGAACGGTCGATAAAAAAATAAATTCCTGATTCCCACGCCAAGTTAATTAATTCCCGTCTCTCGTTCAGCCATGCCGGAAGATTTATCGTTGCGGTCTTCAATTGATCACTGAACACGGAAATATAATCCTCTGGGAACCACTGTGGTTTCGACCAAGCGAATAAATTGCACTGACGTCCCTAAAGAAATACCTTTTAGTGCCTTTGTAGGAGAAGATAGCATAAGAATCGTATGGCAGAACTATTAGTGAAGAATTGAAAAACAGCTGAAGAACAGACCGCAGGTACAAATATTTCGTAGAGAAAACAGACAAAATGTGAAGGAATAGAAAAGTAAGGAATTTTAAAATAATCTAGACGAAACCTTCGAACACTCCGTGACACCATCCACAGAGGGTTTATTTCAGGAGCCGTTCAGGTTATTCACTCAAAATCCCGGTCGATGACAATCCTTCAAATGCACGCGCCCGGGCTTGAACCTTGAACACCTGATCGCTAGCGCAGTGTGATAACTATTACACCAGCGCGGCTCCCATGCGGAATATTTGGCGGGATTGTAAAAAATAAGTAAAAAGATTTTTTGCCGCCCCCAAAGCTTGCCGCCCCGTGCAAATGCACGTGTTACACCGTCGGTAGAGCCGGCCCTGCTAGCGGCTTCGCCAATGAAACAGATTATCCCAAAGGATATCCGGTAGACTGACAAATCAAAATAACTTCCCCCAACAGTCTTAGAAACCAGTTTTAGATATATGGACCGCCCAAACCCCTTGCAGAGCAGTTCTCACTAAGATTTGTATAACTTCATAGAGACTCCAGTGAAGAGAATAATGGCTGACCCGACCCCTGGCCCTATGCCAGCCTGTCAGCTTAGGTGTCGTTTATTCTCTAACAAGTAATCAACAGAGATATTTCAAGGTTTTGATTACATGACTTATTTGGTAGTCAGTATGACCTATTCCTCAGGTGGGTAAAAATCTCGATTAGTAACTCGACTTCGATACATAGTAGACAAGTGTATAATGTCCATTTGTTCAGTAAAATTAGGGACCTCAAATTGATGAGACATTTCATATTGAAGAATTTATGCTACAGAAATAAAAATGGCGTCTGTAGGGTTCTGGCACTCGGTGAACGTTTGTATTCATTCATAGCACTGCGCTTAGCTTCAATAACAGGTGCCATCACATCTGATGAAGCGTCAAACCAGTCATTTGACTTTGCTGTTTTATTACCAAAGGTGGCAAGTGCAGTACTTTGAATGGTGTTCCGTAGATGCTCCCAGTTCTCTGTAACAGTATCACCATGCTGAGGGCTACTGAGCACTTTCTTGAAGGTCTCAGTGAATTGAGCGATCATGAAAGGGTCTGACATCTTGCTGGTATCAATGCGTAGTTTCCCTTCATGTCTGACACGATAGAGTTTTCTTGGTTGTGCTCTGATTTTGCAGCAAACCAAGGAGTGATCTGTGTCACAGTCTACACTATGGTACGAGCGGGTGGAGAGCACAGACCTGAGGAGTGGCCTTCTGACGAGAATCAGGTCAAGTTGGTGCCAGTGCTTGGATCGTGGGTGTCTCCATGACACCTTATGCTGGGGTTTTGTCTGAAAGTAGGTGTTGGTCACGCAGAGGTTATGGTGGACGCACAACTCTAAGAGCCGTTGTCCATTTTCATTCATCTTGCCAATACCAAACCTGCCCAGACATGAAGGCCATGAAACATTATCGGCACCCACTCTAGCGTTAAAGTCACCAAGGAGAACAAGCTGTTCTTGCCTAGGTATGCTTTTGATTACTGCTGCTAAATTCTCGTAGAACTCATCTTTAGCTTCTGAGGCAGAGTACAGAGTAGGAGCATACACACTGACAAGGGTGATGGGACCTGTGCTAGTTTGCAGGCGGAGCGTTAACAGGCGTTCTGATCCATTCTCGCCTGGTTCAACCATGTTAGTTAGCGATTTTTTGACCGCAAAACCTACTCCGTGTTCTCTAGCTTTATCAAGATCTTTCCCTTGCCAATAAAATGTGTAGTCCTTCTCGCTCACCATTCCAGAGCCCGCCAGGCGCGTTTCCTGAAGTGCAGCTATATCCACCTGAAGTCGTTTAAGCTCATCATTAATTATGGCTGTCTTCCTTACATCGTTTACATCCTGTAGGTTTTCGGATAGTCCAGTCAACATAGTCCGGACGTTCCAGCATCCCAATCTGAGAGTTTGCTTATTTCTATTTTTTCGATAATTGCTTGGTGCAAAATTTTCTGTCCACAGTTCGGGTTTGACCCTAATCCCCATGCACCCAATGGGGAAAGCAGACAGTGGCGGGACAACACCTTATTGACTGGGGGCTGCCCAGTTTGAAGCGGGCGGTAGCTGTCCAGTGAGATCCTAGAACCTCTCCCACTGTCGGAAGTAGCCCCTGGCGCCATGCCCTACGCCAATTGGGCAAAATGCTTATAACCGGTAACTGCTACTTCCCGTGTTTTGCCGACACCTATAGGGTGAAGCTGGGGTGTCCTCTCCAGGGCGCGAGCTTGGGCACAGTTATATGGAGATCAAGCTGTTGCCCATGCAGCATGTTCCTCCTCTCCACACAGCCGGTAGATCCAAAGGAACGGCAGTAGCCGATACAGTTTGGTACCAGCCATGTCGCAGGAGTTGCCAGAATAATGTCGAATCGACATTAGACTGCCTTAGGGACTCCGACTCCGGATTTATCCTCAGGGTTTACTCCCGAAGCCAATTCCACAAATGGATATTCCCGCAAGGCAGCGGTGGTTTGAATTCAGAGTTCCTTCTCTTAGATAAGCTACCAACCAAGGATCACGAGCCCTATCTGCCCGAAGCTGCTGGTTTTAAGGCGCCAGTCGCTCGCCTTTGCCCCTTCTCCCGTCAGTGGAAACAGTTCCGCCGGGCTCAAATTGAGCCACACGTGAAGGCCGGGAGCTGGACTTGGTTGTCAGAGGCTGTTTGAGGCGCGTGCCATAGAAGTATTTTATCTGCAGTGAGAGCTTATCCTCACTACAACTCCCGGCAATAACAACCTTTGGAACTTAAAACAGCTAAAAAGGAATTTAAATGTAAATGTCATCCGGTGTTATGCGCCGGCTAGTGACAAGGAAGAGTCTGTGAAAGAAGCATTTTGTGCTAGACTACAGGAGGTTATGGAAGGGGTAAAAAGGGGAAACATCACAGTTTTGATGGGTGGCATGAGTGCGGGGATGGGTGCGGTCGGCGCCGGCTTTGGGGAGGTCATGGGAGGGCAGGGGCTGGGAATGGTGAATGAAAGTGGGGAACTATTCTCAGGCTTCTGTGCTTCGGATCGGCTGGCTGTAGGAGGAAGCGTGTTTCCACGTGGGAGAATACACGGGGCGACATGGGTGTCGCCAGACCGTAGAGCAGAGGATCGGATTGATCATGTATGCATAGGCAAGGGGTTTGGATCGTCCTGCAGGGTGTGGAGGTGTTTAGAGTGGCGGATGTGGCGTCGGACCGCCACCTTCTGATGGCCAAGGTGGAGGTGAAACTCGGGAGATGTGCGGCAGTGCAAGGTTGTAGAAGGCGGTTTAATGTGGGACATCTGAGAAATCAAGAAACAGGAGACGGGTTTGCGGTCACAATACCCAACAGGTTCCGGGTGCTCCAATGGCTGGAGGATGCGGGGAGTGCGGAAGACTGTTGGCAGCGGATCGAGACGGTATGGAATGAGACATGTGAGGAAATGCTGGGGAAGGGGGAACGACAACAAAAGGCATGGATGGCAACAGAGGCCATCAGTGGGATGGAAGACGGGAAAAGCGGGAGGGCAGATTTGGACACAAGCGGGGCCAGAGGTTCCGGGGCCGGGCTCGGGGGGTGTGCCCAGGGGCAGACGGAGAAGTAAAAGGAAGTGTCGGGGGAAACAGGAGGAGGTGTATTGAGGAGTTGGCGGGGGGGATGCTGCGGCCAGGGGGAATGTGGGAGAGCTGTGTAGCAGCACGGGGAAGCTTGATGGGAGGTGCAGGCAGGCGGGTTGCTTCATGGAAGACGGGAGTGGAGGGCTGCTCGGCAGTGTGCGGGAGCAAATGGGGAGGTGGACAAGATATTTTGGGGACCTTCTCAGTGGACCGGCTCCACGGGGCGTCTGGCCAGCGGAGGGGAGCTACAGTATGACCTATTTCTCAGGTGGGTAAAAATCTCGATTAGTAATTCGACTTCCATACATAGTAGACAAGTGTATAATGTCCATTTGTTCAGTAAAATTAGGGACCTCAAATTGATGAGACATTTCATATTGAAGAATTTATGCTACAGAAATAAAAATGGCGTCGCATTGAACTACAGTTGTACACCTGGAGGAATCTAAATAAAAGTTCCATTGATATTTATTCTACAGACTTTACTTCACTACAAATAGAATTAGTAATTTGAATTACTTAAAATTCAGTGATCAAGAGACTATAAGAGTACTGCCATTACTACTACGCGAGCTACTTCCAATTCAAAATCTAAACCGAACCTAGAACCCGTACAAATAGCTGAAGTAAAATATCTCTGGAGAAAATCCAGTTAACACAAACTTGATATGCTACCTACGTTAGAATAACGTCGGAAATTCTTCTATTCCTATATTCTTTCAACGGAGAATAGCTCCTAAATTACTGGGCACAAATATACATTGGCACAACACCAGCTTCTTAATTGGTGTGTCAATGTAACACGCAACTCTTGCTTATACAAATACACCTATCATTCTGTTCCGATCTTCTCAAATAATTTCCGACGGAAAATATATATAACAGCTAGAGAGAAGAAAAATAAAACAGAACCAGAACCAGTTTTATAAAATACTATCTGTGTGATTACGGGCACACAGTAGTGTATTTTATGGTGCCTCAGGACCAGGATTTTGATTGGAAGAAAAGACAAGAAAAAGGATATGGCTCAAATTAATCAGACCATGGAAAATTATGCAGAAGAGATACTGATACAACATAATCAACAGGCTATGCTAATGCAACAAACACAAATGGCCCCACAACAAGTTCCGCTTCCGCCAGACCAAGGAGACATAAATTTGATGGCGTTACAAAACATGACCGACACGCTGCAACATGTAGATCAACATGCCAAATTTAGAACCATCAAAAACTTCATAACTCCATTTAGTGGCGACCCCAAGAAATTTCATCAATGGATGGTGGATGTAGATACGTTTGCTTACCTTATAGACGTCACAACAGAATTAGAAAGAAAAAATAGTGTTTTTATCATCGGAAGGGTTGATGACTGATTTTGTGAGAAGAAAAGCGAAGGCCTACCCAAATGAAACTTTTGAGGAAATAAAAAGAGTGCTAGTGTCACGATATTCTAACATAACGGACGCCCAGCACGCTTGGACACTTTTGAGAATGATAAGGCAAGAGAAAATGGAATCGGTACAGATGTATGGGGACCGACTCTTAAATTTAGCTGAAGATGCCTTCGTGGGAGGTAACATACCAACAACCGAGCTCGAAAAACACTTGGTGGGAATTTTTGTCTATGACCACTATTCGGATTCCCTGCAGGTGCACATGCTGAGAAAAGATCCTCAGTCGATTACAATGGCCATCCAGTCAGCAGTTAATGTGGAAAATGTCAAAACAAGATTCCAGCAGAGGATTGGAAGGTTGCCATTGCTGGACCATGAATGCCAGCATCCTCAACATGAACCATCCTACCAACGTCCGCAAAATGAACCACCATATCAGCATCAACAATATGAACCATCGAGTCATCAACCTATGGAAGTGGACCATGCTAGACCTCGTTGGAATCGAAATCAAGAATATCACAGAAGATCAAATAACACACATAGAGAACTAAGACATCACTTACCACAACCAAATGGAAGAGAACATAAAGTACACAATATAGAACCCTTGATGCAACCACCAACCTGCTACAACTGTGGAACCGTGGGTCATGTATCAAGGAACTGTAGAAAACCCCAGTACCAAAATGTGAGTTCAAGAAACAAATATCTACCCCAAAACAATTATAACGGTGAATATCAACGCCAAGTCCACTATCCAGAAAACCACTCAAGAAGACCCCAACAAAATGGAAACAACTTTTCCCAAGCAACAAAAATGTCGGGAAACGGGACGGCCCCACATTAGAAGAGATCGGATGTGACGGTCGAAAAAAGAGATCTCTGAATGATAAACAGAAAGACAGAAACTTACAAGCGAATCTCAACATTTGTCCAGACCCCAGTTCATGTATAATAGAAATAGGAAAACAACAATTTAGAGCATTAATAGACACAGGAGCAACTGTAAGTCTTATCCGGGAGAAGCTTTATTATCAAATTCAACACATGGCAACATTTTCTAGAAGAACAGTACAAATGAAATCAGTAACAGGTCAAGCTCTAAAAGCAGTGGGAACGGCTTATTTGACATTTAAAATGGGAAGAGAAATTTTACGCCATAACTTTATTATAACGAGAGGATTACCTATGTCAAAGTATGGAGATCTTTTTGAAAAGGACGTTGGTAGCGTTGTGTCCGTTTACAGCGAAGCTGCGATATTTGCGTCTTTCGGCCGACACATCCGACTTCAGCACGACATTTTTGGGACAGGGTTAGCCTTTCCTCTGTGATCCCTACTCACTCAGCCAGACTGCAGTGATGCAGCCTGTTTCCAGGACCACCACTTGGAGGTGGAGTAGGGTCTTGGTCAGCTCTGGTTCGCTGACCCTGACACAAGCAGTCTAGCTATGGGTCGCTAACTGCATTTCTCACTGTTGACGCCTCTTAGGTCTCTTATATATCGCAAATTGAAAATGAAAGAAGTAGAGGAGATCCACACATAGAAGTACAAGATGGCATCGTGGTAATAAATACAGGAAGAGACTTTCCAATAATGGTACTAAATACGTCGGGTACCACCACCACTATTCCTAGAGGTATAGTAATAGCAAAGATCCAAACGGAAAAGATAAATGTATTGAACAAATTATTCAAGACCAAGAGGGATTATCCACAATCCCAGTTTGAAAAAATTCAATCCTCATCCCATCCCCATCCTTACAAAACTCTAGATCCTATAGAGTCAACAAGAAAAAACATTCCAAATACAAGAGAGTCAACGAAACAAAATTTCTCTGGACCGAAGGAACATAAATAACAGAAAGAAATATGAAAATCCTGACTTACTATACGCCGACTATTGGGATAGAGAAATCATACAAGGAAGGTACGAAAGAAAAAATAAATACAATACTTCATGGAACAGAGAGAATACTGTGGAAACAGTGACCACTTATACATATACAAGAAATCGGACATATTCAAAGAATCAACAGTTCTATGACAAATTACCAGAAGATTCTTCTTCTTCTTCTTCCTCGTTCGTCCTGAATAGGACGTTGGGTGCGTTGTGACTGTTTACACCGGAGCTGCGATATCTGCACCTTTCGGCCGACACATCCGACTTCAACACGGCATTTTTGGGACCGGGTTTGCCTTCCCTCTTCGATCCCTACTTTCTCAGCCAGACTGCAGTGATGCAGCCTGTTTCCAGGACCACCACGTGGAGGTGGAGTAGGGTCTTGGTCAGCTCTGGTTCGCTGACCCTGACGCAAACAGTCAAGCTATAGGTCGCTGACTGCATTCTCTATTGCTGCATCTTTGGGTCCCTACCAAAAGTATCAAAGAGGGGGAACACCGACGAACAGACAGAGAAAAGATAATACCACTTTTTTCCACCAGAAAGGAAAATAACGAAGAATTTTCATTCAGACAGAACCAAAGAATTGCTAGCAACATTACAGACAACAAATGAACTAAAACCCAGACTTCAAAAATTCATAGCAAAACAAGAAGATGTATTTGCAATATCTGACATAGAGGTAGAAAGAACTACGACCGTTACCATGGAAATAGAAACTACAACAGAAGAACCCATAACCCTCAAACCGTACCACAACCCACTAAATAATCGGGAGATAGTGGAGAAAGCTATCGGCGACATGATAGCAGCTGGGATAATCGAACGATCCAGATCCTCGTGGTCTTCACCCATTGTGATAGTAACAAAGAAGGACGGAAGCTCTCGCTTTGGCTGTGATTACAGGGCATTAAATAAAATCACCAAAACGATATCCTACCCTCTACATAGAATCGATGATATTTTGGCCACATTGGGTAACTCAGACTGGTATACCTCACTAAATGCACGCTCTGGATTTTGGACAATACCCTGTCTGAAGATGCAAAAAAGAAATCTACTTTCTGTACCCATATGGGCTCATATAGTTGGAATGTAATGCCATTTGGACTGAAAGGTAGCCCGGCTACTTATGTAAGTTTAATGGATGAAGTGCTTCAAAGACTGAACACATTTGCATTGGCATATATAGACGATGTCTTGATCCATACAAAGGGAACGATGGAAGAACATCTCCGACATGTTAAGGTTGTTTTCAACAGAATGAGATTGCATAAAGTAAAGTTGAAACTCAGCAAATGTCATTTCCTACAGAAGAAAATAAAATGTTTGGGCTTTATTGTCAACTCCAATGGAATCAGACGCTATCCAAAAGATCACTCCACCTACCCCAGTACGTCAATTAAGAGGATTCTTTGGGTGTTGTGCATAATACCGAAAGCACATTATCAATTTTTCTAAAGTAGCTGAACCATTACTGAACCTAACCAGAAAGTATGCCAAATTCCGCTGGACTGAAGATTGCCAAAGAGCATTTGAGTACCCGAAGACAGCCTTAACCACCGTACCTTTTCTAGCCCATCCAGACTTGAACAAGCCCATGATTATTTACACTGATGCATCCAATACAGCAGTAGGCGCATGCCTCGTACAAGACAGATCACTAGACGAACCGAAAGTGATAACAAATTTCCTAACGAAAAGCCGATAGCCTTCCTTTCCCACACATTAAGCCGAACACAGAGGAGATGGACTACAACAGAGAAGGAGGCCTATTCAATCCATTACGCCCTCCAGAAATTCGATTTTTATATCCGTGGAACCCAGGTTATCATCAGAACAGATCACCAACCGCTTGTAAGCTAGCTGACTAAGACTGCAGAGCAGCCTAAGAAACTCCAGACTTGGGCGATAAATCTCCAAAGTTACAACACAATCATTGAATATATTCCTGGAAAATTGAATACGTGCGCTGATCTTTTGTCCCGAATTCCATATTCCAACACCAACGAACTAGACTTCCCACTCCTTGAATCTACATCTGAAATCGACGATAACACAAAGGAAATGCATGCCATAGACTCTGAAAACTCAAGACAAAACGACGAAGAGGTAACACCCCAAGAACCTGAACTAAAACGTGAAACCACACTTGACTTACCATCAGAAAACCAAGGAAAAACAAACGTTTGAACAGAATATTGATTTTAAGAAAGAAAAATTGAAAGATGAAACGTTAGTAAAGATCGTTACTCAGATTCGTACAAATTCAAAAGAGAAGAAAGACTACATCATCCTTTCGGAAGATATCTTATATTATATTGGTTCTGGAGACAATGGTACTCTACAAAAATGTATAACCAAATCGCTAGTTCCGAAAATATTACAACAGTTTCATGACGAAAACGGGCATTTTGGAAGAGACAAGACCCTAGATGTGATCCGAAAACTTTATTACTGGCCCACGATGATTAAGGATATCATAGAGTATGTTGGAACATGTAGGGTTTGCAAGCTAAGAAATATGAGAACTATTCGAGCCCCTATCCAAGAAATGTCTTATCCCTACTACCCAATGGAAGTTATTAGCTTGGATTTATCTGGACCTTACCCCACAATTTAGGAGGACACCGATACATTTTAATCATCGTAGACCAATACACAGTATGGCCAGAATGTTTCCCCTTGGAAAATGCCACCTTAACTCTCATCACTGATGTTTTTCTACAACAATTTTTACCACGACATGGATGTCCCACGCGTGTAATCACTGATAACGGGAAACAATTCGTAGGAGAGCCCTTTGCTTCAACTCTAAAAAGGTTAAATATCAAACATACTAACACTCCATACTACCATCCGCAATCTAATGGGAGAAATGAGCGGATGCATGCAACCATGTACAAAATAATAGCCAAGTTTATTGCCGGACAGGGTCAATACTGGGACTTATACATCAATCAAGCTTTAGAAGCAATCCGAGTTAAAATCAATGATTCTACTGGATTTTCACCGTTCTACCTGCTTTACGGAAGAGAACCAACTATTCCTCTGGATAATCTGTTGGCGCCACAGAGAAAATATTTTGACGAATGTCCCATCAAAATTGCGCTCCAACAGAAGCATAGAGCTCATGTAATAGCCCACAGGAATGTAAGAAAAGCCTTCGCCAAAAGTGCACGAATTAAGAACAAAACAGCAAAGCTCCAAGAATTTAAGCCTGGAGACTTGGTTTATTTTCGGAAACATGTGCCAACGAATAAATTCGATAACTATTGGATACCTGGTTTTAAAGTGTTGGAACGAAAATCGACAACCAATTACATCTTGTGGAATGAAGAAAGAGATACCACAACGAAAGCTCACGTATCCCAGATGCGTCTTGACGACCACAGACCACTCACTGTCACGAAAAAACAAACTGATAGACCCACAAGATTGTCTACACTAGCGCAACCTCCCTCATCTTCCGCTGATGATGAATTACCCAACTCAGATCCCTCCTCCCATGACTCCGATATCCCTTCACAGAAATTGGATACGTTCGTCAAACGTGTTAGAGATAACAGAGATTCATCTTCTAGTGAAAACTATATCCCTCTGCAGGAGCTCTGACAACGCCTTATCCAAGGTCAAGAGAGAGGTCAGGCGTCTTCCAGTGAAGAGAATATACCTTTGCGAGAATTACGACAACGTCTTATACAAAAGCAAGAGAGCGTTCCAGATGTTGCAACATTTCGCAATCCTGAACCCACCGATCGAAATGATTACCAATCATCTCAAATGGCTCCATTGTATAAGCTATTTTTCACCCAGACACAGATTCGATGACCAGTGCATCTAGCTCTACTTTGTGCAGTATGGAGGAATCAAGGAGGACAGCTGATAAACGGAGATACGAGTCTTCCTCTTCAGATTCCATCCCTCTAGCCAAACTACCGAGATTGCCGCAAGAGCACATATATATCAAACCTAAAAAAACAAAGACGTCATACGAATCCCCAACGCCTCTCACGTGATGTCGACATGGTTAACGACGATTCTACAGTTAATATTCTACCCAATGTTTCACCCCACATAGATAAATGCATGCTCCTTTCCCAACTGATGTCCTTATTAGCTAACAAGCTGTAACTGGCGTTTTGCGGAAATGTTTCCACTCTTCCTGCTCGTTGGTCATTACATAATCCTTTGCGGTGCTACGGAAACCTTCTTACTTCGTGATTCAACTATATACGAATTTGCAAAGGAAGTATCTGACTCTTCGTCGTCATGAACGATCAAAATCATGATTGCACATCACAATTGACATTTCTGAATTTGATGAAGCCAAACGATTTAGTACCTCTTTTGACTTACCACAAATCCCTCGTCTGGATTTAAATCAAATGAGGATGTCCTTTAGCGACCTTCACGTCTTCTCCTTACTCCACCAGACGTCAGAGAGCGCACCGCCCATTCATTGGGGATGTCCTAGTGTTTCTATTCTGGACTAAAACCGACGAGTTTTTTTTTTTATGCTCGCTTTTCAGTACAAACACTGTCAAGTCACCAACAGATTATATGACACGTTGTGGATAAGTCGTACCAGTTTTAATAGTACTTATTCCGCGGTACAAAATACTTGTAAACAGATCAAACACATAGTGTCATGAACATTAGTATTCACACCTTAGCGACTTTACATAATCTTACAGCGGAGCGATCGAGCTTGATCGCGTTTATGGTTATCTTATGACAATTGCATTTGAATCAGATTGTATAAAGATGATTAGACCCCCCTCCTTTTTTATTTTTCACTTCATATGTTTTCGAAATTTATAATGTGTTCAATCCGATTTTGCCAGATTAAATCCGCAATCAAACGGGGTTAGAGAGCGCTGAAATTCTACACTAAAACAGATGTTACGCAAAGTAACAACGATGTTTCCCCATGATTGGGACTGGATGGGTAAGAAAACCGATGTGAATTACATCGACATTAGGGGACAAAGAAAAACATTCCACACTAACATGTTACAACCTTACATTTCTCGACCTATTCCACTCAAACATATTTGTTAATCTATCACAAATCAATTTCCTCATCTAGCATCTATTGCTTTAGTTGATGAAGTATCAACCAGTTTCGCGGTTTTCCTGTGGTACCTATCCAAGCTTCTGAAACTTGGAAGGATGTAATCATTTGTAACGATTTGCCGTCAGATCAGAAGAATCAGATTCTCAATCTATTGCAATCCTTTGAAGATGTGTTGTCTGATCTGCCTGGACGAACAAACATTATTTCTCACGAAATAAAATTATCGGATCCCACTCCGATTAAGTTACGACCGTACGCAATTCCTTTGCATATCAGAGAGCAAGTTGATAGCGAGGTTGAAAATATGTTGAAAATGGGTATAACCTCTCCATCAGATTCTCCATTTAGCAGTACGGAAGAAAGAAAAATCCATTCGAATATGCATTGATTTCCGTCGACTAAATAAGTCACGATATCGGATTCTGAACCGATGCCTTTGTTGGAGGACTTGCTACCTCGTTTAGCCTCCGCTACTTTCTTTAGCAAATTCGATTTGTCAAAAGGGTATTGGCAGATCCCTTTGACCGAAGAATGTAAACCGTTGACGGCGTTTGCAACATATAAGGGTTTGTTCCAATACAATGTCATGTGTTTTGGGCTCAAAAATGCGCCTGCAATTTTTGTACGGATGATGCGTCGAGTATTTGGGAGCCGTACTGATCTTATATCTTATATAGATGACATATGCATGTTTCATGACACGTGGGAAGAGCATGTGGATGGTGTACAATCTTTACTACAGACACTTAGAATACACAATCTCACAGCCCGTCCATCCAAAATAGAAATTGGGTTCAATGAAATTTCATTTCTAGGACACAAAATTGGCAAACATGTAATACAACCTGATGAATCTAATTTAAAACGCAAACTTGATCTTACAATCCCAACTACAAAGAAGCAAGTACGGAGTTTATTAGAGTTGGTGAATTTTTACCACAAGTTTATTCCAAGGTTCTCGTCTTTGACTGCTGTCTGATCTAACTAAAAGAGATATGCCTAACACATTAATCTGGATAGAACAATGTAACCAGGCATTACACAACATACAAACGCATTTTTCACAGTATCCTGTATTACGACTGCTAGATTTAAAACGATCGTTTACTGTTGTAACAGAAGCTTCGCTCCACGCAATAGGCGGGTGTTTGGGACAAAGTTTTGATGGCAAGTTTCATCCGATCTACTACTTGAGTAGGAAACTGTCGGAAGCCGAATCCAAATACTCTATTTTCGACAGAGAAATATTGGGTATGGTATGGACTTTGAAAAAACTTCAAAAATTTGTGGTAGGTACGCATTTTACTATAATGACAGATCAGAGAGCGTTAACGTATCTCCAAACCTGTAAATCACCTAGTGCAAGACTTCCGAGGTTTGCGTTGCAGTTGCAAGCTTATGACTTCGATATCGTACATATAGAAGGATATAATAATGTAATTGCGGATACACTTTCGAGAGTAATACATTGAACTATGTAGCAGAGACTTTCCTGGGTATGGGAAGTGATGACAAACATTATTTCTATTTATAATCGAGGGATATGTAGATTATATAGTGATATTTTCTTAGCGTTCACATGTTGATCACAAGTTGTTGACACATATTTTAACTTCATTTCACTCATCGTATACGATATCATCGCTTGTCGAATATAAGTTTCCATTTTATCATTATAATTCACATGGTTAGATATTTACGATTATGAACTATTCCCGAGCATGGTAAATACGAATTTATGCATGGTGTATACATGAATATATGGTAATCGATCATTATTATTCGATCAATCGTAGTGGTGTTACCAAAAGTAAGTAATTTATTTCGGATGATAGCCTGGAAACCGGCAATTTTCAGTAGTCGCAAGGGGGGAGGGGGGTAATATGTGGTGTCTGCCCATGCACACCACATGTTAGATTTATTGAGTTTGAGTCAGTGCTGATAAATGCGGCACTATTTGCAATATTGAAAGTGAGATGCACCAGAGATATGATGTTTGATTGTTATGTGTAGTACCAAGGTGTTGACGAAAACCCTTGAACAGTGTGGCAGCTGGGTTTTGGCTGTGTTTCAATTTGCGTTCCAATGGGAACCCATTACGAAGTGTTCCCCTTTCTTAAGGGATGTGGATTGTATAATAAAAGGGATACTCTTGGAACAGGGTTAATCCTGTCATGATGATTTTCTGAGAATATGGATCAATCTTTACGAACGGATATGTATGCTACAATGGATACACATGGTTTATTAAAGGATATTGAGTTCGTTTATGAAGGAAAACTGTCTTATTTCCGTGTCGTTGATTGGGTCAGTTAAAGAGCCCGTATTTATGTTGTGGATTTCGGAAGAACACATATAATCGTTACGAGATTTCACCCTAGACGCAATAGAGCAATGGGCAGTAATATGCGAGGAACGGTCAAAAAGTAATGCCTCGTAATTTTTAATTTCATTCAGTAGGCAAGAAAACAGAAAAAATTCACATTGAAATGTAGCCCCAAGTCTGAACTTCAAATATTTAATTCTCAATGTAGTCTCCGTTATTTGTTACAGTTTTTGTCCATCTTCTCACAAGGGCATGTATCCCCGCAAGGTAAACATTTGTGTCCTTTTTCCTAAACCACTGGCGTACGGCGCGTTTAAGGGTCTCGGTGTCCTCAAAATGATGTCCGCGAAGATCTTCTTTCAGTGGTCCAAACAGATGGAAGTCAGAAGGTGCAAGATCGGGACTGTAAGGGGGATGTGGTAATAATGCCCAGCCAAATTCTGCAATCGCATCAATGGTGCGTTTAGCGGTGTGTGGCGTGGCATTATCGTGCAACAGTAGTGCAGTTCTCTGATCTTTTAATGGGTAAAGTCGCCGAAGACGACCTCTAAGCTTCTTCAAAGTTTCAATGTAACGGTCTGCATTCACCGTGTTTCCCTGTTCGTGTTTCCCTGTTCCAAGAAGTCGAGAAGAATCACACCCTTCTCATCCCAAAACACGGAGGCCCTAACTTTCCCTACAGATGGTGAACTTTTGAACTTCTTTCTTGTCGGCGATGTTGTGTGATGCCATTCCATTGACTGCCTCTTGGATTCTGGTTCAAAAAAGTGAACCCAAGTCTCATCACCTGTCACAATATTCGATAAAAACTCTTCTCCTTTAGTTTCGTAACGGTGCAGGAGATTGATGGCTATGGTTTTCCTTGTTTCTTTATGTCTGTCTGTCAACATTCTGGGTACCCACCGTGCACAAACTTTTGAATAACCCAGGTCTTTAATGATGTTGTGGACACTGCCTTTACTAATGGACAACATGGAAGAAAGTTCGTCCAGTGTTACCCGACGGTCACCACGAATGATGCCATCAACTCGATGAATGTTGTGTGGAGTCACTGCGGTAGACGGACGGCCAGTCCGCTTTGCGTCAGCCATTGAGGATTGACCTACTTCAGCTTCGTCACAACGATGTACCCAACGTCGGACAGTGCTAACATCCACTGTTGAATCTCCATAAACATTCTTCAAACGTTCGTGGATGCGAATTGGGGTCTCGCCTTCAGCATTGAGGAATTCTATGACATAACGTTGTTTTAACCGAACGTCTTTGGCAGCCATTTTTAAACTGTTACAGTGGTGCCACCTGTTACTGAAACAGGTTGGTAATGCTATACAGTGCAGAAGAGTGTTTGAGGAATCCTGCTAAATTTACAAATTGCACACCGATGCAGTATTTACATACATAAAAAATAGAAGGCATTACTTTTTGACCCTCCCTCGTATAACAACAGAAGGAGCAATCAAGTACAAATTAACATAATGAGTATAGGTTTCGATTGTGGTCGGAGGGAGCTATTTACCTGAAATAATAATAAAACGAGCTCGAAATGTGGAGGGAGCGCCGCACCACAGGTGTCAAGAGTTTATATATATATATATATATATATATATATATATATATATATATATATATATATATATATATATATATATATATATATATATATATATGGCGGAGTTCACGGTGCAGCAGAAAGTGCAATGCTGCTATTGGCTTGCGGAATTAAAGTTTCCCATTGTTGTGCAAAGGAGATTCAGGCAGGAATATGGACAGAAACCTCCAGAGCGACATACCATAGTGAAATGGCACAAGCAACTGTTGGAAACAGGTTCTTTGTTGAGAAAGAAGGGAAGCGGCAATGAAACGTTGTCTCCAGATAGAGTTGAAGCAGTTAGCGAAGCTTTTCAACGTAGCCCGCGGAAATCCATTCGACGGGCAAGTGGAGAATTGGGTATTCCAAAATCTACTGTTCACGACATTGTGCACAAAAGATTGCGGCCTAGAGCCTACAAGATCCAGCTAGTGCAGACGTTACAGCCAAATGATAAACCCAGACGGGCCGACTTCGCAAATGCAATGCTATGTCACCTCGATGATGACAATGAATTTCTCAATCGTGTGATATTCTCCGATGAAGCGACCTTTCACACTTGTGGCAAAGTTCACCATCATAATTGTAGGATATGGGGAAATGAAAACCCACATGTCGTAATGGAGCATGAGCGAGACAGTCCTAAACTTAACGTGTGATGTGCCTTAACCTCGAATTATGTGATCGGGCCATTTTTCTTTGCCGAAGCCACAGTCAGAGGAGCAACATACCTAAACATGCTGCAAAATTTTGCAGTTCTTGGATACCAGAAGGATTCATATTCCAGCAAGATGGAGCACCTCCACACTATGCCAATGAAGTAAGAAACTACCTTCATCAACAATTTCCAGACATATGGATTGGAAGATTCGGTCCCGTTGATTGGCCACCAAGGTCACCAGATTTGACCCCCTTATATTTCTTTCTATGGGGATACGTAGAAAGCTATAGATAGATAGAATACCGTCTTGACATTCTTCGAGCCACTAAAGGCGCTCATGTGGAGATCTACTGACACTTGGTGGAGATCTACTGAAACTTGTTGAGTTGCTACTGAAACTTAATGAGTTTGCCTAACAGAAAATCAAAATCTGGTCGGTCTGCTATTATTAGTGTAAGAAATACTGACATTTGTTATTGGTAGTGATTCTGCCGGACACACTGTATATATAATATATATATGTATATATATATATATATATATATATATACATATATATATATATATATATATATATATATATATATATATATATATATATATTGTGAACGGATTGATGACGTCATTATATAAAAGATACCCTCAATTCTAACTTAACATAGACACCAAAGACAGTTATAGGAAATGACGACAAGATGACGTTAACGTTACTAGTGCAGTATCGATGACATATACATTAGTGGTACACAAATAATTGTAACCAGTGGTTTTAGCCAATAGATTGATTGGACTAAGGGACATCCGTTATGAAGACGAATGTTTACAAGTTTTTTTTTTAGCTACTGACCTTGCAACGAGATGGTCGTGATATTGAGACAGACCAATGTTGAAGTAGGCTCAGATAGACTCAAGCTATTTTATCCCCTGACATTGGACAGTGTATTTCTTGCTTTGACGCAGAAATGGTATGAATTCGCTCGATTTGATATATTATGAATTCGCTCGATTTGATATATGTCAATGACAAACAGTCATTTGTGTTTAAGATCGGACATTGTTAGAATAGTTTTTTGGAACATATTTATTTTGGAGATTAGCTCCCTAATTGTCTTCCACTCTCCTCCCATCGTTCAAAATACACCAGCTTCTTAGTTGGTTTTGACGATGACACTCTGCATTACACAACAGCTACATACGAAACTGGAATAATACCAAATTCCCTTTGGTACCAGTTTCCAACGTAATATAATAGAGTAGGACATTGTAATCTGCAACCGACACTATAATTATATGATCAAATCGTCTGTGAAAATTGGAAGACTTGTAAAATAAAGTTATTGTTGGAACTTCTATCATGGATTAGTTCTGCATTCAGTTTGGATGATCTCTGATGAAAGAGTACTACATTATATGTCACACAAAGTCCAAGGAAACCGAATCAAATAAAAACCTGGGTCCCGTAAAATATCGAAGAGAATTTCTACCTCTGGTGAACCAAACCAGTACTCTCGTTTTATGACTCTTCAGAAACACTTATTAAAAGGAAAAAGAGAAAAGATAAAAATATAAAATAAACTTTACCCAGTATGTAAAACGGGTACATACTTAGAGGGCAAACCTCGTGCTCCCGTCACATGACATAGGAGGGTGTTGCGTGATAAATTCTCGCAACATCGTTTTGTTTCAATGTCTGTTTTATAACGCAAGGGCAACAACTGCTTGGAATTTATAGTCACTTTTCTCGGTAAGCATTTGTCTTCTCGCGTTGGTATCGAATGCAGTTAAGTTTGAGCTGTGGTCATTTTTGCGCTGGACTGCGCATGACTTGTCTTGTTGTTTGGTCGATCGGTTTCCGCCCACGACTAGTGGAGTGAGCGATTTGGAATGGCGAAAGAGATGCCTCGTTGAAGAGGGGATCTCCGCTATTTTTTGTTCTGTCAGGGATGTGTAGTCCTCTTAATGGATATTTCGTTTATTCGAGATAATACCTCTAGTGTTTCCCACATGTCGGGAGGCGTGATATTTCTGTGTATTTCATGAAAGCAAGGTAAATTGACTTTTTCATTAACTCTATCGATTTTGGGTCGTGAGCGATTTCGATTCATAGCCTGTCTCCGAAAGTCGTCGCCACGAGATGTTTTCCTAGCTCACATGTCGCTGCATTGTACTGCATCGGTTGATGCATGTACCAAGGACCATTACTTGCTACTTTGTTAAATGAATTAGGTTTGGAAAACCTTTATTATCTAGAGGATATTTTTGTGGACATTATTTATACTTCGGCAGACGTGTCTGTCTTGCTGAAGTCAGATTAAGGAGAGTGAACTGATCTCATACATCTGGTTATCTCCTGGCTGTTATAGAAAAGGATGGAGTTTTCCACCTGCCTACATTTACAGCACTATGAAATATAACATGCATCTGACTCATCATTGTAATGCTGTCTACCGTCTATTGCTGTATTGAATGTTGCTGTGATAATGACTGTTTGATGTGCCTACACATTTGCGTAACCATTTTGTCACTGTGGCGTCCACAATAAATAATGAAGAAAAACGTCAACGGCTGTTTCAAGACTCATTGACTTTATACGTCGTGAGTTTACTGACGTCCTATGTGGATTGCCCTGTTATTGTTGTATGAACATTGTTTTGACTGAACACATCTACACACTACACAAAACCAGACATGCGGGTGCCATCCATCATCATATGGCATCACGCATCATTTGGTGGCCATAAGCTGGTTTGATTCTGGTACCAGCAAACACGGGGTCCCTTACCCACTTCATTTTCAACAAGAATTCATCAGCATCCTTCAAGAAATTAACATTCTTCAATACAGTCAACATCTTCAAAATTTTCAAAGTACTCGGCGTTGCCCGGTAAAAGTCAAAATTTCAATTTTTTGACGGAAACAAGAATTTGACAGTACCCGGCGTTGTTACATGTTGCCGGATAACTCGGACTGCTGTTATCTTTTACGCAAGTCAAGCAAGTTGCTGCTGTCAAGGTTCCAGTGCTGTCGTTTTTGTGAAGGTCAAG
Organism: Oreohelix idahoensis; assembly: GCA_024509875.1. Classification (NCBI taxonomy): domain Eukaryota; kingdom Metazoa; phylum Mollusca; class Gastropoda; order Stylommatophora; family Oreohelicidae; genus Oreohelix; species Oreohelix idahoensis. The sequence continues at coordinate 67,832 of JAMPIV010022057.1, forward strand.
TGCCGGTTGAAACGGGTTGTTTTCTGAAGAAGGCCAAGTACCGATTTCCATCAACTTACTTTTGGATTAGAAGGTCAAGTGCCGAAACAACTCAACACACAGTACTTCAGAAGCTCTTGTACCATCGTGTTAGCAGTGGAAGCAGTTCAGATGTGCCATCATCGTTGGAGCTTCGCTCTTTAGGACGTTGATTGACATCCGTTTTTCTGCTGTTCGACGATTGGAAGCCTATAAGTTAAGTGGCCTGTTTGTATGTAAACTGTGCCCTTATACTTCTGCTGAGTCTTCTGTGTATCATCTCATTCTATATGTTATATGTCTATAGCTTTATTTTTAGTTGATTTCTGCGAAAGTTTTTGTATTGTTGCTGATCTTTGTTATTGTTTACATTGTTATTGTTTACATTGTTTGTATTGTTTACATTTTCAATGTTTACATTCTGCATGTGTTTACATAGTCATTGTTTACAGTTATAGTAATTAGTTAATGGGCTATGCTAATGCACTGTTACTACTACACTGATGATAAATGAATGATGAATAGTGTCGTGCACTATTGAATGAGAAGTGCACTTATGATCAAGAATTGAGTGCTGATATTTCATATACAAGTTCTTTGATTGGAGACTTGTTTCCCACAGAGACTGGGATAATATAAGGTGATGTGAATATACAAGTGTTTAATTAAGACTTGTTACACTTAGGTTTGAAATAAATTAGTTAATTATTTCAGGTTTTGGACTCATATGTTAGACAACATGTCTACATTTGAGCACTTTATTGAGCAGGGTAAATTGCTTGGCAAGACTGGTGATAAGTTAGAAGAATTTGCAACTGCTCGATATGATAAAGCAATGGAAGCTGAACAAAAGAAACTGCAGATGGAAGCTGAACAAAAGAAACTGCAGATGCAGGTGGATGAAAAAAGATTCCAAATGGAAATGGAAAAACAAAAAAGGGAATCAGAAGCTGAGGAAAGAAAACTCCAGCTACAGCTAGAAGCTGAGAATAAAAGACTTGAAAAAGAGGCTGAGAATAAAAGACTTGAAAAAGAGGCTGAGAATAAAAGACTTGAAAAAGAGGCTGAAAATAAAAGACTTGAAAAAGAAGCTGAAAATGAAAGACTTCAAAAAGAGGCTCAGGCTGAGGAAAGAAGATTACAGAGAGAGTCTGATGAGAGGAAAGAGAAAGCAAAAATGGAACATGAAGAAAAGGTCTTAGCTTTAGAGTTGGAAAAATTGAAATTGACAAGCATGAGTAATGGTAATGATTCAAACAAGGGTTCATCTTCTGGTAAGGCTAATAATGATACTTTTAAGATTAAGTTACCAACATTTAGTCCTTCCAGTGATGACATAATGTTCTATCTGGACAGATTTGAACAAGCATGTACAGCTCATAACATAGACAAAGCAAAATATGTTTATCAGTTATCAGGGATACTGACAGGTAAAGCTCTAAGTATATTAAATATGGTGGATGAACCTGACAAGAACAATTATGAGGTTGTCAGGGCCGCTTTGTTAAAGAAATATCAGCTTAACGAAGACGGCTATCGTCTACAATTTAAAAACATGTTACCTGAAAATGGAGTTGAATTCTCCGAGTTTATTGCAAGAATACGCATTACTTTCTCACGATGGGTTGAACTATCTAAGACGGAAAAAACTTATGAAGGACTTATGGACTTAATACTTAGAGACAAAGTCATGTCGTCTGTCAATGAGTCTTTCCTTGCTTTCCTTCATGAACGTAAACCTAAAACAATAAAAGAAATGGAAGATTTCTGTTGCCAATACGTAACTGCGCACCCACACATAACCATGGGTAACTCTAAGGTGAAAGAAGGTTTACCAGTTGCTTCGGCAGCTCCGTATGGTCAAAACTTTGCTCGTAGATCCCAACAAAATTTTGATAGAAAGGGTAGCGGTAATTTCTGTCAAAATCATGGAAATCAATTTCATGGTGATTCTTCTTCGAAGAATTGGAGACAGCCTGATAGTACTCGTTACTATCACCCTAATAATTATAGGCATTTCAAAAGAGGATATGGTAATAGAGGTTATTCCTGCCGAAGACCTCAGAACCAAACAAATAGATGTTCGCATCAATGTGAACATGATAGTAATCGTGGAAACTGGAATTCGAACCAGGATAACAATTACAATAGAGACAATAATAACTGCAGAGATAATAATAACTTTGATAACTTCAGAGGTAATAATAGTCGGGGTAGATCTCAACACAAAAAAAAAGAGATATCAGCAGGCTAATGCTGTACAACAGGAAACTGAGGGAGCCTGTAATCATGGTGTTGATAATAAAAACTTTGACGCTGTCACTGGTTCTGCTTTTGACTTTGAGAGAGCAAACAAATGCCCCAATGCAGTACTTTATTCGAACCGGGTACCATAACTACTTTGAGTTGTGGTCACCCACTTCCCCCGCTCTTCCTGCTGCTGTTGCGCATGACGGGAGGGGTTCTTTAATCCTACATAAGGGTCTTGTTAATGATACTCCGGTCTCACTACTTTTCGATTCCGGATGCACCACTATTGGTGTTAGACAATCGCTTGTAGATCCATCTTGTGCTACAGGAAGGGTTATTAAATGTGTCACATTTGGCGGCACTCTAGAAAAATATCCTACTGCTGTAATTCGCATTGCCACTCCTTTCTTTACTGGAGATGTGCATGCTTGTCTCTTACCTAATCCTATTGCGGACCTTATTATTGGTCGTATTCACGGAGTTAGGGAGTGTACCCCACAGCAGATTGCTGCTTGGGAAGATAATAACATGCAAGCTACAAATGCAGTAGTTACAAGAGCACAAGCTCTACAAACACCCGAAACTTCACTGAATAGTGATAATGAAGTTGATAGCCAAGATAGTCACTTAGTAATCACTCGTGACTCTTTCATAAAATTGCAAGAAGAAGATCCTTCTTTAAAAAAATTCTTCGTTCTTGCGAAGAAAGGTGATCCGAATCAGGATACAAATAGAAAATCTTGGATTGCAATGAGAAACGGCGTACTTGTACGTATGGTACAAGATTCGACTACGTCGGCACATTCGCAAATTCTTGTTCCCAAGAGCATGAGAGTCCAAATATTACAACATGCTCATGACTCGCAATGTGCTGGACATATGGGTTTTTCCCGTACGAAGTCGAGAGTCCTTGCGGCTTTCTTTTGGCCTTTTGTCAATAAGGACATTCGTATTTACTGCCGATCATGCAAGGTATGTCAGGAGGTCAAATCTAGAGGACCACGACATGCTGCGCCTATCCAGGCTGCTGACATTCCTATTCGGCCGTTTCAGAAAATGGCCATAGATATTATTGGCCCTTTTAAGGTCAAGTCGGCCAGAGGACATCAGTTTATCCTTACATGTGTCGATATGTGCACACGTTGGCCAGAGGCTATACCTCTTAAGAGCATATCTACTACAGATATCGCAGATGCTCTTTGGTTGATATTTTCTCGCTTGGGGTTCCCCAGAGAAATATTGTCAGACCATGGCACTCAACTCATATCTGACACTATGTCACAGGTAATGTCTACCTTACATATTGAACGATCTCTCAGTAGTATCTACCATCCTATGTCTAATGGGTTAGTTGAGCGTCTGAATAGAACGCTCAAGACTTTGCTTGGTAAGATAACTGAAGATCATCCTCAAGATTGGGACAGGGTTTTACCCGCGGCTCTCTTTGCCTATAGAGAAGTCCCTAATGAACACACAGGATTTTCTCCCTTCGAACTTGTCTTTGGCGCGCGTCCACGCGGCCCTATGTCTTTATTACACGATCTCATCACTGCCGATGATATTAGCGATGAAACTCAATCCTCATATGAGTATGTCATTGCTCTTAGACAAAAGATCATTGAGGCATGTAAGCTAGCAACTGCTTCATCAGAAATTGCTAAAGAGAAGGCAAGACAGTTTGCTAACAAGAATAGATGTCTACGACAACTTTGTCCAGGTGACAAAGCATTCGTCCTACTCCCCAGTAGGGAAAATAGACTTCTTATTGCATGGAAAGGTCCGTATGCAATAGTCTCTCGGATTTCCGATGTTGACTATGTGGTCGATATTGATGGAAAGCATAAAACTTTCCACATAAACATGCTTTCGGAATTTCACGAACGTCCGGACTATTTGCTGCCTATTTTCCAGGCAACGGATGATGCTCCTGCACCTCACGGTCATTATTCATCCCTGTCTGTCATTCAGGATGAGGAAGCTACCTTCTCTGATGTCAACCTTCCCCTTCCAGTGGTTCCATTACATTCCACGGAATCTTGGAAAAACGTTTCTGTTTCTCCTAATCTTTCTGGTGACGAACATCGACAAGTCTCGTCGATGTTACAAACATTTCAGGATGTTCTCACTGACATTCCTGGACACACAGATGTCATAGAACATGACATAATTCTTACCGACAATAATCCAATTAGGGTTAGGCCTTATCCTATTCCTATACACTTTCAGTCGCAAGTGGAAAAGGAATTGGATGAAATGATTCAATTAAATATAATTGAACCATCGACTTCACCATATTCTTCTTCCATGGTTATTGTCCGGAAGAAGGATAAGAACATACGAATTTGCGTTGATTATCGCAAATTGAATCAGGTCACAAAGTTCGACGCTGAACCGATGCCTTTGTTAGAAGATCTACTGATTAGACTTTCTAATTCTAGATTCTTCACTAAACTTGACTTGTCTAAAGGTTATTGGCAAGTGCCTTTAGCAGAGCATGCCAAACCTCTTACTGCTTTTTCTACACCTAGGGGTCTATTTCAATGGAATGTTATGCCTTTTGGTCTCATGAACGCTCCTGCCACTTTCGTTCGCATGATGCGTCGAATTCTGTCACATCGTTCGGATGTCATCGCATACTTAGATGACATCTGTCTCTTCAGTGATACCTGGGAAGATCACTATTTAGGGTTATATGACTTACTGTCCACTCTACGTGAGAATAATTTGACAGCAAAACCTTCTAAAGCTTTTGTTGGTTTTGGTGAAATCTCTTTCCTGGGTCATCGTGTTGGTCATGGTCTCTTGAAGACAGAAGACCACAATACTTCCAAAATACTGAACATCTCTGTTCCTAAAACGAAGAAACAAGTTAGGAGTCTCTTAGGTTTAATTCAATTTTATGGGAGATTTATTCCAAATTTATCTTCGATCATGGCACCTCTCTCAACATTGTTGAAGAAAGGTTCGCCTAATCTGGTCCGTTGGTCTGAAGAATGCCAATCTTCACTAGACCAAATCAAGAATATATTTTCTTCTCCTCCCATCTTAAGATTACCTACTCTTGATAGGACTTTTGTTCTTCGGAGTGATGCTTCATCCACTGGGATTGGAGCAGCACTGATGCAAGAATATGCAAATACTCTGCATCCTGTTATGTACATTTCTAGAAAACTAAATGCGGCAGAGAGGAACTACTCGGTTTTAGACCGTGAGTTGTTAGCGATGGTTTGGTCAATTCTAAAACTACAAAGATTCCTCCTGGGCGCACATTTCATTCTAGAGACTGATCAGAAAGCTCTTACAGCTATTCAGACTAAGAATTTGAAGAGTTCGAGATCCACTCGATATGCTATAGCTCTTCAACCTTTTCACTTCACGGTACGAGCTATCCGTGGTGCGGATAATGTGATGGCTGACATTTTGTCTAGATGCCCACATGACTCCAACTAATACTTCTGTCCTATATTTCTATATATTACAGAGTCATAACACACCTATATTTCTACAATAGATTAGCACATCTGTACTTACTTTATATGTACACACTATCGTGCTTTGTTGTCATCTTCTTCTGTTCGTTTTTTAAGATGATAGAGGAGGACTGAGTAGTTAATATAAGGGCCGTTAGTTTACTAAACAGCCACAATTATTAATAATGTATTGTACCTTATGAAGCATATTAGTTATTAATTAGCATTATATTGCTTGTACTTTCTCAGAATGTCATTGTTGAGCTGAGGACTTACCTTACGAGTTCTAGATTGTGTACTTACCCTCGGAATACCAGAGCATATATCCTGGATCGTCATGTAGTTTAACTTTACTATGTACTTATTTCATTACATGTCAAAGAATGTACTATTTAAATTTTCCTATCAGATTTGTACATCCATTTTTAAAGACAATATTAGAGTATGCTGTTTAATGATGATTATAGTAACTTGCATACGTATATTGTGTTTACATGCTAACGTGATGTGTGTTGGTGACACCTCCCCGATGTGAATATTTTTTGAGACATATTTATTTTTCTGTTGAGGTATATCCTCACCAGACACTCTATAATTAGCCTATTGTTTGGCAATTTAATTAATTATCAGCGCATAATTCGTGCGTTTTGAGCCGCTTATCGCTTGCTCTTTGATATTGAAAAAAAAAATATGTTCCACATTTTTTTTTTTATCGGGAGGAGGTGGTGATATGTTGCGTGATAAATTCTCGCAACATCGTTTTGTTTCAATGTCTGTTTTATAACGCAAGGGCAACAACTGCTTGGAATTTATAGTCACTTTTCTCGGTAAGCATTTGTCTTCTCGCGTTGGTATCGAATGCAGTTAAGTTTGAGCTGTGGTCATTTTTGCGCTGGACTGCGCATGACTTGTCTTGTTGTTTGGTCGATCGGTTTCCGCCCACGACTAGTGGAGTGAGCGATTTGGAATGGCGAAAGAGATGCCTCGTTGAAGAGGGGATCTCCGCTATTTTTTGTTCTGTCAGGGATGTGTAGTCCTCTTAATGGATATTTCGTTTATTCGAGATAATACCTCTAGTGTTTCCCACATGTCGGGAGGCGTGATATTTCTGTGTATTTCATGAAAGCAAGGTAAATTGACTTTTTCATTAACTCTATCGATTTTGGGTCGTGAGCGATTTCGATTCATAGCCTGTCTCCGAAAGTCGTCGCCACGAGATGTTTTCCTAGCTCACATGTCGCTGCATTGTACTGCATCGGTTGATGCATGTACCAAGGACCATTACTTGCTACTTTGTTAAATGAATTAGGTTTGGAAAACCTTTATTATCTAGAGGATATTTTTGTGGACATTATTTATACTTCGGCAGACGTGTCTGTCTTGCTGAAGTCAGATTAAGGAGAGTGAACTGATCTCATACATCTGGTTATCTCCTGGCTGTTATAGAAAAGGATGGAGTTTTCCACCTGACTACATTTACAGCACTATGAAATATAACATGCATCTGACTCATCATTGTAATGCTGTCTACCGTCTATTGCTGTATTGAATGTTGCTGTGATAATGACTGTTTGATGTGCCTACACATTTGCGTAACTATTTTGTCACTGTGGCGTCCACAATAAATAATGAAGAAAAACGTCAACGGCTGTTTCAAGACTCATTGACTTTATACGTCGTGAGTTTACTGACGTCCTATGTGGATTGCCCTGTTATTGTTGTATGAACATTGTTTTGACTGAACACATCTACACACTACACAAAACCAGACATGCGGGTGCCATCCATCATCATATGGCATCACGCATCAGAGGGGTAAATTGGTGCCGCGACAACCAGGATTCGGTGGACTGCTAGAAAATGTCGCAACCGAACCCACACGTGGATAATTACATGGATGTTTTGCAAATGCAGCATAACCAACAACAGGCATTAATGATGCAGAACCTACAGCAAAATCAACCAGAAATGAATGCACATCAAATACCACTTCCAGTGGATCCAAATGAAACAAACCTAATGGCATTACGTAATATGACTGACACTCTTCAACGTGTTGACCAACATGCGAAATTTAACAATATAAAGAACTTTATCACACCGTTCAATGGGGATTCGAAAAGATTTCGACAATGGATGGTTGACGTAGACAAATTCGCCTACTTGATAGATGCAATTTCAGACATTGACAAGAAGAAAATAATTTTTTTGTCATCAGAGGGCCTGGTCACAGATTTTGTCCGAAGGAGGGCAAAGGCATTTCCGATGGAGATCTTTGAAGAACTCAAGAAAATATTGGTATCAAGATACTCAGACATTACCGACGCTGAGCACGCGTGGACGATGTTAAGAAGAATAAAGCAAGATCGACAGGAAAGTGTTCAAATGTACGGAGATAGGCTATTAAACCTTGCCGAAGATGCTTTTGTTGGAGGTAACATTCCAACAACTGATCTGGAGAAACATCTAGTCGGAATTTTTGTGGACGGACTGTATTCTGATTCACTGAAAATTCATCTACTCAGAAAAGATCCTCAGTCAATAACTACCTCAATACAATTAGCTGTTTATGAGGAGAATGTGAAGAAAAGATTCCAACAACGGATTGGAAGGTGTCCGCTACCAGAGTATGAATACCAACATAAGCAACATGATCAACAAATGCACCAACCTATGGAAATTGATCATTCGAGACATCGATGGGACAGAAATCAAGAACATCACAGAAGATCATTCAATAACTCATACCAGAATCAGAGAAGTCCAGCACTACAGAGTAACCACAGAAGAGACTACAAAATACACAATGTAGAACCCCAACAACCAACCACCGTCTGTTTTAACTGTGCAGGTCAAGAACATGTAGCAGGGAATTACAGAAATTCACAGCCCAGAAATCATTTTGGGGACAACAATTCAAGACCAGAAATACATCATAGAAATTATCAGTATCAAAATCACTATCAGACAAATAATAATAGAAGACATCATCAAAACAGAAATGACTCCCAACCAACCTCAAGGGGAATGGGAAACGGAAGGACCTCACATTAACAGAGATCGGATGTGATGGTCTGCAGAATCGATCTCTATCTGATAAACCAGCGACATTAAAAGAAGATCAAGCCTACATAAATATTATCCCAGACCCTTGTTCTTGCATTTTAAAAATAGGAAAACAAAACTTCAGAGCTCTCATAGACACTGTCGCGACGGTTAGTCTGATTAGAGAGAAGTTGTACCATCAGATAAAACACATGACGAAGTTCTCAAGACATACAGTAAGAATGAAATCAGTAACGGGTCAAGATTTGAAAGCATTAGGAACTGCCTATATACATTTCAAGATGGGAGAAGAAATGCTAGAACACTCATTTATTATAACGAGAGGACTGTCTAGAAATTTTATAATCGGGAGAGACTTCCTTAGAAAGAATAATGCCAGAATATACTTTTGATTTCAACAGCTCAGAATAAATGGCAGTTATATACCTCTTCAAGATGACGTACATATAGCTACGTTGATAAGAACTACCGCTCCAGTAACTTTGAAGCCGAGTTCTATCACTGTAACAAAGGCTCGAATAAAAAACTCACCTTATGTAAATATAGGACAGACAATCTATGTATCTCAGATGGAGAATGAAGAAACGGATGATCCTCATGTGGAAATACAAGATGGCATTGTAATAGTGAGTAAGAACAGAGACTTTCCTATAATGATTGTTAACTCTTCAGGAACCACTCTTACTATCCCAAGAGGAAAGATTGTAGGACAAGTTCAAATACCAAAGGATGAGATCTCCCACAAACTATCAAGTTACAAGGACGATTATGTGAACCTCTCTACTCAAACGTCATCCAAAACCTTTCCAAACACATTTCCTTCGGGGAATAAGAAGCGTCCCTATCCCATCTCCTCCCTCCAGTCCCAGAGAAGAGAGTATCACAGAAAATGTATTTCGAATGAGATTTCAGAAACAGACACCAGAGAGAAATGCACGAATTTCGATCCATACCTTGATGAAAGAGATAGAGACATATTAAACGAGACATATGGAAGGAAGAGTAACTATTGCTCCTCTAAAAGCAGATATTATACTGTGGAGTCAGTTTCTGCTTGGCCGAATAGAAGAAGTGGCAAATTTTATAACAAATCATATTATCCCTCAAAACCAGCTTGTCAGAACCAAATGACGAGAAATCAATACAGTCTTCTCAAAAACAACAATGATGAAAATCCAGACAGGATGAAAGTTTTACTAGAACAATTACATACTACTGAAGAATTTCAGAATAGACTGGAGAATTTCATAAGAAACATAAAGATGTATTTGCAATCTCTGATATGGAGTTGGAGAGAACAAATACCGTCACAATGGAAATACATACTACATCGGAAGAACCAATAAGTCTGAGGCCATATCATACTCCTCTAAAAAATAGAGAAATCGTAGAGAAAGCTATCCAGGAAATGTTAGCGGCTGGTATTATTGAAAGATCCCGCTCACCATGGTCATCCCCCATAGTAATAGTCACCAAGAAAGACGGAAGTCACCGATTTTGCTGTGATTATAGGGCATTGAACAAAATTACTAAAACAATATCGTATCCTCTACCACGCATAGACGACATTTTGGCGATGCTTGGGAAATCCAATTGGTTCACCTCATTAGACGCTCGATCAGGATTTTGGGCTATTCCTATGTCCGCGGATGCAAAACAGAAAAGCACTTTCTGTACTCACATGGGATCTTTTTCATGGTCTGTGATGCCTTTTGGGTTAAAAACAAGTCCATCCACATACATGAGTTTGATGGATGAAGTTTTACAAGGGTTACACAAATTTGCATCAGCTTACATAGACGATATTTTAATACACACCAATGGAACCATTGAGGATCACCTTAAACATGTAGAGACTGTCTTCGACAGATTACGTTTACACAAAGTGAAGTTAAAATTGAGTAAATGTAGCTTTCTACAAAAGGAGATCAAATATTTAGGTTTCATAGTAAATGAGAATGGAATCAGACCAGATGACGATAAAATTGCAGCAATACAGAAGATACCTCCACCAACGAATGTAAAGCAAGTGAGAGGATTCATAGGATGTTGTGCTTACTATCGAAAACACATAATCAATTTCTCAAAAGTAGCCGAACCTTTGCTGAATTTAACCAGGAAATATGCAAAATTCAGGTGGGAAGAAAAATGTCAGAAAGCATTTGACTACCTAAAGTCAGCACTAATTACAATACCTTTTCTGGCACATCCAGACATCACAAAACCCATGATCATCTATAGTGATGCTTCCAACACTGCAATAGGAGCGTGTTTGGTACAAGAAATATCACCAAATGAAACACCAGTGATTGCCAATATTCTTCAAGAAAAACCGATAGCCTTTCTTTCACATGCTTTAAGCAGAACTCAACGAAAATGGACGACTACGGAGAAGGAAGCTTATGCAATTCATTATGCTTTGCAGAAGTTTGACTTTTATATCAGAGGAACGTCGGTTATCATAAAAAACGGATCACCAACCTCTAGTAAATTGGCTTACTAAACCCCAAGAACAACCAAAAAAGCTTCAGACATGGGCTATCAATTTGCAAAATTACGATACCAAGATCGAGTATTTACCTGGTAGACTAAACACATGTGCAGATTTATTATCGAGAATACCATATCCTGAACCTACAGACGTGGACGATCTGAAACAACAAGACTTAACTGAAATAGATGATAATGCGAAAGAAATCTCCGCCATTGACTTCATCCAACATAGAAAAGACACTGGGCCTTCTGATAGTCAAGAACAGAAAACACAACCTACGGAGAACTCGAGAACTGATGATGGCGATGAATCTAGAGATTTTGAACAGAGTCTAATCTTCAAGAAGGAACAACTGAAAGACGAAGCATTAACCAAGATTATAGTACAAGTACGTACCAATCCGAAAGAAAAGAGAGACTATGTGATATTACCTGAAGACAATATTTTATATCATGTCAGTCCTAGAGAAAATGGATTACTGCAGAAATGTATCCCCACATCATTGGTACCAACTGTATTGAAACAATTTCACGATGACAATGGTCACTTCGGACGCGATAAAACCCTCGACGTCATTACAAAGAGATACTATTGGCCAACTATGATAAAAAATATCATAGAATATGTAGGAACGTGTAAAATTTGTAAACTCAGAAATATGAGAATGATTAGAGCACCGATTCAGGAAATGTCATATCAACATTATCCCATGGAAGTTATTAGTCTAGACATATCGGGACCGTATCCAGTTACCTTGTCCGGACACAAATTAATATTACACCTGGTGGATCAATATTCTGTGTGGCCAGAGAGCTTTCCTTTAGAAAATGCTACTTCAGCTCTCATAACAGACATCTTCTTACAACAATTCATTCCGAGACATGGCTGTCCTCAGAGAATAATAACCGACAATGGCAAACAGTTCGTAGGGGATCCTTTTGCCTCAACAGTAAGAAAAATGAATATAAAACACACGAAAACCTCATTTTATCATCCAGAATCAAATGGAAGAAACGAAAGGATGCACTCTACCCTACATGACATATTAGCAAAACTTACGGAAGGTAACAGTCAATATTGGGATATATACATAAATCAAGCCTTAGAAGCCATCAGAATGAACATTAATGACTCAACAGGATTCTCGCCTTTTTACTTACTCTATGGCCGAGAACCAATTTTTCCTTTGGATAACATCTTGCTTCCCCAGAGGAAATATACAGGTGAATGTCCGATACAGATTATTTTGCAGCAAAAACATAGGGCACATGTTATTGCTCACAGAAACGTCCGAAAAGCTTTTGCTAAACGAGCCAGGATCCGTAACAGAACCTCTACACTGCAAGAATTCAAGCCTGGTGACCAAGTATACTATAAGAAGCATGTTAGGACGAATAAATTTGACAACCGATGGTTACCCGGATACAAAATATTGGAACAAACTTCTCCAACTAATTATATCTTGTGGAACGAAGAACGCAATTCCACTACAAAAGCTCACGTCAATCAGATGCGACTTGATGATCACCGACCGCTTGATATACCAGAGACGAAGTTCCAGAGACCGACTCGTTTGTCTACGTTAGCCCAACCTCCATCTTCTTCTTCATCTTCTTCGGATGCAGTGGACACATCAGAACATTCTTCCTCAGAGTCAGAAATTGTACCACATCGTTTGGATCATGCGATTCAAAGAGCTAAAGATTGTAGAAGTTCGTCATCAAGTGAAGATAACGTTCCCCTACAAGAACTTAGACAGCGTCTCATTTCAAGACAAGAACGTATTGCTGCTGATGAAAGAATCGAACATAATGAAACAAGTATGAATCTTGATTTTCCTCAATCTACACTATCAACACCATCCGATATCGATTGCTCCAAACCCGTAGTTTCAGAAAATGATTCAATGACTACAGCTTCGAATACTAGATTGATGGACATGAACGAAACGCGAAAATTAGCAGATAAACGGAGATACGATTCTTCATTTTCCGATTCCATCCCTGTAGCCAAGCTTCCGAAATTTTCGCAAGATCAAATATATGTCAAACCTAAAAAACGTAGAAGAAAACCGAATTCCTCACGCCTCTCGTGTGATGTAGATATGATTATTGATGATTCTTCACATCTCACACCTACAGTTCAAGTTCCTCGCAATGTTTCACCCCACGTGGATAAGGGCATGCTTTTATCCCAGCTCATGTCATTATTAGCTGACAAACTGTAACTTGCATTTTGGCAGAAACGTTTCCCCTTTACATAAACCTTTGCGGAGCTACGACAAATTTCATACATCGTGATTCAACTAGATTCTAGTTTGTAAGGGAGATATCTGACTCCACGACTACGTTATTACCCATCACTCAAAGACCTTACTGAAACTGATCCAGCTTTAAGAGACCTTGGGCTCTTCATCGTGATGTGAAGCCGAACAGTTGATGCCTATGTGGTCTTTCTACAAGTCCTTCATCAGGATTTAAACCAAATGAAGAGGTCCTTGCCACATTTACGACCTGTTCTATGTGATACTTCAACCAATGCCGAGTTTTCGGACATTCGCTCTTAAGTTTTCCCCATACATGCACGATATGAAGTGTTTTATGATTATTAATATTACTCTAAAATTAAGATGCTACATAGATAGACCGACTGATAGTACCGGAAAATGTCTCTTGAGATACATTTTTATGGCATGGGGACATATGTGAACGGATTGATGACGTCATTATATAAAAGATACCCTCAATTCTAACTTAACATAGACACCAAAGACAGTTATAGGAAATGACGACAAGATGACGTTAACGTTACTAGTGCAGTATCGATGACATATACATTAGTGGTACACAAATAATTGTAACCAGTGGTTTTAGCCAATAGATTGATTGGACTAAGGGACATCCGTTATGAAGACGAATGTTTACAAGTTTTTTTTCAGCTACTGACCTTGCAACGAGATGGTCGTGATATTGAGACAGACCGATGTTGAAGTAGACTCAGATAGACTCAAGCTATTTTATCCCCTGACATTGGACAGTGTATTTCTTGCTTTGACGCAGAAATGGTATGAATTCGCTCGATGTGATATATTATGAATTCGCTCGATTTGATATATTATGAATTCGCTCGATTTGATATATGTCAATGACAAACAGTCATGTGTGTTTAAGATCGGACATTGTTAGAATAGTTTTTTGGAACATATTTATTTTGGAGATTAGCTCCCTAATTGTCTTCCACTCTCCTCCCATCGTTCAAAATACACCAGCTTCTTAGTTGGTTTTGACGATGACACTCTGCATTACACAACAGCTACATACGAAACTGGAATAATACCAAATTCCCTTTGGTACCAGTTTCCAACGTAATATAATAGAGTAGGACATTGTAATCTGCAACCGACACTATAATTATATGATCAAATCGTCTGTGAAAATTGGAAGACTTGTAAAATAAAGTTATTGTTGGAACTTCTATCATGGATTAGTTCTGCATTCAGTTTGGATGATCTCTGATGAAAGAGTACTACATTATATGTCACACAAAGTCCAAGGAAACCGAATCAAATAAAAACCTGGGTCCCGTAAAATATCGAAGAGAATTTCTACCTCTGGTGAACCAAACCAGTACTCTCGTTTTATGACTCTTCAGAAACACTTATTAAAAGGAAAAAGAGAAAAGATAAAAATATAAAATAAACTTTACCCAGTATGTAAAACGGGTACATACTTAGAGGGCAAACCTCGTGCTCCCGTCACATGAGAAAGGGCAAGATTGGGGCGCCCTGTCACAATATATATAAGGTTGATATTGCCGGGAGTTGTAGTGAGGATAAGCTCTCACTGCAGATAAAATACTTCTATGGCACGCGCCTCAAACAGCCTCTGACAACCAAGTCCAGCTCCCGGCCTTCACGTGTGGCTCAATTTGAGCCCGGCGGAACTGTTTCCACTGACGGGAGAAGGGGCAAAGGCGAGCGACTGGCGCCTTAAAACCAGCAGCTTCGGGCAGATAGGGCTCGTGATCCTTGGTTGGTAGCTTATCTAAGAGAAGGAACTCTGAATTCAAACCACCGCTGCCTTGCGGGAATATCCATTTATGGAATTGGCTTCGGGAGTAAACCCTGAGGATAAATCCGGAGTCGGAGTCCCTAAGGCAGTCTAATGTCGATTCGACATTATTCTGGCAACTCCTGCGACATGGCTGGTACCAAACTGTATCGGCTACTGCCGTTCCTTTGGATCTACCGGCTGTGTGGAGAGGGGGAACATGCTGCATGGGCAACAGCTTGATCTCCATATAAGTGTGCCCAAGCTCGCGCCTGGAGAGGACACTCCAGCTTCACCCTATAGGTGTCGGCAAAACACGGGAAGTAGCAGTTACCGGTTATAAGCATTTTGCCCAATTGGCGTAGGGCATGGCGCCAGGGGCTACTTCCGACAGTGGGAGAGGTTCTAGGATCTCACTGGACAGCTACCGCCCGCTTCAAGCTGGGCAGCCCCCAGTCAATAAGGTGTTGTCCCGCCACTGTCTGCTTTCCCCATTGGGTGCATGGGGATTAGGGTCAAACCCGAACTGTGGACAGAAAATTTTGCACCAAGCAATTATCGAAAAAATAGAAATAAGCAAACTCTCAGATTGGGATGCTGGAACGTCCGGACTATGTTGACTGGACTATCCGAAAACCTACAGGATGTAAACGATGTAAGGAAGACAGCCATAATTAATGATGAGCTTAAACGACTTCAGGTGGATATAGCTGCACTTCAGGAAACGCGCCTGGCGGGCTCTGGAACGGTGAGCGAGAAGGACTACACATTTTATTGGCAAGGGAAAGATCTTAATAAAGCTAGAGAACACGGAGTAGGTTTTGCGGTCAAAAAATCGCTAACTAAAATGGTTGAACCAGGCGAGAATGGATCAGAACGCCTGTTAACGCTCCGCCTGCAAACTAGCACAGGTCCCATCACCCTTGTCAGTGTGTATGCTCCTACTCTGTACTCTGCCTCAGAAGCTAAAGATGAGTTCTACGAGAATCTAACAGCAATTATCAAAAGCATACCTAGGCAAGAACAGCTTGTTCTCCTTGGTGACTTTAATGCTAGAGTGGGTGCCGATAATGTTTCATGGCCTTCATGTCTGGGCAGGTTTGGTATTGGCAAGATGAATGAAAATGGACAACGGCTCTTAGAGTTGTGCGTCCACCATAACCTCTGCGTGACCAACACCTACTTTCAGACAAAACCCCAGCATAAGGTGTCATGGAGACACCCACGATCCAAGCACTGGCACCAACTTGACCTGATTCTCGTCAGAAGGACACTTCTCAGGTCTGTGCTCTCCACGCGCTCGTACCATAGTGCAGACTGTGATACAGATCACTCCTTGGTTTGCTGCAAAATCAGAGCACAACCAAGAAAACTCTATCGTGTCAGACATGGAGTGGAAACCACGCATTGATACCAGCAAGATGTCAGACCCTTTCATGATCGCTCAATTCACTGCGACCTTCGAGAAAGTGCTCAGTAGCCCTCAGCATGGTGATACTATTACAGAGAACTGGGAGCATCTACGGAACACCATTCAAAGTACTGCACTTGCCACCTTTGGTAATAAAACAGCAAAGTCAAATGACTGGTTTGATGCTTCATCAGATGTGATGGCACCTGTCATTGAAGCTAAGCGCAGTGCTATGAATGAATACAAACGTTCACCGAGTGCCAGAACCCTACAGATCCTGAGGGCTACGAGAAGCAAAGTTCAACAAACTGCTCGACGCTGTGCAAATGACTACTGGCTCCAGCTCAGTGAGAGCATCCAGATCGCAGCGCAAACAGGCAACATTAGACAAATGTATGACGGTATAAAGAAAGCACTTGGCCCCCATAAAAGTAAGACGGCACCGCTAAAAACCATCAGCGGAGAGAAGCTAACCGATAAGGGTAAGCAGATGGAGAGGTGGGTCGAGCACTACTCTGAGCTTTACGCTAGAGACAATACCGTTACGCCTGCAGCCCTTGATGGTGTCAACAGTCTGCCAACTATGGAGGAGCTGGATGCCGAACCAACATTAGAGGAACTCAGCAAGGCCATTGATAGCTTGGCCTCTGGCAAAGCACCAGGCAGTGATGGGATTCCTCCTGATTTAATCAAATGCTGTAAGAGCACGCTATTACATCCCCTGCATAGGATGCTGTGCCAGTGCTGGGAAGAGACAACTATTCCTCAAGACATGCGAGATGCCAAGATTGTAACACTGTATAAAAATAAAGGAGACAGAAGTGATTGCAATAACTACAGAGGCATCTCTCTTCTTAGTATTGTTGGTAAGGTTTTTGCCAAAGTCATCTTAATGCGACTACACAAGTTAGCTGAGCGCATATATCCAGAGTCACAGTGTGGATTCCGAGCTGGCAGATCAACAACAGACATGATCTTCTCTCTCCGCCAGCTTCAGGAAAAATCAAGAGAGCAGAAAAGACCATTATATATCGCCTTTATAGACCTCACAAAAGCATTCGACCTGGTTAGTAGGGATGGACTCTTTAAAATCCTCCTGAAAATAGGCTGCCCTTCTAAAATGCTGGAAATGATAAAGTCATTCCATGACGGCATGAAGGGAACAGTCCAATATGCTGGAAGCACGTCACAGCCCTTTGATATACGAAGTGGCGTTAAACAAGGCTGTGTTCTGGCTCCGACCCTCTTCGGAATCTTCTATGCCTTACTCTTGAAACATGCATTCAGAGATGCAACTGAAGGAATATGCCTTCACACTAGGTCAGATGGCCGTCTGTTTAATCTTTCAAGGCTGAAGGCAAAAACAAAAATCAGAAGGGTCACTATAAGAGACTTGTTGTTCGCTGATGATGCTGCAGTCGTCACTCAAAGCCAACAGGAGCTTCAGAGCCTGATGAATTGCTTCACTAAAGCATGCAAGGACTTTGGCCTCACAATAAGTCTAAAGAAAACAAATGTGCTGAGTCATGATGTGGGTGCTGCACCAGTTATCACTATCGATAACTATGAATTGGCAGTGGTGCACCACTTCACATACCTTGGGTCTACCATCAATGACAAACTCTCACTGGATACAGAAATCGACAGCCGCATTGGCAAAGCTGCAGCTACCTTTGCCCGCCTCACATCGCGTGTTTGGGGAAACTCTAAACTCACAATGAAGACCAAAGCTGCGGTATATAATGCCTGCGTCACCAGCACACTCCTATATGGCAGCGAGACCTGGACGACCTATGCTAAGCAAGAAAGAAGGCTCAATACCTTCCATTTGCGGTGTCTACGCTGCATCCTCGGCATCTCGTGGAAAGATAAAGTGACAAATGTCGAGGTGTTGTCACGTGCTGGCCTTCAAAGTATGTATACGCTTCTTAGACAGCACAGACTTCGCTGGCTTGGCCATGTTCGCCGCATGGAAGATGGTCGCATCCCAAAAGATATCTTCTACGGACAATTAGCAGATGGCAAGAGAACAGTTGGGCGACCACAGCTGAGGTTCAAAGATGTGTGCAAGAGAGATATGAGGGCACTGGACATGGATCCAGCAACATGGGAGGATGAAGCTGCCGATCGCACTAAGTGGCGATGCTATTTACGGCGCCACCTCAGATTGGGCGAAGAGAGGCTCACACAAGAAGCAGAGGTGAGGAGAAAACGTCGAAAGGAGCACCAGGAAAATAAGCATCTGAGGGCTGTCACCTCAGGGGCGCATTCCCATAGTCAGTTATGACTGAAGGGGCTATTATATTATTATATTATTATATATATATATATATATATATATATATATATATATATATATATATATATATATATATATATATATATATATATATATATATATATATATATATATATATATATATATATATCGCATGAAAATTTAATTAACAGTATGCAAAGCTTGACCGCTGCAGAGATGTGAGGGACAATAGTGCACTCTCACGTGTGATAATTTATGGGCAAGAGAGATAGATAGAAGGCACAGGCTGAGTCAGTGAGTTCTTCACTAAGAAAACCACACACACACTCTTCTTGTTTTCTCTGGCGACAATATTACTCGTTTGCACACACTGTGTCACTCACAAATAGTAGGGTAAAGAAGTAAAGTTAGATTGAGGATTTGGTAGTCTGAACTGAACGAACAATCCTATCAAAGGTAACTCATCTCATCTCATAATCGGAACCTCTTCTACAAAGCTAACTCAATTTATTTCAATTTAGAAATGTAAATAAATTAATAAAAAAAATTTACAGCAAAAAATTAAGATTATCACGAGAAAACAAACTCACAACAATTTGATGACATTAAGGAAGAAAAAATATTACACAAATAGTGAAAAAAAAAGATTATGAATGAATTGTGTTAATAAAGTTCCCGGCAGGCCTGATAGGCTTTGCTGGAAAATATGGGAAATACTGTTTGTGTAAAATGAATGTTTGTTCCTTTGTTCCTTTGGTGTGAATGTTAGAAACAACTTATATCCTGGTGTTCTCTTGGAAAAATAACGTAATCCAATGCTTTGAGATTAACTTCAGTGTTCGAATAAAGTATCCACAAAAATGCACAGAATATGAACACGCTTTTATCAATCCAAGATTGGTGTAACGTATCCACAATTGATGAGATATCCACAGGTAACGAATTTGCTTCCAAAGGTGGGATGGAGGGTTATAATGGGTGGAGTATGGTAGGGTGAGTTTTGGTGTTGAGATTCTTTGAAATACTTGAAGGGAATTATTATTATGGTGACTGGTGAGCTAGGTAACCTCTTTTCAGCAATAAGAGACAAGACTTGCACTGCATATATCTGTTAGACAACAAAAATACATGTGTAACTACTCTTCTGCTGCAACACGCAGATTACTACAGTAACAATTTAAGCAGTGCCTTTAGCGAAGGCATGTTTGTATCCATGCATGCGTCTCTCCATCTCGTTTCTAAAATAGGTCAGTCCATTCTTAAACATTCCTGTCTGCTGTGAATGAATACAGCTGGCCAGGCCGCGTACATAAACAATAACAAGACCGACAGTTTTGCTCCCGTCCCGGTCAGACAAGGTCACATGAGGGTCCCCTAGAGAATCATTCTTTCCTTTCCACCATTCATTCCTTCCAGAATTCATAATAATATGCTCATACATTAATGTTACAAACATTGAAAAGTAGGATGATCATTGTAATTATTTATGATACAAACATTGGAAAGTAATATCGCTTTAAAATTCAAGCAGTGAAAATAAATGAATTTGGGTAACCATTTATGAAACATAACACAGTAAAGTAATATCCATTTAAAATACAACATTTAGAGTTTCACCATGATTATATATCTGAGCTAATTTCATATATACTGGACAAGCGAATACATACCTGCATATGAATGTATAGTCCGTAGTATTAAACTAGAGAGCACTTTGTTTGTTTAACTCAAATCTCCCTATGCACAGTTTTACTTTACAAGACTAGGAATTGCGTCCTTCTCCTTCAGTATGCTATCACCAAGTGAAGTCTAAACTAGCTTCTTTAAGAAAGAAATAATTATTTTTCATTTACTCGCTACATTTTTAAGTTCCCATGATATGCAAATGCATAAGTATCGCCGCAAATAGTTTGCATATTGAATGTCACGATTGTACGCGCTGTGGTTCCGAGCTCAAAAGTTTTAACAATGGGACAGAAGACAGGCCATAAATATCTAGAAACCGAGTCTGGAAAATCCTAACAGATATGGACGTTGGTTGACCGGACCTTCACCTGAGTTAAGGTGGGTAAGGCAAGTGCGTGAGAAACATTTTTCAGAAGCTTAGGATTGACAGAAAATAAAGCAATATACAGGATGGACAGAAAATTTCAAATAGGCAAATTATCTTCAATCTGCGACAATATATATATATATATATATATATATATATATATATATATATATATATATATATATATATATATATATATATATATATATCTATATATATATATATATATATATATATATATATATATATACTGTTGAAAAAAAGAAACGCATAGCTACTGAAGGCACACACATAGCCATAATTTTGACATTCAATAACTTTTTTTAATTTAATGAGCTAATTGTTCAAATTGCACACAAGAATACCTTAGGCTTCAACTAATCAAACAGTTGTTTTGCATCTGGGTCACGAGAGTTTTTTGGCGTACGGGCTTTCCCGTTAGTATGGTGTGTGGCCTCCTCTTGCATCGATCAGCGGCTGGCATCTCCTGGGCATGGATGCGATCAGACGTCTGAAGTGGGCCTGTGAGATGGCTGCCCACTCTTCTTGGAGTGCCTGGAACAGATCACGACGATTGGCTGGAGCAACGTCTCGGCGACAAACACGTCTATGCAGCTCATCCCACAGGTGCTCAATCGGACTCATGTCTGGAGACAGGGATGGCCAGGGAAGGGTGAGAATGTTGTTGGCAGTCAGGAACTGCGTGGTCAACCGTGCACAATGGGGTCTGGCGTTGTCCTGTTGAAACCCAGACCTTTGGGCAGCCAAAAGTGGAAGGACATGGGGTCGAAGAATTTCATTGACGTATCGTTGCGCATTCAAGCCTCCTTCAATGTGCACCAATTGACTCCTTCCGTTGTAACTGATCATTCCCCACACCATTGCATCTCCACCACCGTGCGGCGGAGCTTCATCAACGCAATTTTGGGCAAAACGTTCTTTTCGCCTACGGTAGACCCTACGCCGTCTATCATGACGCTGCAACAAAAAGAAAGATTCGTCACTAAACCAGACACGTCTCCATTGATTGTCAGCTTCCCAGGGACGATGCTGGTTGGCCCAAATAAGTCGATTTTGGCGATGGCGGCGCGTAAGGACAGGTCCTCGGTGAGGTCGTTGTGCCCAAAGTCCAGCGTCATGCAGTCTATTCCGGACAGTTTGATCAGACACATGACGTACTGCAGGCAATGACTGGGCAGTTGAGGAAGCTGTTGTAAACCTGTCTCTGAGGTGACGAAGCCGAATAAAGCGATCCTCCGCTGCTGTTGTCACTCTGGGTCGTCCACTGCGATGCCGGTCTTCAACTAAGCCAGTGGCTTGGAACCGGTGCCAAAGTCGACTGATGGTACTCTGATGCACGTTTAGATGCCTGGCAACCTGACTTTGACTTTCGCCTGCATGCAGTCGGCCAATAGAAATGTTCCTTAAATTTATCGATAGAGACGCCATAAATGTCTGCTTGAAAATGAGCTGATTTTGTGTGTGTGTAGCGTTATCCTTTTATAGTGTTTCAGTTGCGTAGTCAGTGAATAGTGTTCATCCCAAATTTTGTTGCTTTCACGTGCGCGCAACATGAGCTGTGGTCAAAAATTGCATCATAAAAATTATTGACCACTGCGTTGTAACGATTACAAAAACGAACGCAATTCAGGTCAACACGTGCATTTGACACTGCAAAGAACATTTGAGGCTGGTTTTTATATACCCTAGCACCAAATTTTACTTACAAACTCATAAAAACGCGCCCTCGGATAGCTATGCGTTTCTTTTTTTGAACAGTATATATATATGTATGTATGTATGTATGTATGTATGTATGTATGTATGTATGTATGTATGTATGTATGTATGTATGTATGTATGTATGTATGTATGTATGTATGTATGTATGTATGTATGTATGTATGTATGTATGTATGTATGTATGTATGTATGTATGTATGTATGTATGTATGTATGTATGTATGTATGTATGTATGTATGTATGTATTTATGTATGTATGTATGTATGTATGTATGTATGTATGTATGTATGTATGTATGTATGTATGTATGTATGTATGTATGTATGTATGTATGTATGTATATATATGAGAAATTTTCTGTCCATCCTGTATATTGCTTTATTTTCTGTCTATCCTAAGTTTCTGAAAAATGTTTCTCACGCACTTGCCTTACCCACCTTAACTCAGGTGAAGGTCCGGTCAACCATATATTCATACATATAGTGTGACGGTGCCTAATATTGTTACTTCCCTTGAGTTAAGGGATATAACCACGACACTTTCTTTACTGAAATACTTCTGTAGATGACTGGTTATACACCAGAGTTGTTACTTCCAGAAGTAAGGAAAAAAAACCAGGTTGTAAGGAGTACTCGTAAATGCTTATTATTGTCAAACCCTGATTGAAGGTTTGATTGTTAACATCAATTACAACAAAGTCAAGGAAAATTCTAAAAAAATAGAATATTGAAGAAGTCCAAGTATTTATCTCAAATTTTCTTTATTCATTTGATTCCTATGCCGGCAAATAAGCATCTCCAGCACATTTCTGGTGGTGCAATACTGCCAGCTTTAGCCTCGATGCAAAAGGCTTATTACTTATAGAAGTCGTGTTAAAGGCATGTCTCAATTCTGTGGAAACCTAACGAAATAAAATATCGATGCGAAACTTTGGAAAAAAACTAGTTCGAGACTCACTTGTTGTGGCTAAAACCACAATACAATTCGTGGCAGGGGTCAGCGCTGGTTCGCTGGTGGCCCTGGTAGGTAGTAGGTGTCTGGACTTTTATGCACTTGTCACAACGTAGGAGTCAAAGGCGTTTTTGTTCTCACAATAGGGGATGCGCCAGGTTGCTCGACACCTCAAGTGAGAACGCCTTATGTAGTTTTGACTCTGGTCACTAAGATAACTGTCTCAGGCTCTGACTGGTTACTATGATGCATCAGTCTATATACTAGTCCGTTGCTATGGCTTGCCGGATGAAATTATTTCTAATTAGA
Organism: Oreohelix idahoensis; assembly: GCA_024509875.1. Classification (NCBI taxonomy): domain Eukaryota; kingdom Metazoa; phylum Mollusca; class Gastropoda; order Stylommatophora; family Oreohelicidae; genus Oreohelix; species Oreohelix idahoensis. The sequence goes on from JAMPIV010022057.1 coordinate 91,908, forward strand.
GTAGAGACCGGAAACCTTCTTATGATTGGTCTTGGGGCCTAGCTGACTGTTAAAATAACCTTTAACCTAACTAACTACGAAACCTCTAGTCTAAAATTATTGTTACTAAGTAAGTATGACCAACCATTGCTCTAGGTTCTCTCTATTCTAAATGTCTTCCGGCCTAACTTGTATGAAGGCCACACAAGGTTTGATGACATCATGGGTTCATGTGTGCCATGACTGATGATGTCTGTAAAGTGCAATCTTTACTATCTTGCAATATAATACATTTATATACTTATTATGTTCGCAAATATTTTGTAATCAAAGTATTTCCTTTTTTAAGTGCTTAAGGAGAAGTCATTTTTGAGTTACTTCCCTTGAAAAGAGTTCCGTCATCTTCGATCGGACTCCGCGGACGGATCTAGGCCTACTGCGATTTATTCTTTGCCTGGGTAGGAATAGATTGTTCTTGCTTCAGTATATCTATGGCCTGAATTTATACGTAGTGTTTGTATGAGTAGGACGAGTCTGTCTTATATATGGATATCTTTACATTTCTAAGTCGAACTATGTTGGTTGTCGCTAGAAAAGGTCAAAGGCTATGCAGCGGAAGTATCGCTAGCAAGGGGTGTGATTCATGGCTGTCATCCTGTCGGGATGTCGAATTTTGTTGTAGCCGGCCTATCGCCGAAAAAGTGATCTATAAGTAAATGGGGAAAAGTGATAGTCATTTAGACATGTTGTATGTACTTTACCCCAGTGTTTATTCTCTTTTGCCAAGGAATGGCAAAGTTATATTTCGCATAGAAAGGTAAAACCACAATTTATTATGAACTTGGGCTTCGCCATCGTTGTCGATAAGCAGATGCACAGTGGTACTTTTGAAAAGAATATTTATTCAAAGGAAGATGACATTCCTATGTATCAGCACTAGATTGTATGATATTATTCAATTACCTCTATGATAGAAGCTATGAAGAAATGAGGACATTTAACGAATGACCAATTTTGGTCTGTATCCAATAGTGAGTGAAGCTCACGAGAGAAGCACAGCCATGTTGAAATTCATATACTTTGTATTTATCGAGTGAGAAAAAGGGATGCCTGTACTATCGCTCGATGAACCAAGAGATCACTGCTACATGTGAGAATCCATGTCTGGGATTCCTATATCTTTATGAAAAATATATATATTGAACTTTACGTGAAGGGATATTCGCTAGACGAGGTTAGGTCTAGGAGCCTTCCTATATATTGGTTATGGACTGACGTGCCCAGTCAGCAAAGCCAGATGATGTACATGATGGAACTCTGAATGCTTATTTACGAATGCTCCATTATGATATTTGCCAAGCATGAATGCTAACTTAAGATGATATTCCTGTGATCAACATTATGCTGTCTATGTCGACATTTGTTCCTGTAACCATACACGTACTGTCCAAGTGTGCGTCCCATTAAATGTTATAAAAAGACCACCGTAGTTCCAGTACTTCTTGAATTCGAACAGTGTGAGTATGAGTGATGTACTACCAACCTGTCAACTCTATCGAATCATTCTACCATTCGCGTTCTGACATTCATATACACACTCATCGTCTACACTCACATTCTTGTCGGAGCCTCATCACGTTCCAGGACAAGATGACCTGTATGACCAAAACTGTGCTGGGTTTAATGAGTTGACAATCGTTACACTTTACTACACCAGTCCCAACATCTACATTTATCAACTGGTGGACATTCACGGCATTTAACAAATAAAACGTGATTCAACAACTAGTAGCCAGTATGAGTTAACAACTACACAGAGTTTAACAATGTCATTGGTTTTTGACTAGTGTTTATTCTTACTAACTAGTCATTCTTAAGTACTTTACTATAATTCTAATAGTTGTAGCGACGTAGTAGGCCATACTGTCACAATATATAGGGCTGCCCAATTTGTTTCCCCACTTTGGCCGTCTAACGAGAAAGATTGGAGCCGGTCTTCTAGGGTGTCAGAAAATGCCTGTTTGATTTCTATTTTCTTTGGTTTGGTGACATCTAGCCTTTTTTGAGTTTTCTTCCCCTGAGGGCGCCTGGCTGCAAATACCGCATTTCACTCCAGCTTTTGTCTGATTCTGATTCTGAGCAAAAACACACTTCCACTATCTAAACAGAATAACCCAGACTGAGGGTGAAATATATACGTGCGCCAGACGGAGAAATATTTTCAGCTGACAAAAAGCTGGAGCATAGGTCAATAAAGTAGAGATAGTCTTTCTAAAATGTTATACTGAAATAATGACTTTGATGATAGGAAACTCTGTACAGTGCCATACAACAGGAGGCAATCTGATCATCAGGAAATCCCCCCTCCCCCCACCCGTCGATCAAGTGTTTCGGCCCCTTAATCTCCTTTACAATCTAAGGAGGGCGGACCCACTTATGTCATGACTCCCAAGTGTCAGCCTCCTGTTGTCTAGTGCAGAAAATTGAACACACTCCACTTTGGTTGCAGCTTTCAAATTCACTCCTATTTTCTGCCAGCTGGAGGCAAATGTGAAAGTAACCCATATGTTGAAAACTAATTACTTGTGATCGTATGGCTTACTACGCCGCTCTTAGGATAGAAAGTACTTCAGCAAGTCAGATACACTAAGTACTTGTATAGACTAGTTAGTAAACAAACACTAGCCATAAACCAATGACATCATTTGTCATGGTACTCATGAGTCCATGATGTCATTAAATCGTGTGTGGATTTTCATACAAGATATACCGGAAAGTCCTTAAACTGGAACTATGATTGGTCAACGTCACTTGGTGATAATAAATTTAGTAGAGAGATTTTGTAGTTAGTTAGTTTTGAGATTAACTTAACTGACTGTTAACCCCAAGACCAATCATGAGTCAGTTTCCGGTCAACCATCCAAAAAAAAAAAAAAAGAATAACATCCGCCCAAGCGGAGACCAGAGAAGTACATAGACAGAGGTATGATAGATTAGACACGAAGAGTATTTTAAATGTTCTAATTAGTATTGATTTCAAGATACCTTCAGCTGAATAAACATTTTTTACATAAATGATTCGGACTGATCAAATCAATCTACTGTTTTGAAAACAAAAGAAAGATGGTTGCAGTTTTCACACGATCACATAGAAGTTAACGTTTTGGTACCGTGACCTTTCACACACCAGAGATTTTCATTTTTGGTGTGGTAGTGATTCTGAATAATGGATTCCAACCTGCACCATCAGTTGGACAATCAAATACAACTACTCCAACAGCAAAATCAGTTGTTGCAACAACAAATAAATGACATGCAACAACAGCATGCGTTAAATCAACCGTTACCAGATGGCGCTGAAGTTCAAAATTATTCTCTATAAGCTCAATAGCAATACTACCCTTAGCTTGGTTACTCAGAGTGCAAATCTGCACAACATCACTAACATTGTTAAGCCTTTTCATGGCGATCCATCCACTTTTCGGCAGTGGTTACGTGATATCGAAAATTTTTCTTCGTTGATTCCGTCAGCCACTGATGCCGATCGCAAACGTGTTGCTTTTTTATCATCACAGTCCCTTGTCACTGACTATCTACGTCGTCGTGCAGTTATTTCCAGAGGAGACCTTCGCCTCTCTCCAGAAGGAGCTCATCCGCCGTTACTCTTCCGTAAAGGATCATCAACATGCTTGGACTTTACTTCGCAGACTCCATCAGGACCGTCACGAGTCGGTTCAGTTTTTTGCTGATATGTTGTTAAACCTGGCTGAAGACGCTTTAGTGGAACCTTCCTCTGCGTCTGCTGATACGGAAAACCAACTTGTTGGCATTTTTATAGATGGTCTCCAGTCAGATGCGCTAAAACGTCACTTAATAAGAAAAGACCCACAGACAATCCTGGATGCCATTCAACTGGTGATAAATGAAGACAATGTGAAGAAACGGTTTACCAATAGACTTGGGCGTAAACCTCGTGCAAACGATCACACGGATGAAGAGTCGATGGACGTCAGTCATTACCGACATTCTTGGCAGCAACCGTCCATAATACAGCAGTGCGATACTCCATTGCCGGGATCTTATCACCAACATTTTGGCCAACGCACTCGACACCAACGTCATCCACGTGCTCCACAAATTCAACAAGTAGCTCCAGTCATTTGCTACATTTGTGGTTTAGCCGGACAGACATCAAAAAGTTGCATGCAGAATCAGCAATATCTTATCAGGACATCGAACCACGTTAGGTCACAACCTCAACACCCGGTGACCAATCAACGTCAGCTGCGCCAGCTCTCATGGCTACCACCCAACCCCATGCAACCACCTCGTGTCCCTCCACGTTCATTCAACCGTAAACAATTCCACCCCCGGCCTCTTATGGGCCAGGGAAACCATTCCGCCACTCGGTAGATAGGATCGCGTCGTGTGGCTTTGACCCACCTCTTTTGGGCCCTAGATCCTCTCGTAAAGAATACCCATTTAGTCACTTTCACAAGTCCTGTGATAGTCTGAAAATTTTTTCTTCCTCTTCTACGGTCTCTCCGACTTCCATCTCTTATATCTCTCCTCCTTCGGTCACTCCTGATCCTTCTTCTTGTCTAATTGCCATTAATAAAAAGAATTATCGCGCTCTTGTGGATACTGGTGCTACTGTTAGTTTAATAAGAGAACAGTTATTTCGCCAGATCCGCAAACACGTCCAATTCTTTCCTTCTTCCACTTCTTTAGCTTCTGTCACTGGCCAACCTTTGCGTTCCATTGGAACGGCTATCATTCGCATCCAGATTGGATCTCAGTCTCTTGCGCATCCTTTCATTATTGCTAGTGGGATGACTAGGAATTTCATTCTTGGTCGTGACTTCTTTCTTCATCACAAAGTGCGAATTTACTTTGACTTGAAACAGATCCGTGTCAATGGTGAATACATCCCTCTTCAGGATGATATTCACATTGCGTCTCTTGTTCGAGTTATCGCTCCAGTTACATTAAAACCTCATGGTCTTACTATCGTTACTGGTCGGTTCAAACGGTCCGACTATATACCCTCTGGTCACTCTGTTTACGTGGAACCTCTGCCTGACTCCGACATCATCGATGATCCATGCATCGATGTCGTCGATGGCATTGTTACTGTGTCCACGACACGTGACTTTCCCCTTATGCTCCTTAATTCTTCAGGAAAACCTCTTACAGTACCCAGAGGTACTATTGTTGCACGGGTCACCAACCACTCCTGGCTGTCTTCTACCCTCCCAACCCCCACTACATATTCTTCTTGTATTGTGAAGTAACTGCCATAGCTGACTCCAACTGAGATTCTTGTGGACAGAAAGTGTCATATTTACAGTCAACCACCTACTTGCCTCTGATTGAAAGATGAGCCTTCTTTTTTGAGGGCTAATGACTTCGCATTATATGGTTACCCTCCACACTGTAATTAAACGTTTTAGTGACATGATGAAAAGAACAGTTCTTCCAACTAGTGACTCTTCTTAATACATTGTTACTACAGCCAGGGATACAAGTACAGAAACATTTTAAATAATATCATTTATGGACAAGATGTCCCTCAACTGTATTTACCTGTGTACATAACCACATTTATTTTGAGTTTAACCTTCCTGATTCAAAACATTGAGAGTTTATTGGATTGAGTTACAGTTGTGTTAAGTTGTTATCATACATCACACATACATTACCCTAGACACGTAGCCACATCAAAATTAATAGACTCAAAATATTTCGCAGAGTGAGGTCATAGGGTGGTAGCAGTTAGGTACCCTGAGAATACATCATCAACAACTATTAGACTCAGGGACTTACATAGCTTGACCTCACTCTGTAGACAATTAATAATAATTCGCATAATTAACATCAAAATCCACCACATATATTGGGGTCCTGTTCCGGGATTTGAATTTATAGTAACATTATAGATCCAGGGTATCCCCATTGTACAAAAATTAGTATTCAGTGTGGAGAGTTTAATGAGTTGTCATAGCCCATAATTAATTAGTTTACATTTGTTAGTTAATACAGTTAGAGTAAATTAAACTTGGTACAAGAGAAAAGATGGCAGACTTCGCCAAGTTCAGATTTGCTGCTGTGCAGACTGCAAAGGAAATGGGCATGGAGGGGCAAGTTCTGATTCAGTATGTAACTGTTGCGTGCATATTTTGACGCACATATTACAAAAATCGATATGGCTATTTAATATGGGAAAAATATAGACATTCATTCATTTGTGTATGAAAATGCTGTCTATGGTAAAAGTGAGAGAATCCATGTTTGATTCACACTTTTGATTATAGGAGTAATCGTTCTGGATATTGATCCGGCGCAAGGATATTGCGTTTACGTTTGTACTTATTTTTTAGGGCCAGAAAAAATATTAATTTGCTTATTGTGTTTATGGCCTGAATTCATATGTATTACATATTATTAGTACAAGTAGAATCAGTCCTATATTGTATATTTTGGATGGGTAGGAGGGACTAGATTCTTGTTATTCCGGTCTAGCGGAAGTATGAGTTGTCTTGACAAGTCGTGATGAGTTCCGATGTACCGTGATAATGGCGGGTACGCACTTTTCAAAGGGCTGGTAGATTCTTAAGGAAATATGATTCATGAAGTGGTTTTCTTCTAAAGGAGATGGTATCTCTACTATAGTTTATGTTAGAGACTCTCCTAAGGTACGGTACAATGTATAATTCGGACTCCATGTATTGCCAGACCCTATTTTGATGATCTCATGTCGATTCGACCTAGATGGAACATTGTGCTTCGTATCGCTAGGGTCGTGTTTTGTATCGACGAAGATGACAGACTTTCCTGCAGCGGTTATGGCTACGTGAATTAACCTGATCACCGTAGAGCTGTATGGAAACATTTATGAAATCATTTATATACCCATTATAAATTAACTCTGGCTTATATTCTCCTTCCTATGAATGAGTGAACGACAACTCAGGGAGGCAGCCATGTTAGATTTCGGTCATCATATGTTTTGATCACTGCCAAGAGAACAGATTATTTATCCTATTATCGGACAGTGACAGGGAGATCTCAATCTTGCTAGAAACCCCCCTTTCGTGGTTTCATAATATATACTACAAACTATGGACGTCAAGTAACTTTAGTTATTTACCGATCTGCCTTCACTGACGCGTTTAGTCAGATAGGGGGATGCGGCCATAATATATCATGACATTGAACTTTTGATGTACTGCCCATTATTTCTGAATGTGTCATGACTTCAGATCTGCTATGTATACCTACAAATTGATATGTCAACATACCATGATGTACTCGTATGTCCCAGTGTGTACGTCTGAATAAATTGAGTAAACAAAGATTCCAGCAGTCTGCATTGGTGCCTTGTAGACACAAGTGTATGAGTGGTTATATTGGTCAGCACACGAACAGTACACCATTCGCGGTAATCACACTCTACACTTCTACTTCATACATACACCATCCTGCGTCGGTTGAAGTGACCAAGTTTAGGGCCTGCTTCCCTGGAGCCTTTGCCTTCCCTAACTCAGGACTAGGGTGAGTTACCCATTTACAGCTGGGTAGACTGGAGCATGCCTGATCTCAACAACACACCACTCTTCCTTACAGAGCATACAGACTGACACTTTACAGAGTGGAAAGAAGAAAAGAAACTTTACAGTGGCGAGCCAGATTCCTGGGTCCAGATTACGCAGTTTTGTGTTGAGAATCACAGTTTACAGCTGAAGGAACATTTGTTTGACCACATCAACACCAGTAGGACAGCTATACAGTCGATGTCAGCTTGACCTGTATTACCGATAGGATGCTGTATCTAGGTCAGCGCTTGTTGACAGTTTTTCGCTGTACAGACAGTATTACACAGGACAGTGGTATCAAGTGTAGAAAATATCTGGAGCAGTATTGTTGACATTTCTCAACGTACAGAAGAATCACAGTGTTGTTGAACATAAAGTGCATAGTTCATCGTTGGATCTTCATATGCTCAACAGAGAAAAATTGACAGTGTAATAGTTTAAAATTAAATCTATTACTGAATAAAGTGGCAAGTTATTAGTATTAAAATAAACTCTGCCTGCTTTACAACACTATACCTGCAACACATTCCATTCAGGACATAAATTATATTGTATGCTATATGCTATTTATGCTTACATGTTATTTGTTATGTATTAAATTAGTTTATGTTCTGTGTGACTAGTACAAGGTATGCCGAGTGACATTGGTCTGGTACTAGTATTCTATAGGTACACATTTTCTTAATTGGAAATTTGTTAGCAACAATTTGCTGCTATTTCTGTTAGTTGTGATGAGGTGTTCTTTTCTTCGTTGTTTTTGTTAATAATTTTGTGTTCCTTAGTTTTGTTTGATTTGTTTGTATAATTGTAGGTCTCATCTTTCCTTTCATTTCAGTTTTTTACACCCTTATGTTTATACACTGTGGCGTTATTTGTCTTGTTATCTTATTGCAGTTATCATCACGGTTTCTGTGATCATTTTTTTTCATTTCTCCTATTTAATTTAATTTGATCTCTGCAAATGTGTTCATATTGTCTTTTCTTGTTTGTCCTTTGTAATGTCTTTAGTTGACATATGACGTATAGTGGTATACACTGATAGTATAGTACAGATCAGTACTTTATGATTGTTATTGTTATAAAACAAAATGTACAAGACCTTTGTAAGGCTTGTCTCCCAAAGTGATTGGTAAAGGGAAATATTTTTTCCACAGGTACTCAAGTGATCTTTGATTACATTGAGGTATACAAGACCTTTGTAAGGCTTGTCCCCACAGTATTTGAGATACAGTTATTGTTGTCCACAGGTACTCAAGTTATCATTGGTTATTATAAACCATACAAGTTTGGACTAAGACTAAGTCTATGGTATAGACTTCTCTCCCATTAAAGTGAAATAGGGTAATTTATTTACTTTTTCAGGTTTCTGATTTAAGAAGACAATATGTCTACATTAGATTATTTTATTGCACAAGGAAAATCTCTTGATAAGACTGGAAAAGACTTAGAACAATGGGCTGTTGCTCAATATGACAAAGCATTAGCTGCAGAAGAGAAAAAAACTGCTGCTGCTGTTGAAGAAAGAAAAGCTGCTGCTGAGGAAAAAAAAGCTGCGGCTGAGGAGAGAAAACTTCAAATAGAAGAAAAAAAAGCTGCTGCAGAAGAAAGGAAAGCTCTAGCTGAAGAAAAAAGATTAGAAAAAGAAGCTGATACTGCTGCTGAACTTAAGAAATTGCAGATGCAAGTGGAGGAAAGGAGATTTGAGGCAGAACAGAAGAAATTAGAAGCTGATGCAGAGCAGAAAAAATTAGAAGTTGCTGCAGAACAGAAGAAATTAGAAGCTGCTGCAGAACAGAAGAAATTAGAAGTTGCTGCAGAACAGAGAAGATTAGATAGAGAAGCTGAAGAGAGAAAAGCAATAAGAGAACATGAGTTTGAATTAGAGAAATTAAAATTGACATGTATGAGTAATGTTAATCAGGCATCTGGTGGTAATGGTAAACCCTTTGTGTACAAGGTCAAGGTACCAGCGTTTAACCCTACCAGTGATGACATAACATTTTGGCTTTCTAGATTTGAACGGGCTTGTCGATCTCATAATGTTGACAAATCACAGTATGTGAATCAGTTGTCTGAAAATCTAAAAGGGGAGTCTCTGAGTAAGTTATATTTTGTTGAAGAGGCCGACAAAGATAATTATGATGCTGTTAGGGCAGCTTTGATAAAGAGATATCAGCTGTCTGAAGAAGGTTATCGTCTTTTGTTTAAAACAATGAGACCTGAGGTAGGTGTAGAATTCTCAGATTTCATCTCAAAAGCACGAATTACACTTTCACGATGGATTGAATTATCCAAAACAGAGAAAACATTTGATGGTCTTACGGATTTATTGCTAAGAGACAAGGTCATGTCTTCTGTAAATAAATCATTCCTAGAGTTCTTACATGAGCGTAAACCTGGTACAATAAAGCAAATGGAAGAATATTGTGACCAGTATGCCACGGCTAACCCTGACATGATTCTTAGTAACTCTAACATTAAAGAGAGTATGCCAGTTGCTTCGGCAACAGAATATAATCAGAATTACTCACACAAATTCCAAGGAGCTAAAAATAAATTTGATAAAAAGGTTAATTGGAATAAGTATCAAAACCAAGATAACCGCTCAAATCAGAGTTCTTCTTTGAAGAACTGGAATCGGGCTGATAGTCCTCGACACGCGAGGGGTACCCATAATGTTAGAAATTCTCGGAAAGGGAGTAGCTATAGGAACTACCCAAGTGCTTCATGGAGACAAAAGAAACAATATTACAGGGATACTCAATATAATGAGCATGATGATTATGATCATGAATGTTATGATTCAAACCCAAATAGGGGCTATAACAAGGGAAATGATAATTATAGAGACAATTATAACCGAGGTAGATCACAACACAAAAGACATGGTAAATCGTATTACCAGGCTAACTCTGCACAACAGGAGTTCCACGACACCGATAATCAGAATAATGATAAAAAAGACTCCAACAGTGTAGCAAATTCCGCTTTCGATTTTGCTAGAGCATCTGAGTGTTCGCAATGCAAAACATTATTCGATCCAACCACAGTGTCTACTTTAAGCTGCGGTCACCCGCTTCCCGCTCTCCATGCGTCAATTGCGCATAATGGAAGGGGTGCTCTTGTCTTTAATAGGGGCCTAATAGATGGTACTCCGGTATCAATTCTTTTCGATTCGGGGTGCACTACCATTGGAGTGAGGCAATCACTCGTAAATCCTTCTCGAGCTACAGGCAATATAGTCAAATGTGTAACATTTGGTGGCACATTGGAGAAGTACTCCACTGCCATTATCAATATTGCTACGCCTTTCTTTACAGGAGAGGTGCAAGCATGTCTCTTGCCGAATCCGATCGCTGATCTTATCATCGGTCGCATTCACGGGGTGAAAGAATGCACTCCACAGCAAATTTCTAATTGGGAAAATGTTAATATGCAATCTGCAAACGCAGTAATCACTAGGGCTCAAGCTCTTAATATGCCACAATCTTCACATTCTGAAGATAATGATGCGCAGATCCAAGATGATCCCTTGGAGATTTCCCACGATTCCTTTATCAAACAGCAGGAAGATGATCCTACTCTAAAGAAATTCTTTACTCTGGCAACAAAAGGTGATCCGAATAAGGATACTAATCGTAAATCTTGGATTACGATGAAGAATGGCGTACTTGTACGTATGGTACAAGACTCCGCTAAGTCCATTCATTCTCAAATCCTTGTGCCTAAAAATATGAGAGTTAAAATCTTACAGCACGCTCATGATTCGCAGTGTGCTGGACATATGGGTTTTTCCCGTACTAAAGCTAGAGTTCTTCAATCTTTCTTTTGGCCTGCTGTGAATAAGGACATACGAATCTATTGTCGATCTTGTAAAGTATGTCAAGAGATTAAATCCAGAGGTCCACGCCATGATGCACCTATTCAGACTGCAGACATTCCCATTCGGCCATTTCAAAAAATGGCGATAGACATCATTGGTCCATTTAAGATAAAGTCTGCTAGAGGACACCAATTTATTTTGACGTGTGTTGATATGTGCACACGTTGGCCGGAGGCTGTTCCTCTAAAGAGCATAACTACTGCTGATGTCGCAGATGCTCTTTGGTTAATATTTTCTCGTCTGGGGTTTCCAGCAGAAATATTATCCGACCATGGTACCCAACTCATATGGGATACCATGTCTCAAGTAATGTCGACTCTGAAGATAGAGAGATCGCTGAGTAGTATTTATCATCCTATGTCCAATGGGATGGTGGAACGTTTGAAAAGAACTCTGAAAAACCTACTAGGTAAGATAACGGAAGATCATCCTCAGGATTGGGATAGGGTTTTACCCGCGGCTCTCTTTGCATATAGAGAGGTCGCCAACGAACATACAGGATTTTCTCCCTTTGAACTTGTCTTTGGCGCGAAACCGCGAGGTCCTATGTCCTTACTTCATGATCTTATAACTGCTGATAATATTGTCGATGACACAAAATCCTCTTATGAATATGTCATCGCACTTAGACACAAGATTATTGAAGCATGCAAATTGGCAACTGCTTCTTCTGAATTTGCGAAACAGAAAGCAAGGGAATTTGCCAATAAAAAGAGATGTTTGCGTCAACTTTGTCCAGGTGACAAAGCATGTGTCTTGCTACCTTGTAGGGAAAATAGACTTCTCATTTCTTGGAAAGGTCCGTACGATATAATATCAAAAGTTTCCGATGTTGACTATATCGTCGATATTGACGGGAAGCGTAAAACCTTCCACATCAACATGCTCACGGAATTCCATGAACGTCCTGATTATTTACAACCGGTTTTCCAGGCAACGGACGATTTTCCAGTCCAACATGGACAGTACTCATCTCTGTCAGTAATACAGGATGAGGAAACGAGTTTCTCGGATGTAAATTTACCTTTTCCAATGATTCCTCTTCACTCTAATGAATCATGGAAAGATGTTGCAATTTCTCCAGAATTATCTCCAGGAGAGCAGAAACAAGTTTCTACTATGTTAGAACAATTTCAGGATGTCCTTACTGACATTCCTGGTCAAACGGATGTCATTCAACATGACATTATTCTTACTGACCATAGTCCTATAAGAGTCAGACCGTATCCTATCCCGATACATTTTCAAGCACAGGTAGAGAAAGAGTTAGATGAGATGATAGAGTTAAAAATTATTGAACCATCCACATCAGCATATTCTTCGCCGATGGTTATAGTACGGAAAAAAGACAATAACATACGTCTTTGCGTGGATTATCGCAAATTGAATCAAGTGACTAAATTCGATGCTGAACCTATGCCTTTACTAGAAGAGCTACTTACGAGACTATCGAATTCTCACTTCTTTACTAAACTCGATTTGTCTAAGGGATATTGGCAAGTTCCACTATCCGAACACGCCAAACCGTTTACTGCTTTTTCGACGCCTAGGGGTCTATTCCAATGGAATTTCATGCCTTTCGGTCTTATGAACGCCCCTGCAACATTTGTACGCATGATGCGTCGAATCCTATCTCATCGCTCAGATGTCATTGCGTATCTTGATGACATCTGTCTTTTCAGTGATACTTGGAACGATCACTATAATGGTATAAATGAACTATTGTCTATCTTACGCGAGCATAACCTGACAGCGAAACCATCGAAAGCATGTATTGGTTTTAGCGAAATATCTTTCTTAGGACACCGTGTTGGTCATGGGTTCCTAAAAACAGAAGACCATAATACAAGTAAGATACTTAACATTTCTATTCCTAAGACTAAAAAGCAAGTACGAAGTCTCTTAGGTCTAATACAATTTTATGGACGATTCATCCCGAATCTGTCCTCTATTATGTCACCTCTTTCTTCCTTGCTAAAGAAAGGGTCTCCTAATGTAGTCCATTGGACTCAAGAATGTCAATCCTCTTTGGATAAGGTTAAAACTATGTTTTCTACTTCACCTATCCTAGTATTGCCTTCTAAGGATAAGACATTTATTCTTCGTAGTGACGCTTCATCCACCGGGATTGGAGCTGCACTAATGCAAGAGTACTCTGGAACTCTGCATCCTGTGATGTATATTTCTCGGAAATTAAATGCCGCAGAGAAGAATTACTCGGTCCTAGACCGTGAATTATTGGCTATGGTTTGGTCAATCCTTAAACTGCAAAGATTTCTTCTGGGCGCGCATTTCATTGTGGAAACTGACCAGAAAGCTCTTACGGCTATTCAGAGTAAAAATCTGAAGAGCGCGAGATCAACGTGATACGCGATTGCTCTACAGCCATTTCATTTTTCGGTGCGAGCTATCCGTGGGTCAGAAAATGTGATGGCAGATATTTTGTCTAGATGCCCACATGATTCATAACTGTTATACAACTTTGATACAGTTGTTTCTATGTTGAAATGTGTACACATATGTAATATATTATATATTGATTGTAACACTACTTAGCGGTTCATTGATATTTATTCACCGCTGATCTTTCAATGTTTTTCGTCTTTGATGATCATGATGTTAAGATATCTTAGATGAAATTTATGTATAAACTAATGTGGAAATTGTGTCATTGCTAATATTGTAGTATGCGTTGGTGACACCTCTCTGGAAATATTTATACTTAGAGAAGTACTTTCTCTAAGGTCATAAAACTTATGCTTATCATCTGCGCATTGTATTGGTGCGTTGTGAGCCTATTGTATGTTGCTCCTAGATGTATTTCAAAAAAAAAATGTACCATTTTTTTTTTCCCGAGGGGTGTGGTAATCTGTTGCGTGCATATTTTGACGCACATATTACAAAAATCGATATGGCTATTTAATATGGGAAAAATATAGACATTCATTCATTTGTGTATGAAAATGCTGTTTATGGTAAAAGCGAGAGAATCCATGTTTGATTCACACTTTTGATTATAGGAGTAATCGTTCTGGATATTGATCCGGCGCAAGGATATTGCGCTTACGTTTGTACTTATTTTTTAGGGCCAGAAAATATATTAATTTGCTTATTGTGTTTATGGCCTGAATTCATATGTATTACATATTATTAGTACAAGTAGAATCAGTCCTATATTGTATATTTTGGATGGGTAGGAGGGACTAGATTCTTGTTATTCCGGTCTAGCGGAAGTATGAGTTGTCTTGACAAGTCGTGATGAGTTCCGATGTACCGTGATAATGGCGGGTACGCACTTTTCAAAGGGCTGGTAGATTCTTAAGGAAATATGATTCATGAAGTGGTTTTCTTCTAAAGGAGATGGTATCTCTACTATAGTTTATGTTAGAGACTCTCCTAAGGTACGGTACAATGTATAATTCGGACTCCATGTATTGCCAGACCCTATTTTGATGATCTCATGTCGATTCGACCTAGATGGAACATTGTGCTTCGTATCGCTAGGGTCGTGTTTTGTATCGACGAAGATGACAGACTTTCCTGCAGCGGTTATGGCTACGTGAATTAACCTGATCACCGTAGAGCTGTATGGAAACATTTATGAAATCATTTATATACCCATTATAAATTAACTCTGGCTTATATTCTCCTTCCTATGAATGAGTGAACGACAACTCAGGGATGCGGCCATAATATATCATGACATTGAACTTTTGATGTACTGCCCATCATTTCTGAATGTGTCATGACTTCAGATCTGCTATGTATACCTACAAATTGATATGTCAACATACCATGATGTACTCGTATGTCCCAGTGTGTACGTCTGAATAAATTGAGTAAACAAAGATTCCAGCAGTCTGCATTGGTGCCTTGTAGACACAAGTGTATGAGTGGTTATATTGGTCAGCACACGAACAGTACACCATTCGCGGTAATCACACTCTACACTTCTACTTCATACATACACCATCCTGCGTCGGTTGAAGTGACCAAGTTTAGGGCCTGCTTCCCCTGGAGCCTTTGCCTTCCCTAACTCAGGACTAGGGTGAGTTACCCATTTACAGCTGGGTAGACTGGAGCATGCCTGATCTCAACAACACACCACTCTTCCTTACAGAGCATACAGACTGACACTTTACAGAGTGGAAAGAAGAAAAGAAACTTCACAGTAACATCAGAATGTGATAAATTTATTGAGAGAGAAGATAGGAGGTTAGCTGAAGAGAGGAAATTACAGTTACAATTAGAAGATGCTAGGGAGGCTAAGAAGTTAGAGGCTGATAGGGAGGCTGAAATCAAGAGGCTACAGCTAGAAGAAAAGAGATTGGAGGCTGAGGCTGCAAAAGAAGAAAAGAGATTGGAGACTGAGGCTGCAAAAGAAGAAAAGAGATTGGAGGCTGAAAACGAGGAGAGGAGATTACAGAGAGAACATGAGCTAAGGTTGAAAGAGTTAGAATTGCAAGGCCATGCTCCAGAAAATGGTAACAGCCCATCTACCTCTGATGCTACTGCAAGTCATGGGGCCTCCAACTCAGCCATGGGGTTTCATTTGGACCCCTTTGTAGAAAAAGAGGATGACATTGAGTCTTTCCTCTCTAGATTTGAAAGACTAGCTACAAATTATGGTTTAGAGAGGGAAAAATGGAGTTTGAAATTATCCCAAGGGCTTAGGGGAACATCTTACGAAGTGTTCTCAAAATTAAGCAGAGACGATCAGGAAGACTATTAAAACAGGCTCTTTTAATTAGGTACGAGAAGAATGGAGAATTTTACAGGAAAAGATTTAGAAACGCGAAGCTCCTGTCTGGGGAGACTTACCACCAATTCTCTGCAAGGTTGGAAACCTACTTGGAGAAATGGACTGCTCTGGGGAAAACCCAAGATCTTAAGGAGATGATCATGATTGAGCAATTAAGAGAGTCCATGGCTCCAGACCTGAGAAAGTTTCTCATGGAACAAGGTGCAGAGAGGTTGGGGGAGGTGCTCAATGTTGCGGAGAGGTATCAGGCAGCCCAGAAAGAATTAGCTGGTATTAAAAAGAAGCAAATAGAAAGTAACAAAACCCCACAAGACCGAGCTGAGTATTATAATAATAGAGATCAATGCCAAATAGCCATAACATCCCTAGAAAAGGACAATTTTATTTGAAGGATCGACTGCTTTACAGGAAGGCTGGAGCAGGACCTAATGGATATGGACAGTTAGTACTGCCATTGAGTTATAAGGAGAAAGTTATGAAGCAAGCACATGTTGTACCAGACGGTGGACACCAGAAGATGGGTACCACCCGTCAAAGGACATCTGTGAAATATTTCTGGCCAAATATAGCTGGGGACATTGCCCAGTATGTACAAAGTTGTGACCAGTGTAGCCAGGTTCATTCCACACGATGGAAAGAAAATAATGCTCAGATGCAAGCCAAGCATTCTGAAGAACATGGGCCTAAAAATACAAGGAAACAAAAATTAATAAGGTAGATAACGTGAATAGGCATGCCCCTTCTCACACCCAGTCTTCCAAAATTACAGGTAGAATGGCAACTCTGCGTAGGGCAGAAAGGAAAAACATAAACAAAGACCAGTCCTCCTCGGCTCAATTTGAAGCAGTATTCCGGGAACTGGCAAACATTAGCATTGAGGATAGCAATGAGGATAATCGGACAACAATGAAACCGAAACTCAGTGATCACGCGAGAAAAGGGGGGAGCGGGCGTTTGAGCACCTGGGAAAATGTCCAGTTCGCTTCGCAATATGGCTATTAACTTAGCATTACAAGGGCACCGGTGACAGAGGTAGTGACCGGCCCTACACAGTCCAATTGGAAGTATTGTACGGACATTGGATTGAGATCCCACACATATTATAGCAATGCTACGGGCGAATTGATTCTTGATGCAGGAATTCATTTCCCCATATAATATATTATTTCACCAATTGACGCAAGGCTAAGAATACAGCTGGTGAATATGGCCTCCATTTGAGTGGCAAATTATAGAATCATTTGAATATTAGTAGAGGGTGTTTCCAAATTCCAATCAAGCTTGAGCTCAGACCAAGGGATGGCTGTGAGCACATCGGAGGGGCACATGGAATTCATATGTTGCTTTTGGATTGGAATTACTCCGAGTGTTTTATCCAGGCTGATGAGGAAATTACTGGACCCCCTACATACTCTGCTATCACCATTATATAGATTACATCCTTATAAATATTGCAACCTTGAGGGGCATCTAAGAAACCTCTGGACATGTCATGGGACCAACTCAGGGAAGATTAATGGTGAATATTGTTTGATAATCAGCATTTGTCAGGCAGTAGCACCTGCAGCTGTTTTATTAACACACACTGCAATAGTCTTGGATTGCAGAGGTCTGATGCAGATATCTTCAGTCATGCCTACTTTGAAATGACCCACCTGCAGAAACCCAGGATACTCATAAAGCCTAGTTGAGTTCATTTGATCGGGATTGTTAACACGGATTATAAAGATGCATTAGGATGCATCTTTTTAACAGGGGAGATGTATGATAAAATGCTCCGTTTTAACCCACTCTCAAATATAATCATATTACCGTATTTTAATTTTTTTACTATTGCCGTGGAAAAGCTATAAACAACCTCTACATTTGACCTTGGTTGAAGGAAATGCTACTAGTTTGAAAATTATCAAGGGTAAAATCAAACTGTTGAAAATAAAGCTAACAAAAGCATTTGTGGTAAAGTGGGATGTTATAAATATTTATAGGGGACTTAGTGTACTGACTGAGATCAGCTGTGAAGGTATCTGTATCTAATAAGTGTGGTGTATTACAGATAACCTTACTTGCTACCACATTTATACCTCAGTCAGGCTTATTCTGGAATATTGTGATGACTACGTTGAATGTCTAGGGTTATGATAATGATGAAGTGTATGTTCACAACAACCAACCAACAGATAAACAATTTAATTTAATTCACAATACTTTACAACAATGTGACACTCACATACATAGAACATTCTATAAGACTATCTTAATAACTCACGTGTAACTTTTAAAAATATGTATTAATTCCTGTCAATAATAGGTATCCTGATTCAACTACAAAGTGACTCAGGAATCACAATCAAATGTAATCATAAGTTGTATGTACACAATTTATAGATAGGATCTTTGTATTGACATATATTATTATTGCACTATGTGTGTAAGTTGTGCTGTAGTACTATGAGGTAATACTGGCTTGTCAAGCTAAGTTGTTGTTTGTCATCATGACTTCAAGTGTTTGTTTCTGGTGGAAATAATATTGGTAAGGTTCACAGTGTCGTTTGATTTGAAACAAATAAATGTCCCTCTTGAATTAAGGTAAAGTCACTTTTAGAGGGGGGTTATACATAAGATTGAGCTGCTCTGGCCACACACTCTTAACTTCTGTGTGAGCGGCAGTAAACAGTCTCCCTGCTCGCTTGCATCACCGTTTCCTTGAGAAACAACCCTGGTTGATATCTGGACCAAGGAGTATGCTACCAGCCTCTGGATTCAGCAAAACTCAGACCAGGTGCTGCTTCAATACGTTAGGACCTCGGTCCCTGAAACAAGAAGGTTGTACCTCCTACTTCAGAACTAATTTATAATCTATTTCCACACTGAAGCACAATACATAACAAACACCGAGTTCAGCGCGGTAGGCCAACTGTTAGCTTCTCATGTAACACATTCACCAGTATTCCTCTCCCTAATGGTTACAACGCCTCTGCAATTTCAGCATTATTTCCTTATATTCAATAAGATAGGTGTCATAGTACTATTTGGCAATCTCATATAGGCCTATGCAGTTATACTCCTCTCCGACTAGTTTTGTTCCTGGTGGAGCAATATCTAGGCTTTTCCTCATGGTTGCTACTGAACTACACACAGACAGACATAATTTATCAATTCATATTCAATTTTTCATTTAAAAGATATCAAATATGTCAAGCTTACCACAATTCATGAAATATTAAACAAATACGTTGACTGGCGATGAATTATGGCACAATTCCGATCTGCCTCTGTCCCAGGCTTTCATTAGAAAAATATGAGCTGGATCTCAACGCACTTGCTTCTCAGTAAGTTTATTTTCAAAATGTGGCACTGAACAGACGCTCCTAATTGACTATATTAAATGGTCTAGCCAATAAGACCATGTTTACAAAAGTATTTGAAAAAAAGTACCCTTCCTACCGTTTCCCGTAACAACCAAAATAGTATTTGCAATCGACTAATCATGTTTAGGCTTACATATTCTTCTAGCCAATCAAATCGGATTTAACTTGTTGGCCTATTTCCCGTAAAATAGTGGTTTTAAAACATGCCACTGAGCAAATATGGTCTGGTGCTGTCAGACAACCTCACTATTTTATTTTGGCTATAATTTGTTAATTCCTAGACTATTTGCTTAACACCTAACATATTCTATGTCAGCAAGTCCTAAGGCACCCAAATATATAAGTTTTAATGGAGCTAACTGGCTGCGTTCAAAATATGTATTTTTTTCTAGGATAGTCGTGCTGTTACCACCTCCTCACTTCCAAACTATGGGGTGTCTTCTGTACTGTCAGGATTTCAGACGTAAAACAGTAGAATGTCATGTTTCCTAATAAGCATTAAACATGTTTTTTAAAACCTAACCGTGTATTGGTAGTGTTTTTTGTCACTGTTTATTTGAAAAAAAGTTAGTGCTTCATGCCTTACGTGTCTTCTTCTTCCATCCTTAGCCATCAACCGGCAAAGCAGTATGTGGCCAGTACGCCTAGTGGCGTCTTAGGACAACAACAAATTGATCAATCTATCGCTGTTTCCACCACGCCTAGTGGCGTCTTTGTGGAACAAAAACAGACCAAACAATCTATCATTGTTTCCGTAATCAGATTGGTTGGCAAGCAGGTGATCAGCCCACTGTGCGAAGTTTTTACGGGATGGGATAAACAGCCCCATGCCCATACCCTCCTTAGTCGCCTTTTACGACATGCGTGGTAGGGTGCAGTGTTACTATTCTTTGCTCCCCTTTCGGGCCCCGGTAACACACGGGTGTGCCTTACGCGTGGGGTGGCATTAATATTAATCGCGAGACTGTGGTAGTATTGCATGCGTTCCTCCGTCTCTCTCTCTATCTCTCTCTTCTAAGTTCGTCTGTCTTTTCATTACGCAGTGTATAAAATGAAATTAATGCTAGTATTTTATCTAGGTCAGTGTGCGTATCTCAAGGTTTTCTAAGAAACACAGTTACCAGTTTTAGTTTTAGAAACGCGTGTATGCTGCTGTAGGCTTTACTATCAAACGTGAAAACGTTACAATTATGCAGACGAAGTAGAAAAAGGGGATTTTTGTACGCCATTGTGACAGCACTGGTCTTTTACCATTCTTCTTTCCTTTTATTGAATTAATTCGTTAGGCTTTACCTTTACTTTTTAATTTAGATATGTGGATTTAGAATGTTTCACGACAGCATTCTTAGAATCTATTGATAGTACAACATGCGACAGTGTGTCGTTAGGCCCCGTCTCTTGAAACACAAGACGCGTGGCTAATATTTGAATATTTGTTAGCGAGCGGGCAAGTCTCACCTACCAAACCCCACTTTTTCTACACCCGTACTAATTGTTAGGAACGACGGATAGACAGCTTGGCATCGGTCCAAGTCGCCACCGTCTTGAAAATACAAGGAGAGAGGGGAAGAGGTAGTTAAAGTGACAAAAGTTAGCCTAACTAGTTACTTGGCAACTGAAACGACTAACGCATGTGGGCAGAGAAAAAAAAAGGGGGGGGGGGAGGAAAAGAGGAAACTCAGATAATTATTTCTTCGGAAAGAAAGAAGAATACAGAAATAAAAAGGGATGTTTGAAAAGTTATGATAATATTGTTTATTAAAAGATCATATTATTCCTTATAATGAATTACCTTGCCTTATTGAAAAGTATTGTAGTTGGAATAAATAAAGAGGAAAAATACACAGATGGAAACGAAGATAACGAAGCATATGAAGTTATAATGGATAGATAAAGGACAGTGGGCCATTTAATAATCACTTTTCACCTTTAAAATCGCACAATTAATAACAGACTTCTGCAGGCCAATGTTCCAAAAACTCTTGGGAAATAACTAAAGTCTAAGTGACAGAGGCGTTGAAGCCATGTGGGGAAAAGAGCAGATACCCACTGATTGAGAAGAAGTCACAATATAATTAGGAACTGTAGCTATTGATTAGCACTTGTGCTGATCACTATTGAATGTTTAACGATGTTTATTTGTTAGGTGTGGAGATGTGTATATGAAGAGTATTTAGGGAGGCATTGTTGCAGGGTTCCATCAACTAGTATCCAGTGAGACAAAACTTGGAGCTGCAGGGTACGAGGCAACTTACCTGTTGCTTGTATTGTGAAGTAACTGCCATAGCTGACTCCAACTGAGATTCTTGTGGACAGAAAGTGTCATATTTACAGTCAACCACCTACTTGCCTCTGATTGAAAGATAAGCCTTCTTTTTTGAGGGCTAATGACTTCGCATTATATGGTTACCTTCCACACTGTAATTAAACGTTCTAGTGACATGATGAAAAGAACAGTTCTTCCAACTAGGGACTCTTCTTAATACATTGTTACTACAGCCAGGGATACAAGTACAGAAACATTTAAAATAATATCATTTATGGACAAGATGTCCCTCAACTGTATTTACCTGTGTACATAACCACATTTATTTTGAGTTTAACCTTCCTGATTCAAAACATTGAGAGTCAGGAAATTAAAATTGTAACATAGTTCAATAACTTTACCCACTGTCTTAACTGAGTTTATTGGATTGAGTTACAGTTGTGTTAAGTTGTTATCATACATCACACATACATTACCCTAGACACGTAGCCACATCAAAATTAATAGACTCAAAATATTTCGCAGAGTGAGGTCATAGGGTGGTAGCAGTTAGGTACCCTGAGAATACACCATCATCAACTCTTAGACTCAGGGACTTACATAGCTTGACCTCACTCTGTAGACAATTAATAATAATTCGCATAATTAACATCAAAATCCACTACAGTCCTCCCCAATCGTGATAGTAACCAAGATGGACGGATCACAATTCTTCTGTTGTGATTACCGTGCACTGAATGCCATCACCAAGACCATCTCATACCCTCTTCCAAGAGTTGATGATATCTTGTCCACGATTGGAAAATCAAAGTGGTTTACCACCCTTGATGCCCGTTCCGGATTTAGGTGCATACCAATGTCCCCTGAGGCAAAGATCAAGTCCTCATTTTGTACACACATTGGGAGTTATGCATGGAACGTTATGCCTTTCGGCCTAAAGGGCAGCCCTGCTACATACATGTCCCTTATGGACGAGGTATTAAAGGGCATGCAGTCTTACGCCTTGGCTTATATTGATGACATTCTGATCCACATTCCGGGAACCCATGAGGATCATTTACTCCATGTTGAGGAGGTTTTCACTCGTTTGAGGACACATAATATTATGCTCAAGCTGAGCAAATGTGCGTTCCCCCAGACCGAAGCCAAGTATTTAGGCTTCATCATCAACCAAGATGGTGTCCATCTGGATAAAGCTAAGATTCATGCCATCCGAGATATGTCTTCCCCTACCTCTGTCCGCCATGTTCGTGGTTTTCTTAGTTCCTGTTCTTACTTTAGAAAACACATCCTTAATTTATCTCGAGCTGCTGAGCCTCTTATCACTCTTACCAAGAAATATGCTCGTTTTCATTGGACTGAGGCAGGCCAACAAGCTTTCAACTACCTTAAATCAGCTCTTTCTGACATTCCTCGGTTGGCATACCCTGATACCACACGTCCAATGATCTTATACACTGACGCCTCTTATCGAGCAGTTGGTGCTTGATTAGTGACCATAAACCTCTCCACCTGTTGAAAATACGAACTCAGCTTCAAAGTGATCCTAAGTTACATCCCAATTATATCCGTCTCCCTTCCACTAATGTCCTCCACTGGATTGATCCTAAGCATCCGCATGATTTACGTGTCTGTCTTCCTTCTCATCTAGTTCCCCGTGTGCTCCGTGCATTTCATGATGATAATGGTCACATGGGCCGAGACAAGACTCGCGATATCGTTCGCCGTCGCTACTTCTGGCCTACTTTTTATAAAGACATTGCTCTGTATGTTGATTCTTGTAGAACATGCAAGCAACGCAACATGCGTCCTCTGCGTGTCCCTACTCAACAGATGTCTCTGACACATTACCCCATTGAATGCGTCAGTGTTGATCTTTCCAGGCCTTATCCTACTTCTCAGTCTGGTAATACACATGTTCTTCACTTTGTTGACATGTATTCCGTCTGGCCCGAGTGTTTCCCTCTCCGTGGTTCTTCCTCTGAGGACGTTACTAACATCTTCCTTACAGAGTTCGTTCCTCGCCACGGATATCCCAAGTCTATCCTATCTGACAATGGTAAACAGTTCACTGGCAAGCCTTTCTCCTCTACCCTTGCCAGATCGATCATAACTCACAAAACTACAAGTTTTTATCGGCCCAAGTCGAACAGCTGAAATTAAAGGATGCATAAAACTTTACATGACATCCTTTCGAAGTTCACTGCTGATAACACGCAGTACTGGGATTACTACCTTCCCCAAGCTCTAGAAACTTTGCGTGTTAACGTGAACGACACGACTGGTTTCTCGCCCTTTTACGTGTTGTACGGTCGAGAACCACGATTACCTATGGATAACCTTCTCACTCTTCAAAGGAGATATATGGGTGATGATCCCATAAAAATTATCCTCCGCAATAAGTGTCAAGCCCACCAGATGGTTCACCACAACGTCACAAAGGCTTTTCAAAAGCGCCAGCGGGTTACAGATAAAAGGTCTCATATGCCATCCTTCACCCCTGGAGACCTTGTTTGTTTTAAAAAGAATGTTCGCAGTGGCAAACTGGATCATCATTGGATTCCAGGCTACAAGATTGTGTCTCAGAATTCTCCAGTTCAATTTGATGTCTGGAATGAAGAGACTAAACATCATACTAAAGCCCATGCAACCCAACTTAGGAAAGACGAGCAAAACCCCTGCGCTATCAAACCTCTGCAGTCCAGCCGTCCTCTTCGTAAGGCTACCCTTCACTACAATCCTTCCTCTACTTCTTCTCCCTTCTTCCTCTCCTTATTCCTCTTCCTTGTCCGATGATACACGCCACCCTCCCTCAGCAGATACTTCATCCTTTCCTTTTCCTGCTCCTTCTCCGCTGGGTCTTTTTCTTGATGCATCATCCTCCTCTTCTGATCTTGATTCCTCCCCTGGTGAAGTTGTTCACAACCTAAGGTCCCGTACAGTCCGTAAGGTCGTTGATAGTTCCACGATGAAGGATAGATGTAGACTATGCCGTTCTAGTTCCACCCCTGAAGGTCATATGCCCCTACCGGAACTGGATGCGCGTGTTCGTTTTCGTGCAGCTAGACTGGCTCCTGCTTCTAGTGCGTCCCCCCCCCCGTTCATCCGGTACCTACCCCTACCATGGATCTGCATGATAATGCGGTCGCTCCCTCCTCAGCAGATGCTACGACACATACCTCTCCTCCTCCCTCTGTACACCTCTCTTCTAACCCCGCTCTTAATTCTTCTGATTGGTTTCCTTCCCCTACTTTTCATGTAGATAACGCCCTCCCTTCCGTGTCTTCTGACATGGAATCTGATATTCCTTCACACCTTACTCGTTTTTCCACCAAACGACACCACTCTCCTTCCTCCGGTGATTCTGCTCCCCTTCCCAAATACCTCATTTAGCCCACTGCTCATGTCCGTCCACGTTTTTCATGTCTTCCACGACTTCGTCAGTCCCCTCCGACTCCTCTGCCACCCCCTCCTGCAAAGTTCCGTACATCCCATATTCCAGTTTGCGTTCCACTGCCCTATCCACCTCCTGCTTTTAGATCCCATCATTATATTCCATCCTCTCCTGCGGTCCATGACATTCGTCTTCCTCGCCGCAAACGGAAAGACATATTACCTCCGCCTCGATTGTTGCGTGATGATAATACGTCATCACCCACGACCATTGCACTCATTGATTCCTTCAACCGTTTACTCCAGACATTGACAACTTGAACTGTTGCCTCCTTATGGATGTGTGATGAGGCCGAAAAGGAGACGCCCGCCCCCTTCCTGTTTTTGGGCAGATTTATCGCCCATATATTTTCGATGTGCGCGCAGCATTCTGGGATGTGAAAAGTTTTCATGAAAATATATTACTTAGGCCATAATAACGCCTAAAAATTAGTTTTGGTGCATAGTTGTGTGTTATATTTGATAGTGATGTTTTTGCTCTAGAAATAGTTGTGTATATTTCTGTTTTCGGGCCTTCTAAAGCAATATCGCGAGTGTTATGTATGCGGCCAAATCAATACGCCTAGCGCGCAGTAAATTGAGTGATTCGACCTGGGCTTATAAAAGAGATAGCGGCCGGCGGACGGGCCGATTTTGCAAGAACCGCCCAGAGAGAAGAAACGAATTTAGGCTAGCCCTGTGTCGGTAGAAGAGGAACGAAGACATGACACATTAGCAACTGAGCACTAGCTGGGTGTTTTGTTATGTGCGTTGGTTTATTTGTTTAATGTTTGCTTAGTCACTGAATGGGTTGTAAAAATAAATACAGTCCCTGCCTCTAGAATCAAGAGTTTTATTGTGATATGGTGGGCGAGATGATGATGATGATTATATTGTGATATGTTTGATACTCTCTTTTCACACTCGCACCGACCCGAACAACAATAAAACTCTTGATTCTAGAGGCAGGGGCTGTATTTATTTTTACAACCCATTCAGTGACTAAGCAAACATTAAACAAATAAACCAACGCACATAACAAAACACCCAGCTAGTGCTCAGTTGCTAATGTGTCATGTCTTCGTTCCTCTTCTACCGACACAGGTCCCTTCACTGTCCGGTATAACAACCCATCTGTCACTTCGAGCCAGTTACCCTGATTAAGTAGTTTCCTTGCAGCTAATGGGATCTTTCGAGCATCTTTTCCTGCAGGTCTGGTGTCATCCTTTACCATCTTCCTAACCATCGCTACCACATCATCAGCTCCCTGGAGATTTATCAATTCCTCACGCGAATAGGTGGGAAATGCTTGAGTGGTTGCTGGTGCTGTGGTTGATCCGGCCGGTACACTTTCACTGACATCTTTCTGGCTTGCTGCCATCAACCCTATCTCATATGGTATCTGGGTAAACTCTCTGATAACCTCAGCTGTTATGCCACTTATTGCAACATCTGCGTCATCCTCCAGTTCTTCGCCTGCGGTTTCAATAGGAAAACGGGACAAATAATCTGCATTTCCATTGGCTCTCGCTGCCCGATGTCGGATTGTGTAGTTAAACATCACCATCTGGGCCATCCATCTCTGCTCTATAGTTCCCAGTTTAGCTTTCTCCCAAAAAGCTGTAAATACCTCTACTTGTGATCCTAGCAGGTAACCTCTGAACTTCTCAGTCATGGCCCACTTAAGACCTAGCAGTTCCAGCCTCATACTGCTTTTTGAGTTTCTTTCAGAGGGTCGAAGTGTGCGACTTGCATATGCCAAGACTTTCTTTGTTCCATGTTGCACCTGCGAAAGAATTGCTCCCAATCCTTCAAATGATGCATCTACCTCCAGGATAAACGGTAGCGAGAAGTTAGGGAACCCTAGCAGCGGTGTGGATGTTAGTGCCTTTTTCAGTGTCTCAAAGGCTACAGCACACTCTTCTGTCCACAACTCTCCTATGGGTGACTTACTTCGTCTTTTAGTCTGCATGCCTTGATTGAGCGCAGCTACTAAATCATGTAGCGGTTTGTCTATCTTTGCAAAGCCCGGCAAAAATCTGCGGTAGTAACTGGCCAATCCCAGGAATGACCGTAACTCAGTCTGGGAGCGTGGTACAGGGGCTTCTTGAACAGCCTTCACCTTATCTTCCATAGCTGCTATTCTCTAGTCTCTAGTTCCATAGCCCGTTGCGGTTGTTCAACAGCCAGCACCATGCCTTTTCCGCAGTTTCGCTGAGCCTCTTAAGTGCCCTTTTTCTTGACTGTCCCCTCAACCCCAACAGTTTCAGAAGATCCTACACTGAGGCAGCCACGAGACCTCTTGCACCCACCTCAACAGCCACGACCCTTGCAGTGAACCCATCGTGTCTCAGGTCCGCGGCCAGATCATAATACTTGGCCACTTTGAAAGAGAGTTGCTCGTCCAATCTGGATTCATATGGCACGGTTAGTTCAATCAATATAACCTGGTGCGATGATGAGGAATGCTGCACTATATCTGGCCGTCATCGAGATCTTCTGATACTCTCTGGATATGCTTCTAGCCCATGTAGGTCTACTGCCATCTCCCAGTAATGTGCACAGTCAAGAAGAGATGGTAAACTGCTACTTGAGTTACTTGGTTTGGGATGTGCTGACTTTTCTGCTCTCAGAAAGTATGTATTTTCAGTTCTTGGTCTAACTTGACCACTGAAAATGCATGATGAAATAAAAACAGTATGTCAATAAAATACTAAACAATAGAGGTTATTATTTTTTGATATTATTTATAATGATTGTCACGGATTGCCTCCACTTAGCTCTGCAGTAGTGGGCCACAAGTGGCCAAAACTCAAGAGCATCTAATATGTATCTTCAAAGGTGTCTACCTTCGCACAAGATTACTCTTGGCCGAGTTGTAGATAGAAGGATAATGACACTTCTATCTCAAGGTAGTTTTCACAAGATGTTTTCAGAAGTCAAGATCAATGCTGCATAGGGGAGAGCACTATTAACGTAAATCTGATCAGTCGCTTTTTATGAAGAATTAAGCAATGGTTTTAGCCCCTTCAAGCCCCCACCTGGTGTAAATCCAGCGAAATTCCTTTTAGAAGTATCTGCTCTATAGATGTAAATATATGTCTAGATGTGTGTA
The DNA here is from genome assembly GCA_024509875.1 of Oreohelix idahoensis. NCBI lineage: Eukaryota > Metazoa > Mollusca > Gastropoda > Stylommatophora > Oreohelicidae > Oreohelix > Oreohelix idahoensis. The sequence goes on from JAMPIV010022057.1 coordinate 120,308, forward strand.
TGTGTGTATATATATATATATATATATATATATATATATATATATATATATATATATATATATAGATATATATATATATATATATATATATATATATATATATATATATATATATATATATATATATATATATATATATATAAGAGTCTTGCTCATACGTATGCTTTCATACCTATAATAACTGAATAAACAACGATTGTTTTGTTTTTAAATAACATGTAACAAATTTAATAATCAATTAGTTTTAACAGGATAAAATAGCAATGGAATGATGGTGAATTTTAGATGTAAATAAAATTGTCTTCACTGAGACTTGGTTTGAGGATTTAAAAAAAAACAATTGTCCTTTTGCTCTTTCCTTAATAAACTTAGCTGGTCTAAGTGAGTCGTGCAGCCGTCGTTTCGTCAATTCTTTTGTGATGAGGGCACTTCTTCACACAACCTGTCCAATTTAGGCGGTTAGTGTTGATTCCCTGCTTTTAACTCACAACTAGTGACGTCAAACTTTCGTCTTGCAGCTTCGTACCATGAACAGTCTGATAGCTTCGTTCCACGAACTTTAGACAAAATAAAAAGAACAAATGCCTCTGCTAAGTACATTTGGTTAGAAGATTAACAGGTGCATTGTCTCGCTGTCCACCCACCAATGTTAGCCTCTCTGAATAATTAAATTCTTGAGAATACACAGCGTAACTCATGGAAGATGATTAGAAATCACCAATACTCTGAAAAGCTGTGCAGCGTCAACCAAATGTGATGCCTTATCACCAACAAGGAGTGTCAAATGATTTGACAATATCAAATATCTGCTTGATACGAGCAGAAAGAAATGGGTCGACCCGGAAATTCCAGGTAAGCAGTACGTACAACAATTGAAAATGAGTACTGCCGTAGTGGATAAGAGATCGAGAAGAGGTCGCCATAATGCATCTGTGACAATGATTGATGTGATGTTCGATAAAGTTTGGCTGTGGCTATAAATAGTTAGAGATAATAAATGAGACTCGACGACTTGGGACTCGACTTCACATCGACTGTTAAGGACTTGCGGTTGGACTTGAGATTTGTACTAAGAGACTTGAAACTCGATAGGAAACGACTTGAGGACAACTCTGCCTGTAACTATATAATTATGTATAGATATCTCCACCAGCCAAAATGCATTACATCCGCCACTGGTCATTAGTGCATCAATCATTTTCTGTAATTCTGTTCACTTATTTAAAAAAAAAAAAAATTTAAACTGTATCAACAGAACATCTCACGTTATTTATAGTATCTCCACTAACTAATATTGCGTACATACCATATATGGATATCGTTACTCTCACGGAATAGCGGGGACAGATCACGTGACACCACACATATCTGTCTTATCTGCTGTATGCTGTACATGGAGTTGATAGACGTACACGCCACCATGTTCCCATGTTTTACAGCCAGCTAACGCACGCCACCATGTTACCATGTCTTACAGCCAGCTAACCCACGCCACCATGTTCCCATGTCTTACAGCCAGCTAACCCACGCCACCATGTTCCCATGTCTTACAGCCAGCTAACCCACGCCACCATGTTCCCATGTCTTACAGCCAGCTAACCCACGCCACCATGTGCCCATGTCTTACAGCCAGCTAACCCACGCCACCATGTTCCCATGTCTTACAGCCAGCTAACCCACGCCACCATGTTCCCATGTCTTACAGCCAGCTAACCCACTCCACCATGTTCCCATGTCTTACAGCCAGCTAACCCACGCCACCATGTTCCATGTCTTACAGCCAGCTAACCCACGCCACCCTGTTCCCATGTCTTACAGCCAGCTAACCCACGCCACCATGTTCCCATGTCTTACAGCCAGTTAACCCACGCCACCATGTTCCCATGTCTTACAGCCAGCTAACCTACGCCACCATGTTCCCATGTCTTACAGCCAGCTAACCCACGCCACCATGTTCCCATGTCTTACAGCCAGCTAACCTGTCTTACTTGATCACACACTTTAGTCTCCTCGCCGGGATCATTATCAATGCCTCTCTTCCAACCGAATCTTCCTGTGTCGTGTGTTTACAAAATCACGTGATGCTATGCACTTATTTACTTTTCTGCGGCAATCTTGAAACTTGCTGACCCTGAAAATGTCTGCTCAACGCCGTATCTTTCCCGCCATTCAACGGAATTTTTCGTGTTTAATGGGTTTTTTAAAATCCATAATTTGTGAAGGAAAATATTCCGTTCAACCTGAGATGGGTTATAATTAGGACATATAGTATCGATACTTCCAGATACTTTTTCTGATTGCCGATACCTGATCATGGTATCATTTCTCCGTTCCAATTATTGTAAACAGAGCAAATTAAAAATGTGAAATTGTATGGACGTGCGTGTCTCTGTTCCTGTGTCCGAAAATGGTAGTCGTCCTTACAGCATTCATGTTGATTGTTTAAAAAATTTGAGGAGGGGGGGGAGTGCGGGGCGGGGGGGGGGGGGGGAAGAAGGGGAGAAAGCGAGAAGAGTCTAAAAGCCTGGGGTGTTAAGGGGAGGTTAAACCCCCAAAATGAAAAACACAGAATTATAAGTTAATATCTATATCTGGTCATTTATACAAGCAAAATGACTGAAAAAAATACAAAACATTGAGGTATATACTAAAAACTTGCAATCTATGGCGGAAAAACAGTGAAAAAAAGGCAAATTTTAGCTTTTTTGGGTATTTTGTTGCCCAAGATATCTCAAATGTGAGTACAACTTGAGTTATGAAATTTGGCTGTTTCATTTGTTAATATATCATAATGATTGTATACTAAAATAATTTTGATTGGTTTAATATCTGAGTTTTTTTTGGATTTTAACATACGAATCGAAAAATAGTTGAATTTTTTAAGGGGGTATCTTAGCTATTTCTTAACAGTTTTGTAGTTTGTTAACATATATCCTTTATTTTAGTTTAATTTAATGAGCACTATGTGTACAGCACGTGGTCCAAAATTTACTGCTGTATCACTAATAGTTTTTGAAAAATCATGGGCAACGTGCCCACATTTGTGTGAAAAATGAGGTTTTGAGAAAATTAAGAAAAAAGGGAGGAATTACACTTTTACACAAAATTTACTCACCTCAGTACCCCCCTGCTATGTAGGAATCATCTCTGGTATTTTCCTTTATTGATTCCTTGTTTTGTGTCATACTTTGCAGCTTACTTTTCATTAAATTCTTCATTTCAGCAGACTGTATGCGCTTTTCGTCAGTTTCCAAAAAAATACATCCTTTCTCTGGTAGACATGTACTATGTGGGGGGAAGCGATTGCTGTACCCTCAGCAGACTCAGTACATGTAGGAGAGGCTTTGCTCTCAATATTCACAAGATTAGGATACCCTTATCAGATATTAACTGACAATGGTTCACAATTCAGAGGGAAACTGATGGAGGAAGTTTTTTAGGATTTTTCAAAATATTCTCGTCCGCACATTTTATCATCCACAATCGATTTGACAAGTGGAAAGATATAACGGGACTCTACTTACAAATTTATGTAAGCTCGCACAGGAGAAACCAGAATCCTGTGATTCGTTCTTACCTGCAGCTTTATTTGCGTATGAGGAGGTACCCTACCACTCTACTGGAAAACCTCCAGCCATGTTATTATTTCGATGACCCATCAAAGAACTCCATGGGTAATAAAAATTAGCCAGTCAAAATTATTTTTACACATGAAACTATGTTTGAAAAACTTGAATTCTGTTTGCTTCAGGGAAATGAATATGGTACCGAAAATTAAAATCCATGCATTAGAAGCAATATAGCATCACAAATATACCAATTTGTATATTTTACATATATAATTAGGTAAAAATACACTTACCTGACATACTTAAAAAATTTATATAAAATCATCCACAAAGGTTTTAGTGAAAATAAACATACAGAAATGTGGGCAAATGAATGTACTTTCCAGTGCAATATGTACCTAAAATTTGATATTTTCAATGAAATTCTTCATTTTTGGGGGTTAAACCTCCCCTTAAGGGTGATGTCCAAGTCACTATCTGTCATTACCAGGGGTCAAACCGCGGCTCGCGAGCTGCATGCGGCTCTTTGAGCCATCTCGTGCGGTTCTCGGCTCTCTACTAATTAACTCTTAGTGAATGAGGGATACCATGTTATTTTTTTTTTCATGCGGCTCTTCAATTTGTTAACATGGAGACAAAATTAAATATTTGGCTCTTTGTTACGGAAAGGTTCCCGACACCTGGTCATTATTAACATGTACCACTACAACAGGGGTTCTTTTGATTTTCAGGCGAAGGCTATGAACCCCCTTTTGATTTTCCGGTGAAGGCAATGGACTCCTTTTGATTGTTTGATGAAGGCAATGGACTCCTTTTGATTGTTTGATGAAGGCAATGGACTCCTTTTGATTGTTTGATGAAGGCAATGGACTCCTTTTGATTGTTTGATGAAGGCTATGGAACCTTTTGATTGTTCGATGAAGGATATGGAACCTTTTGATTGTTCTATAAAGGCTATGGACCCCCATTTGATTGTTTGATGAAGGATATGGAACCTTTTGATTGTTCTATAAAGGCTATGGACCCCCATTTGATTGTTTGATGAAGGTTATCTAACCTTTTGATTGCTCTATATAGGCTATGGACCCCCATTTGATTGTTTGATGAAGGTTATGGAAACTTTTGATTGTTCTATAAAGGCTATGGACCCCCATTTGATTGTTTGATGAAGGTTATGGAAACTTTTGATTGTTCTATAAAGGCTATGGACCCCCATTTGATTGTTTGATGAAAACTATGGAACCTTTTGATTGTTTGATGAAGGTTATGGACCCCCATTTGATTGTTTGATGAAGGTTATGGACCCCTTTTGATTGTTTGATGAAGGTTATGGACCCCCATTTGATTGTTTGATGAAAGTTATGGACCCCCATTTGATTGTTTGATGAAGGTTATGGACCCCCATTTGATTGTTTGATGAAGGTTATGGACCCCTTTTGATTGTTTGATGAAGGTTATGGACCCCCATTTGATTGTTTGATGAAAGTTATGGACCCCCATTTGATTGTTTGATGAAGGCTATGGACCCCCATTTGATTGTTTGAAGAAGGTTATGGACCCCCATTTGATTGTTTGAAGAAGGTTATGGACCCCCATTTGATTGTTTGGTGAAGGTTATGGACCCCCATTTGATTGTTTGATGAAGGTTATGGACCCCCATTTGATTGTTTGATGAAGGTTATGAACCCCCATTTGATTGTTTGATGAAGGTTATGGATCCCCATTTGATTGTTTGAAGAAGGTTATGGACCCCCATTTGATTGTTTGATGAAGGTTATGGACCCCCATTTGATTGTTTGATGAAGGTTATGGACCCCCATTTGATTGTTTTGTGAAGGTTATGGACCCCCATTTGATTGTTTGATGAAGGTTATGGACCCCCATTTGATTGTTTGATGAAGGTTATAGACCCCCATTTGATTGTTTGATGAAAGTTATGGACCCCCATTTGATTGTTTGATGAAAATTATGGAACCTTTTGATTGTTTGATGAAGGTTATGGACCCCCATTTGATTGTTTGATGAAGGTTATGGACCCCTTTTGATTGTTTGATGAAGGTTATGGACCCCCATTTGATTGTTTGATGAAAGTTATGGGCCCCCATTTGATTGTTTGATGAAGGTTATGGACCCCCATTTGATTGTTTGAAGAAGGTTATGGACCCCCATTTGATTGTTTGAAGAAGGTTATGAACCCCCATTTGATTGTTTGGTGAAGGTTATGGACCCCCATTTGATTGTTTGATGAAGGTTATGGACCCCCATTTGATCGTTTGATGAAGGTTATGAACCCCCATTTGATTGTTTGATGAAGGTTATGGATCCCCATTTGATTGTTTGGTGAAGGTTATGGACCCCCATTTGATTGTTTGATGAAGGTTATGAACCCCCATTTGATTGTTTGATGAAGGTTATGGACCCCCATTTGATTGTTTGGTGAAGGTTATGGACCCCCATTTGATTGTTTGATGAAGGTTATGGACCCCCATTTGATTGTTTGATGAAGGTTATGGACCCCAATTTGATTGTTTGAAGAAGGTTATGAACCCCCATTTGATTGTTTGAAGAAGGTTATGGACCCCCATTTGATTGTTTGATGAAGGTTATGGACCCACATTTGATTGTTTGAAGAAGGTTATGGACCCCCATTTGATTGTTTGAAGAAGGTTATGGACCCCCATTTGATTGTTTGAAGAAGGTTATGGACCCCCATTTGATTGTTTGAAGAAGGTTATGGACCCCCATTTGATTGTTTGATGAAGGTTATGGACCCCCATTTGATTGTTTGAAGAAGGTTATGGACCCCCATTTGATTGTTTGATGAAGGTTATGGACCCCCATTTGATTGTTTGAAGAAGGTTATGGACCCCCATTTGATTGTTTGAAGAAGGTTATGGACCCCCATTTGATTGTTTGAAGAAGGTTATGGACCCTCATTTGATTGTTTGATGAAGGTTATGGAACCTTTTGATTGTTCTATAAAGGCTATGGACCCCCATTTGATTGTTTGATAAAGGTTATGGACCCCCATTTGATTGTTTGATAAAGGTTATGGACCCCCATTTGATTGTTTGATGAAGGTTATGGACCCCCATTTGATTGTTTGATAAAGGTTATCGACCCCCATTTGATTGTTTGATAAAGGTTATGGACCCCCATTTGATTGTTTGATAAAGGTTATGGACCCCAATTTGATTGTTTGAAGAAGGTTATGGACCCCCATTTGATTGTTTGATAAAGGTTATGGACCCCCATTTGATTGTTTGAAGAAGGTTATGGACCCCCATTTGATTGTTTGATAAAGGTTATGGACCCCCATTTGATTGTTTGATAAAGGTTATGGACCCCCATTTGATTGTTTGATGAAGGTTATGGACCCCCATTTGATTGTTTGATAAAGGTTATGGACCCCCATTTGATTGTTTGATAAAGGTTACGGACCCCCATGTGATTGTTTGATAAAGGTTATGGACCCCCATTTGATTGTTTGATAAAGGTTATGGACCCCCATTTGATTGTTTGATGAAGGTTATGGACCCCCATTTGATTGTTTGATGAAGGTTATGGACCCCTTTTGATTGTTTGATGAAGGTTATGGACCCCCATTTGATTGTTTGATGAAAGTTATGGACCCCCATTTGATTGTTTGATGAAGGTTATGGACCCCCATTTGATTGTTTGAAGAAGGTTATGGACCCCCATTTGATTGTTTGAAGAAGGTTATGGACCCCCATTTGATTGTTTGGTGAAGGTTATGGACCCCCATTTGATTGTTTGATGAAGGTTATGGACCCCCATTTGATTGTTTGATGAAGGTTATGAACCCCCATTTGATTGTTTGATGAAGGTTATGGACCCCCATTTGATTGTTTGAAGAAGGTTATGGACCCCCATTTGATTGTTTGATGAAGGTTATGGACCCCCATTTGATTGTTTGATAAAGGTTATGGACCCCCATTTGATTGTTTGATAAAGGTTATGGACCCCCATGTGATTGTTTGATAAAGGTTATGGACCCCCATTTGATTGTTTGATAAAGGTTATGGACCCCCATTTGATTGTTTGATGAAGGTTATGGACCCCCATTTGATTGTTTGATGAAGGTTATGGACCCCCATTTGATTGTTTGATGAAGGTTATGGACCCCCATTTGATTGTTTGATGAAAGTTATGGACCCCCATTTGATTGTTTGATGAAGGTTATGGACCCCCATTTGATTGTTTGAAGAAGGTTATGGACCCCCATTTGATTGTTTGAAGAAGGTTATGGACCCCCATTTGATTGTTTGGTGAAGGTTATGGACCCCCATTTGATTGTTTGATGAAGGTTATGGACCCCCATTTGATTGTTTGATGAAGGTTATGAACCCCCATTTGATTGTTTGATGAAGGTTATGGATCCCCATTTGATTGTTTGAAGAAGGTTATGGACCCCCATTTGATTGTTTGATGAAGGTTATGGACCCCCATTTGATTGTTTGATGAAGGTTATGGACCCCCATTTGATTGTTTTGTGAAGGTTATGGACCCCCGTTTGATTGTTTGATGAAGGTTATGGACCCCCATTTGATTGTTTGATGAAGGTTATAGACCCCCATTTGATTGTTTGATGAAAGTTATGGACCCCCATTTGATTGTTTGATGAAAATTATGGAACCTTTTGATTGTTTGATGAAGGTTATGGACCCCCATTTGATTGTTTGATGAAGGTTATGGACCCCTTTTGATTGTTTGATGAAGGTTATGGACCCCCATTTGATTGTTTGATGAAAGTTATGGGCCCCCATTTGATTGTTTGATGAAGGTTATGGACCCCCATTTGATTGTTTGAAGAAGGTTATGGACCCCCATTTGATTGTTTGAAGAAGGTTATGAACCCCCATTTGATTGTTTGGTGAAGGTTATGGACCCCCATTTGATTGTTTGATGAAGGTTATGGACCCCCATTTGATTGTTTGATGAAGGTTATGAACCCCCATTTGATTGTTTGATGAAGGTTATGGATCCCCATTTGATTGTTTGGTGAAGGTTATGGACCACCATTTGATTGTTTGATGAAGGTTATGAACCCCCATTTGATTGTTTGATGAAGGTTATGGACCCCCATTTGATTGTTTGGTGAAGGTGATGGACCCCCATTTGATTGTTTGATGAAGGTTATGGACCCCCATTTGATTGTTTGATGAAGGTTATGGACCCCAATTTGATTGTTTGAAGAAGGTTATGAACCCCCATTTGATTGTTTGAAGAAGGTTATGGACCCCCATTTGATTGTTTGATGAAGGTTATGGACCCCCATTTGATTGTTTGATGAAGGTTATGGATCCCCATTTGATTGTTTTGAAGAAGGTTATGGACCCCCATTTTGATTGTTTGAAGAAGGTTATGGAACCCCCATTTGATTGTTTGAAGAAGGTTATGGACCCCCATTTGATTGTTTTGATGAAGGTTATGGACCCCCATTTATTGTTTGAAGAGGTTATGGACCCCATTTTTGATTTTTGATGAAGGTTATGGACCCCAATTTGATTGTTTGAAGAAGGTTATGAACCCCCATTTGATTGTTTGATGAAGGTTATGGACCCCCATTTGGTTGTTTGAAGAAGGTTATGGACCCCCCCATTTGATTGTTTTTTGAAATGGAAGGATTGTTTATAAAGGAACCCCCATTTGATTGTTTGAAGAAGGTTATGGACCCCCATTTGATTGTTTTGATAAAAGGTTATGGACCCCATTTGATTGTTTGATGAAGGTTATGGACCCCCATTTGATTGTTTGATGAAGGTTATGGACACCCCCATTTGATTGTTTGATGAAGGTGTTATGGACCCCCATTTGATTGTTTTTGATGAAAAGGTTATAGGACCCCCATTTGATTGTTTGATGAAGGTTATGGACCCCCATTTGATTGTTTTGATGAAGGTTATGGACCCCAATTTGATTGTTTGAATGAAGGTTATGGACCCCATTTGATTGTTTGATAAAGGTTATGGACCCCCATTTGATTGTTTGATAAAGGTTATGGACCCCCATTTGATTGTTTGATGAAGGTTATGGACCCCCATTTGATTGTTTGAAGAAGGGTATACGAACCCCCATTTGATTGTTTGAGAGAAGGTTATAA